>JALGBA010001062.1:0-479538 GCA_023970755.1 Azemiops feae
TAGATAGATAGATAGATAGATAGGGAAAACCAAGACTCAGGTTTTGAAATGAACCCACTGGGGTTTAATCTTACTCATAGGTTGTCATTTCTGTGATGCATCCTGCTGATGTAATTTTTTTTAAAAAAATCTTAATGCCCTAAAAAGAACCAATATACATAATAATCTCTCCTGCTTCTGACCTCAGTGAGGATATTTTCATAACAGTAAACATGCCTCTTTGATAAACATTTCATGAATACAAGAGTTACAACATTAACTTGATATAATTGGAAGGAATCTGCATATCATTCATTTGGGGGGGGGCCTACTTATTTAAATATGTATTTAATAAAGGACTTGACTTTTCATATTTTCAGACATTCTCCTCAGCTACATTTAGAAAATTCCTGAGGGAGTGAATAAGATAGTCATAAGAGGTTATACAAATATCTCTGATATACTGTTTTCAGTCTTCACCACCTGCAATAAACATGTATAGAAAAATGTGTTACGGGAGAAAAGTGCACGTAATCTTAATAAAGCTACTGATTTTTTTTTTAAAGAGTAAATGCGTACATAAAGAGAAGCATGTGCCTATTTTCAAAGGAATAAATGTTGTACTTATTTTTTTAAAAAATATGCAAACGGATGGATAAACTAGTTGGAATGTATTTATGGCAGGAAAAATGGAATAAAATTAATTTTGGCAAATCACTCATTCTGATGAGTGACTTCCATCATAAAATAACTAAAGCAATTCTTCTGGGATTAATCGTCATGACTTTCAGCATACAACATGAGCTCTCTGCCTCCTAGGCCAGGGATAGGCAACCTTGGCTCTTTTATGTCTCGTGGACTTCAATTCCCAGGATTCCTGAGCCAGCCATGCTGAGGGGAAAGGGAGAGGTTTCCAAGCTGAGCCATGCTGACTCAGGAATTCTGGGATTTGAAGTCCACGAGTCATAAAAGAGCCAAGGTTGCCTACTCCTGTCCTAGGCCTTAAACAGAGTTTTGAACAGATGAACAAATCAGGAACTTTCCTGTATAAGGAGCCAATGGGGAATCAGTTGCTCAAATTATCAATCAGAATCCAGTACATACCAAGAACCAATCAGGAATAATCATTTCAAAAAGACCAATCAGAAGATAGCTGTAGGAGAAGAACAGGCAGAGCTAGGAGGGCAGAGTTAAGGAAATCGTCATTACATTCTCACAAATTTCCAACCCCTCTTGAAATCTGTTGACCCTTAACTGGTGCCAATTTACTACTGCATGTGATTCTTGTGTATAGATTTGAGCAATAAATCTTCTGAGCTGGAACTTATGTATAATCCTGATCCTTTGTGTCTGATATTTATCTAGTCAACTAACCTACAGTACTAAATTGGCATAAGATAAGGGTCAACAAAATTCAAGAAGAGTTAGACTCAAACCATTTGTGGGAATGTAATGACTCTAGGCTGATGACTTGCTTTACTCCATCCCAGCTCTACCTGTTCTTCACCTACACTAGCACAAACAAAGGACTGATCAGAAACCAACACCTCCAAGATGACCAGTCAGGACTGGGCATTAAAAAAACTATCACACACCAGCCTTTATCAATCTGCACCAATTGGGAACCAGCTTATTTAAAGGCCAATCAGAAGTCAGGACCCCTGAGTATAAAGGCAGGAGCCTACGTAGTTCCTGCTCAGTTGTCTGTAGTCTTTACAGATTAGTTACTGGCAAAACATTAGGAAATTTGTTATCTAGACCAGGGGTCTCCAAACTTGGAAACTTTTAGACTTGTGGACCAACTCCCAGAATTCATCAGTGAGCCATGAAGTCCACAAGTGGTAAGGTTGCCAAGTTTGTAAACCCCGATGTAGAACATGGTCACTAAACCCTTAAGCCCAACACTTCTCAACCATACCCTTCATGAAATCCTACAACAGTGTATTTTCAACAGATTAATGTTAGTATGTCCTGTCTTATGTATGGAGTTGTAGCTATGTAAATAATCTGAGCAGAATAATCTCATTCGTTTTTTTAAAAGTTTTTGACTGGAATGGAGCTCTGCTGTGCTTCTCCTCTCACAGATTTCCATCAACAGGAGTTCCATTTTGATGTAGCAGAGGTACATCAATCAATCAATATTGATCTCCTAACTCTCTCTGATGGTATCAGAGCATCATCTTAAATAAGCAGAGGGAATATGGAACATGGGTCTCGTCGGAATTTGTTAGTTCAGAAAATCTGGCATGAATAGTCCATCTAGAACAGGGGTCTTCAAACTTCGCCCTTTTATGACTTGTGGACTTCAACTCCTAGAATTCCTCAGCCAGGCACGCTGGCTGAGGAATTCTGGGATTTGAAGTCCACAAGTCATAAAAGGGCCAAGTTTGAAGACCCCTGATCTAGAGGGACAGTGCAAAGTAGCTTGATTTTGATTAGGTAGAAGGCCCTGTGAGGATAGACTTTCTGAAGGCATTATTATATTTTCTCTTTGGTTGACATGATACATGAGTAAGCATGACAAAGCAGCCACAGGAAGAAGATGGTAGAATTATTGATGACCGGTGGTGCAGTGGTTAGAATGCAACACTGCAGGCTAACTCACTGCCCACAGCCTGGAATTTGATCCTGACTGACTTAAGGTTGACTCAGCCTTCCATCCTTCCAAGATGGGTAAAATGAGGACCCAGATTGTTGGGGGCAATATGCTGACTCTGTAAACTGCTTAGAGAGGGCTGTAAAACACTGTGAAGTGGTATATAAGTCTATGTGCTATTGCTGTTGCTATTTCCACTATTGCTCTCCAGCATGGCTACTTCTGATTCTTAAGAACCTTACAGCCACAAGTTGTTGTAATCACCAATGGCTATACTGTATATTCCTTAGATTTCCATAAACCATTCATAAAGGAATTTAAATTCATAGCCATCAGCAAATTCCATAGATTCTGTGAAGAAATGCTTCCTTCAGTTTTTTTGGCAAGCCATTTTAGAGAACGTGAAAGAGAATCAGTTTGGTCCAGTGCTTAAAGTACTGGGCTAGAAACCAGGAGAGTATGAGTCCGAGTCCCATATTAGGCATGAAAGCCATCTGGGAGGACCAATCACCAGGAGACTGTGAGTTCTAGTCCTGCCTTAGGCATGAAAGCCATCTGGGAGGACCAATCATCAGTAGACTGTGAGTTCCAGTCCTGCCTTAGGCATGAAAGCCATGTGGGTGACTTTGCGCCAGTCACTCTACCTCAGCCCACAACGTTAAGTTTGGGTGACAATCTGATTGGTCAATTCCTGTTTCAACCAATGGATCAGCATTTGATTGAAAATGGAAAAAAATAGTTGACTCTACATTTGTGGGGAAACACTAGGAAAAGAAAAAATATATATAGAGAGAGGTCATGAATAAGTTTCAGAATGACAGTTTAAAGTTGTAGAATTACTCACACAATTCTCACACAATTCCTCCCCCCTCCAATTCCTTCTCTGTTTTACATTAAAACTAATGTCTGTGGCACAGAGCACCCTGATGTAATTACACATTGCTCCTCACTATAACTATGTAAGAAAAACCACAGCCAATTTCTACAAGCTACGCACTGAAGACTGAGGCTCAGAAAACAGGGCTGGATGTGTTTCTCCCTCGCTGTGACTTAACTCAGGGCTCTCCAGCCTTGGCAACTTTAAGATTTGTGGACTTCAGTTCCCAGATTTGCTCAGCATGGCTGGCTGAGGAATTCTGGGAATTGAAGTCCACAAGTCTTAAAGTTACTCAGGTTGGAGATGCCTGGCTTAAACTGACATAAAAAGAATTGCAGTTTCAGAACAAAGGGGAATCAGGAAAAAAGTATATGAAAAGGGGTAAAAGTAGACTTGACCTAATTTTCCTGTTGGCCCTGATCCACATTTAACCCATAGCTTCTCTTGGGAAAAGGGAATAATAGAAGTCCCACATTAAGTTATCTTTGGCCTTCAAGTGGAGACAAATTATTGGTGAGGGGAAAAAACATAATCAGTGATTAACATTGTTTCATGTTGTTTTGATTCTGGTGGCTTTCTGTACTAAGAAATGAAAATGCTATTGTGAGTTGGGCATGGATTTAAAGAAATGGACATTATCTCACATTTCTGACAGTCTTGTAGGCACCTTTATTGTGACTCTGGTAAGCTGCACATTTTTAAGCTAATGAATCTTGTAACTTTCCAAGTAGTCATGATTATTTCTCTGTGCTCATAGTTAGTTGGTTCCGGGAGGCATGATGAGTAACAAAAACGATGAATACCAAATAAAGTTTTCCCATAAAGAATAATGTAGTGAGTCTCAAGGCAACACCGACATGTTCTAGCTTGTGTGTTGAGTACGAAACAAACAATGAGTACTGGGACAAAATTTTCGCATCAAAATGAGTTGAGTACCAAATTTGATGAGCTTCAAAGCAGTTGAGTACCAAGGTACCACTGTATCCAAAATACATAAACAAACCTATTTTGTTTCCTATACAGATAGTCCTCAACTTATGACCACAATTGAGCCCAACATTTCTGTTGCTAAGCAAGACAGCTATTAAGTTAGTCGTGGCCCAATTTATTGCCATGGTTGTTAAATAAATCACCTCAGTTGTTAAGTGCATTGTGTCATTCTTAAGCAAATCTGGTTTCCCCCATTGACTTTGCTTGTCAGAAGCCCACTGGGAAGGTTACAAATGGTGATCACATGATCCTGGGATCTCCATATAAATATACGCAGGTTGTGAAGCATCTGAATTTTGATTACGTGACCATGGGGATGCTGTAATGGTTGTAAGTGTGAGAATCGGTCATATGGCACTGTAATTTAAAATAGTCACTAAATGAACGGTTGTAAATTGAGGATTACCTGTATGCTGTTTATTTAATTAAATTTAGGTCCAGTTTAGGTTTTATTGTGGCCCTGCTCACTATCTCTGTCCTGGCCGTGCCTAATTTTTCCAGTATGAAGGGCTGAACGTGTATGACCTTACTTGCTAATAGCCTGGATGATTCCTACAACTGTCATGGTAACCCACAGTAGAAAGAAACCGATTATCAGTTTACATGAAGACATCCCCTAATTGGTTCCTTTGTTGTTGTTGTTAGTTGCGAAGTCGTGTCCGACCCGTTCCTCCAGGCCTTCCTGTCCTCTACCATCTTCTGGAGTCCATTTAAGCTCACGCCTACTGCTTCAGTGACTCCATCCAGCCACCTCATTCTCTGTCGTCCCCTTCTTCTATTGCCCTCAATCTTTCCCCCACTTAGGCTCTTCTCCAGTGAGTCCTTCCTTCTCATTAGGTGGCCAAAGTACTTGAGTTTCAACTTCAGGATCTGGCCTTCTAAAGAGCAGTCGGGGTTGATCTCCTCTAGGACTGACCGGTTTGATCGCCTTGCAGTCCAGGGGACCCTCAGGAGTCTTCTCCAGCACCATAGTTCAAAGGCCTCAATTCTTTGGCACTCAGCCTTTCTTATGGTCCAACTTTCACAGCCATACATTGCAACTGGGAAAACATTTTTGTCATTCATTTTTACCCTTGACAGCCCACCAGATCAAGTAATTCCCCAAAGAATAGAAGCTTCACAGGCTTATCGTAGAAATGCAGAACGTTAATCTGCAGAGAGGAATATTTCCCAGCTGTTTATTTCTGATAACAGTCCCCTATCATAGACGTTAGAAGATCCTCAAACCAAATCGGTTGTCTCATTTCCCTAAATAAGAAAGACTGCAATGCTTTTATATTCAAGAAGTCAAATACACATGGAAAACCATGGAGCCCAAGGGGAAATTACTCAGAGAAAGGAAAGTCTGAACTTCTTATTTTGCTCAGAATGCGACTTCATGGAGTGGGAAGGTGACTGGTGAATCAGATAGGATGCCATTTCCTCCATCTGGTCTTTCTTCCCTACAAATGCATCCTTCATGTCCATTTTGCTTTCCCTGGCTGGACAACAACATGGAACTGAGTCCAGCTGGGAGAACGAGAGAAACATCACGAGAAATATCCAGGAAATATAGGTAGTCCTTGACTTATGACCACAATTGAGCCAAAATTTCTGTCACTGAGCAAGACAGTTATTCCGTGAGTTTTGCACCATTTTACAACCTTTCTTGCCACAGCCGTTAAATGAGTCACTACAGTTGTAGTATTATAGTAGCGTTACAGTTAGTAAGCGAATCTGGCTTTCCCATTGACAGGAGGTCACAAAAGGTGATCACGTGACCCCAATATAATGCAACCGTCATAAATACATGCCAGTTTCTAAGCATCTGAATTTTGATCACGTGACCATGGGGATGCCTCAACAGTCGTTAAGTGTGAAAAACAGTCACAAGTCACTTTTTTCTCTGCCATTGTAACTTTAAACAGTCCCTAATAGTCCTTGTAAGTTCTTGTAAGTCAACAATCACCCATAATCAGCTACAGCACAGGATGAATTAAATGTTTTTTCTTGGGTTTTTTTTATTCTTCTTGGTTAATAAATACTTTACCCTACATTGGCTGGTCTTTGTGGGGAAAGAGATGTTGGATAAAACAATTTAATCCAGCAGGACTCTTATAAAGTCACTACTTACAAGTTTCAATGAAAGAGTTCCTCGTTTTCTGCAATGTGTCAAGCTTTACTAGTCCTGGGATAAATGCAGTATCTTGTAAATTGCAAGAAGAATTTTCACTGTCATTTATACTGAAATGTCCTGAAGTAATTTGAAATGTTTATTTCCAGGTTTCTCAGCACCTGGCTGACTTGCAGTTTATCATATAAGGTTCTAATATATCATCTTCTAGCTCTCAATTGTTTTTTTTAAAAAAAAACTCTGTTCCTTTCCTTCCCAGCTTGTCCACAGTCTGTCACAGGATGACACTTAAAGTCTCCCATAACATTGGAATCAAAAATAAGGAAAACCATCTTTTCTTTAATCTACCCTAGATTGATTAATGTGATGGATTTCCCACCTGAATTTTGTATAAGACAATGAGGTATACTAAATGACAGCACTGTAGTAGCCATAGCGCAGCCTTAGTAGTTACTATTCAGTTTCTGCCTGGACCCACAGAATGACCCCATTTTGCCCACATTTGTTTTATTGAAAATTTTCTCCGCGTCAAACATCACCATTTGCCATGGTGATACAGGTAGGCCTCGTCTTACGACCGCAACTGAGCCCAAAATTTCTGTTGCTAAGCGAGACAGTTGCCCCATTTAATGACCTTTCTTGCCACAGTTGTTAAATGAATCACTGCAGCTGTTAAGTTAGTAACATGGTTGTTAAGTGAATCTGGCTTTCCCCGTTGACTTTGCTTGTTCAAAAGGTCACGAAAGGGGGTCACGTGACCGCGGGACATTGCAACCTTCATAAATACGAGTCAGTTGACAAGCATCAGAATTTTGATCACGTGACCAGGGGGAAACGCAATGGTCGTAAGTGTGAAAAACGGTCATAAGTCACTTTTTTCAGTGCTGCTGTATCTTTGAAAGGTCACTAAACAAACTGTTATAAATTGAGACTAGCTATATGTAAACCTATTAGATAAAGCCCTTAAAGCCCTTGATGGCATGGGTCTAGGCTACCAGAGAAACCATGTCACCCCAATGGGATTGGCCTGCCCCACTTGTTCCAGCAAAAGGGGCAGGCTGTGGATCCACTGGTCAAGGAATTCCAGCTGGCAGGGTCCAGAAGAAGAGCCCTTTTTTGCCACGACTCCCGCCATCTGGAACATCATGTCTCCTGAGATGAGGTCTCCCCCACCCTCTTGGCTTTCCAAAAGGGCCTTGAAGCCTGATTCTGCCAATTGGCTTTGGGTCCCGATGGGGGCATGTCGTACTGAAGAGGGCTAAGGGATTAAGAGAAGATTCTACCTCCATCCCATAGTATTCTGCTTTTTAACTAATCTAATTTATTTAATGTTTTATATATTTGTACCTCTGATTCTGTGGTGTCTGTAAGCTACCCAGAGTCACTTGGTAGTGAGATTGGCACATACAAAATTTAGATAGATAGATAGATAGATAGATAGATAGATAGATAGATAGATAGATAGATAGATAGATAGATAGATAGATAGATAGATAGATAGATAGATAGATAGATAGATAGATAGATAGATAGAGAGATAGAGAGATAGAGAGATAGAGAGATAGAGAGATAGAAAATAGATAGATAGAAAATAAATAGATAGATAGATAGATAGATAGATATATAGATAGATAGATAGATAGATAGATAGATAGATAGATAGTGGATAGATAGGTGGGGGTGGGTGGGTGGGTGGGTGGGCGGGCGGCGGGCGGGCAGACAGACAGACAGATAGATAGATTCCTCTAAGACATGGGTGTCAAAACTGCCGGATGCGTCACATGGAAGCTGCACCCCCCCTAGCTACGGCAAGGGTGAAAAAGTTGCGATATGTTGCGACACATCACGTGATGCGGCGAGTTTGACACCCCTGCTCTAAGATATCAAAGAGCAATTCTTGTTCTCTCCTAGACAACACCTCTTTAAAAAGTTGCATCACCATGTCCTTCTCATCCAATCTCGTCTTACTGCTGGGTGAAACTTTTTCTAGCTTCTCTAAAGTTTTCCCAGTTGCAATGTATGGCTGTGAAAGTTGGACCATAAGAAAGGCTGAGCGCCAAAGAATTGAGGCCTTTGAACTCTGGTGCTGGAGAAGACTCCTGCGAGTCCCCTGGACTGCAAGGCGATCAAACCGGTCAGTCCTAAAGGAGATCAACCCTGACTGCTCTTTAGAAGGCCAGATCCTGAAGTTGAAACTCACGTACTTTGGCCACCTAGTGAGAAGGAAGGACTCACTGGAGAAGAGCCTAATGCTGGGAAAGATTGAGGGCAGTAGAAGAACGGGACGACAGAGAATGAGGTGGCTGGATGGAGTCACTGAAGCACTAGGCGTGAGCTTAAATGGACTCCAGAAGATGGTAGAGGACAGGAAGGCCTGGAGGAGCGTTGTCCGTGGGGTCGCGATGGGTCGGACACGACTTCGCAACTAACAACAACAACAACAAAGTTTGCCTATAGATCATTAAAAAAAAAACCTGTCATTTGCATTTACAATATTTTTCCCCCTCTCTGAACTAATTTCAGTTGGATTAGAATGCAAAATTGCAAATGACTGTAGAGTAACAACAGAGGTACCCTGGTAAGAGTTGAACTGGAAGCTAACCACCAGTCTTTTCTTAAGATGTGGCTTATAAGCTACTCTTGGGGGGGGGGGGGAAACCCTGCTTCTTAAGCATTTGCAGACTGCACAACTCCCTGGATGGGAAAAAGCTTTTCTTTTTGTTGGCAAAACAGACACAGGAAACAGAGCACATTCCACTGAGGTCTCCTGGCAAAAAGATGCTCCATTTTTATCATTTGGCACAAAACTTCCAATCCTCGCACCAAAAAGAATTCACTGTTATTCCCACATTAGATTGAATCTCTTTGTCATTCTTGGTTGACTTGAGTGGGAGCTAAGGACGGCTTTAGTTGTTCCCTTTTTTCCCTTTTTCTTTTCCTTTCTGGGTATGAAAAATAAGCATGGAGAATTAGAAGCATGTGATACGCTCTTTTTCTGCATGCTACTAGTCCCTGTTGAATTCTGCTTCTCCCAGCTGCTGCTTCTGACCCTGTGGGATTCAAAATACGTATCTGAAAACTCTGGTGACATCCCCTCCCCCCCAAGTATTATTTGAGGAACAAAATGAGAAAGAAAGACAGAAAGGGAATTCTTTTTTTTCCCTCCTAGGCCAGGATGTGGCAACCACAATTTTACAGTGGTGACCACTTTGAACATACGATGCTAGTTGTCACTCTGATTTTGGTCTTCTTCATTTATAAAGCCCCAGGTGGGCTTTCTGAATCTCTTCTTACTAAGATTTTCCTGGGCTTTAGCAGAGACATATATCTTCTGTGGGAAGTCAGCCCCCCAGAGAAGGAAATATTAAAAGGGCAGAAAAATATATTTCCTCAAAGGATCTTAAAGAGGCAGAAAAACATGCCCAGTTTTCTTAATAGCCTCAAGTCTCCCTCCCCCAAGCAGAAACCAGCTCTGTAGAAATGCAGATGTAAACCATTCAGGAAGGTTGAAGCTAGAAGATTAAGAAGACAAAGACACCTAAAATCTACATACCCCACCCAAACTCTAGGACAGGACATAATAGGATTAACCCACAGATGCCAAAGGGCACACTCAGACTCAGGTCAAAATACATGACACAGGAAATACAAAGCCTCAAACAGGAACAGGAAACAACCTCAAGAGCCCCAGAGGGTATAAAAACCCACTCCCTACATGTGCTCTCTCTCTTTTCTTCCAGAGCCATCTTTCTGTCTGACTCTCCTCTTCAATGAACTGCAACCTTCTTTCTAAAGCAGTCGCCATGTTGTTTATTCCCGGCTTGGACTGAACCATGATGAAGACTTTTCCTTCTACACTTCTAAATGTGGGCAGTGAGGAGCAAAAGTTAACAGGAAAAGAAAAAGCTGCTGAAACCATTTTGTGGTTCCAAGCAAGCACAAAACTGTTAACATATAGGGATGCGAATATCCCCATATGTTCTTTCACTTAAGAAAATAAGTGTACGGCCAAAATTGAGCCCAAAATTTCCACTGCTAAGTGAGACAGTTGTTAAGTGAGTTTTGCCCCATTTTATGACCTTTTTTGCCACAGTTGTTAAGTGAATCACTGCAGTTCTTAAGTTAGTAGTTAGTAAAGAGAATCTGGCTTCCCCATTGACCTTGCTTGTCAGAAGCCAGCTGGGAAGGTTACAAATGGTGATCACATGACTCTGGGACACTGCAACTGTCCTAAGTACATGCCAGTTGCCAAGCGTCTGAATTTTGATCACGTGACCATGAGGATGCTGCAACAGTCGTAAAGGTGGGGAAACGGTCAAAGGCCACTTTTTTTCAGAGCAGAAATTTTGTACTCAATTGTGGTCGTGAGTTGAGGACTACCTGTAAAATAGAGTCCCAGCTGTTTCTTATTGCAGATACTCTTTGCTTAGTGACCACAATTGAGAATGGCAGCTCCGTCACTAAGTATTGCAGTTGATAAGTGAGATCTCACATGACTTCTGATTTTACTGCTGCCTTCTCCTTTGTGCAGGGCTAGGCAACCTTGGCTCTTTTATGACTCGTGGACTTCAACTCCCAGAATTCCTGAGCCAGCATGGCTCAGCTTGGAAACCTCTCCCTTTCCCCTCAGCATGGCTGGCTCAGGAATTCTGGGAGTTGAAGTCCACAAGTCATAAAAGAGCCAAGGTTGCCTAGCCCTGCCTTTGTGTCTGCTTGTCACAAGCCAGTTGCAAAGCACACAAATGGGGGGGAGGGACGTTGCTCTGGTCGTAAATGTTGCAAAGCATACAAATAGGGACCGCAGGACATTGCTATGGTCGTAAATGTTGAGCATAGGTCATAAAGTTACTTTTTCAGAGCTATTGCACTTTCTAACGGTCATGAAATGAGGCAGTTCTAAGGAAGGTCTACCTATATCTCTTTCTTGACCTGACCTATCTTGAAGGCATGACTTTGTTTTGCTCTCTGTGGCTCTGAGTTGGGGTGGGGTGGGGGAATCCTGGGCAAGGATCATAAAGGGGTTGTTGTGCAGAGGGAACGGGTGGTGGTGGATAATGCTGGATAGAAGGGTGGCAGCAGCCAAAGGAGAGTCAGCTTTCCTTAGGTAAGGAAAGTAGGAGATAACACAAGACAGGAGATACCACAAGATAAGCTATTGTACTTTATTGTTAGTCTACATCAGGGCTTTTCAACCTTTTCACCCATTGTACCACTTTTAGGATATGGCAACATTTGAGTACCACCAGTCGCCTAGCAAGGTGTCAAAAACTTGACCAAAAAAAAAAAAAGGAAAAAAGTGATAAAGTACAGGTAGTCCTTGACTTACAACAGTTCGCTTAGTGACTGTTCGAAGTTACAATGGCACTGAAAAAAGTGCCCCCCAAGCCACAGCCGAGCAAGACACCTGCCTGCCCACCCGACGGCGCTCTTCCTCCTGTCCGAGGTTTTCATTGTTGTGAGCATTTCTGTTGAGGATTGGCAGTGGGGGTGGGGTGGGGGGGTGTTTGATTTTTATTCCCCCCTTCTGCTGGGTGGTTGCAGCAGGTTTTGATCACTTCACATGGGACACTGTGACTGTCATAAATATGAATCAATTGCCAAGCATCTGAATGTAAATCACAAGACCCTGGAGATGCTGCAACATTCCAGCTGATCGGCGCTTCTTCTCGGCTTAGCTGGAGCCCGGCGCTGATCCTGGCGCTTCCGCTGAGTTCTGACAGCCCTGCAGCTGCAGCCATCTCTCGCTCAGGTTTGTGTGGTGCTGCCATCGGTTCAGCTCATTCCCCTCCCCCGCTACCACTTTCCTAGGATGGTCGCGTACCACCTGCCAGGTGCCGATGTACCACAGGTGGTACCCGTACCACTGGTTGAAAAGCCCTGGTCTACATCAGGGGGTCTTCAAACCTGGCCCTTTTATGACTTGTGGACTTCAACTTCCAGAATTCCTCAGCCAGGCATGCCTGGCTGAGGAATTCTGGGAGCTGAAGTCCACAAGTCATAAAAGGGCCAGGTTTGAAGACCCCTGGTCTACATTAACAGAATCTTGCAAGTCTGAAGGCTCAGACTTCCCATCGCCATTTTTAACTTGATCCATTAGGGCGGATCCTTCCTAAGTTTCTTTCTCTGACTGTTAAGCCTTTGGGGGCTCCTGCCTCTCTTTTCTGATTGTTTCCTAGGCAACATCTCTTCCCTTCTTTCCCCCAAGGTCACCCCCACATTCCAGTACAATGAGAGACAGTGGCTATTGTAAGCTTGAGGCTGGGTCAGGATTTAGAACGTTTCCTTTCCCTTTCCCATGCCTTCCATGCCCACGGCTTCCTGTCTAATCAATGGGGAGAGGCTGATGCACAGGGCACGATCCACTTGAGCATCTTTGATCCTTCACGACCAGCAGAGGCATCTGCAGCAATTGATCAACAAATCTCAAAATGGATTTCAGTCACCTCGTTTAGTTTGCTAGCTCTTTGTCGCTGTCCTTGACTGGAGATGTCTCTCCAAGCCATGAGAATGGAATTGGATTAGAATTTGGATTTTTTTATTTAAAAAAAAAAGAAAAGTATAATCTTTTCCCATTCTATGGTCTGCTCTCATGGATAGACCTCACAGGGTACCCAAACACGAGAGGTCCTCAATGATAGGAATCCTATTTCTGGTTATTTTTGAACCTGTTACTCTGATTGTGTGTGGGTAGGACCCCCTACTAAGAACATCTGAATGGGCAGAGGCAGATGGGATTGATAAGGTGGTGGGCACGGGGCCTGGAACAATACTCTAATCCAGGGCTTTTCAACCTTTTCACCGATTGTGCCACTTTTAGGATATGGCAATATTCGAGTACCACCTAGCAAGGTGTCAAAAACTTGGTGACAAAAAAAAAACCTGTTCAAAGTTGCAATTGCACTGAAATGACTTATGACCATTTTTCACACTTATGACCATTGCAGCAACAGGGTCATGTGATTTATATTTGGATGCTTGGCACCTGATTCATATTTATGATGGTCAGTGTCCCAGGGTCATGTGATCCCCTTCTGCAACCTTTTGACAAGCAAAGTCAATGGCAGAGCTGCTGGTGGCCAACTGCTAAGGTGGGACTTCCCTCCCTTCCTCCCTTCCCTGCCTCCCTCCCTCCCTCCCTCCCTTCCCTGCCTCCCTTTTTCTCATTCCCATCTCCTTCTGAAGGAAGAATTTGAACCCCTCCATATTTTCCCTCTTCCATATATTGATCAAACAAGGAAAGGCCTCCAGAGACAGAAAAGACAAGCTGCTGAGTGAACTAGCTTAAAAAGGCACTTCCCCTTTAAGAATTAGCTACTGGCTAGAAAGGAAAGTAAGGAGCCCAGCTGGCACTTAAGGAAGAAAAAAAAATGTAAGTACTGGCTGCCGGCTAAGGCAGCCTCCCCAAATGGCTCCATTCGTAAGTAAAATCTGCAGCTCCAGAGGACTCTCTCACTGTAAGTCCTTGCCTGCGCTGGCTCTTTCCCTTCCCCACTACACTTGGCTAGGCAGGGCTGCGTACCACCTGTCACTCATTAATGTACCACAAGTGGTACACGTACCACAGGTTGAAATCTGCTCTAATCAAGGAATGACCAAGGAAGAAACCACACCTTCACCAAAACTGGCAAGGCAAGCTACTATATATATAAATAGGTAGCAAACCCCACTCTCCTCCACCTCTTCCTCCCCTTCCCCCCCTTCCCCTTTATCTCCTCCACTACCACCTCCTCCTCCTTTTTCCCTTCTCCTTCTCCTCTTCCTTCCCAAAGTTCCCCATCTCCCTCCTCCTCCTCCTCCTCCACCAGATGGGGCTTTATAATTGCCTCCCTTTTGAATGGATTGGATTCTTCACATAACCTCCTCCTCCTCCTCCTCCTTACCCCTCCTCTTCCTTTTTCCCCATCTTCCCCATATCCCCCTCCCCTCCTCCTCCTCCTCTTCTTCTCCTTCTCCTTTCCATCTCCATCTCCATCCTTCCATCTCTTCTCCTCCCCTCCTCCTCCTCCTCCTCCTCCTCTTCCACCAGATGGGGCTTTATAATTGCCTCCCTTTTGACTGGATTGGATTCTTCACATAACACCCTTATTCTATCCTGACCCTATTAAAAATATTGTATAAACTCAACCCATAAATCTTCAGGAGTGGACTCTGCTAATGGTCTCCACTGAATTAAGAAGCTGTCTGTGTTTTCTGTCTAGTCCAATTGTCAGAGCAAAATTTCAGGCTGAAGTTTTTTCTCATCCCTTTCCAAAGTAGAAGATGTCAGGGTTTAAATATGGGCTACGTGCTAGTCACGTTTCCATTCTGTCAAAGTAGGGTAGCTTTCTAGCTAGGAAGTGAAAGCATTCATGATTGTTTACTAAAACACAAGCACATTTTTGTGCATCGCAGGGGCAAGTGAGTACATTTTTTTCCTCTCTCTCCCTCTTAGTTATTTCTGAATAACTGTCAGACACCACAATTCCTTTGGGACAGAATGCTTTAGAAATTTTCCAACTCAGACCTCCTGCCAACAAATGTGTGCACGTGTGTGTACAATACACACACACTATTCTAAGCGCCAATTATTGGATGCTTTCCCAGTTGTACTGTTCCGGGCATCTTTAAACTTTAATAAAACTATATATCTGACAAGGCTTTCCCAAAATGTCAACAAAACATTTCTGAAAAATTAAGGAATGGATTATTGTCCAGATACTTCTAGTTTAGTCATAGTCCTCAACTTACAACCACTATTGAGCCCCAAATTTCTGTTGCCCCATTTTACAACCTTTCTTGCCACAGTCATTAAGTGAATCATTGCAATTGTTACGTTAGTAACCTGGTTGTTAAGTGAATCTGGCTTCCCCATTAACTTTGCTTGTCAAGAGGTCGCAAAAGGGGATCACATGACCCCCCCCCAGGACACTGCAGCCATCATAAATAGGAGTCAGTTGCCAAGCATCCAAATTTTGATCACCTGACCACGAGGATGCTGCTGGAAGAAAAGTCTTCATCCTGGTTCAGTCCAAGCCGGGGATAAACAACATAGCGACTGCTTTAGAAAGAAGGTTGTAGTTTATTGAAGAGCCAGACAGAAAGATGGTTCTGGCAGGAAAGAGGAGAGAAAAAGGGCTGAGCACATATGGGGAGTGGGTTTTTATACCCTCTGGAGCCTTTTGTTTGGAGTTGCTTCCTGTTCCTGTGGCATGAACTTTGACCTGAGTCTGAGTGTGCTTTTCTGGTATTCTGATGGTGATGGGTTAATCCTATTATGTCCAAAGGTCATATCCTGCTTCCCTGGGGCTTGGGCTGATGACTCTTAGAGTTTGGATGGGGTATGTAGATGTTAGGTCTTTGTCTTCTTAATCTCCTAGCTGGGGCCTTCCTGATGGTTTACATCTGCATTTCTACAGGGCTGGTTTCTGCTTGGGGAAGGGAGACCTGGGGCTATTAAGAAAACTGGGCATGCTTTCCTGCCTCTTCAAGATCCTTTGAGAAAATATATTTTCCTGCCCTTTTAATATTTCCTTCTCTGGGGGGCTGACTTCCCACAGGTCCTAAGTGTGAAAAACGGTCGTAACTCATTTTTTCCCAGTGCCGTTGTGACTTCAAATGGTCACTAAACAGACTGTTGTAAGTCGAGGTCTGTCTGTATCATGTCCCACTGCTGTAAGAGGTGACCATTTTCTCCATGTTATTCCATAATTTCCCATTGGGAGAGGTTGAATTACAGATACCCAGGAATGTATAATTTTAGATTGAAATTCAAGATAAAAGACCCCAAAGAGGTCCTATTGGAATAATATTACCCTACCTCACTCAAAAAAAGGAACAGTTACTGCACAACTAAAATCAGAGCAGAGTTGATGGTGTTATGAAAGGGACTCTTTATGTAGAAAAGCTCAGCTGTACTCTGAAGAGGCATTTGTTCAATTGCCTCTGCTTTCTTTTATGTTTTATTCTGCTCGGGAACTGAAGGAACTGACTCCCAATATCCAGGAACCAGCCCTACCGTGAAAAGTAGTTGCCATCAAAGACATGTGAGGGGTCTGATACAGATCTCAATTACATTCTCTATTAATAATTGAATGGCTCAGTAGGTGCTCTTTGGATCCCTGCCCAAAAAGCAATAATCTCATCTATGCAGCAAACCAATAATACAGTGCAAAATGGTGAAATACAACCAGGATGATTGAGCTGCTTTGGGCAAGACTACTAACTGGTAGATCTTCGGGTCTGTGATCTCCATTTATGGCAGAGACATCCAAAAGACTCACCAGGAAAACAAATGAATGGATCATCAAACGTAAATCCAAGAGTTCTTTCTTTAACAGAATAACAGAGTTGGAAGGGACCTTGGAGGTTTTTTAGTCCAGAGGTCACCAACCTTTGTCTGTTGGCGGACCGGAGGAAAAGGAAGGAGGAAGAATTGTACATGCGTGCGTACACGTGTGTGCACGGGGCCATGAGCACACATGCGCTGCAAACAGGGCGGGACTAGCGCCCGTGTGATACTCACTAGCCCTGCCCCATTCTTGCATGGCGCAGCCCCTTGTTTTTGTGCCCCGTGGTGCAGCGGCGCCCTGTTTTTGCACCCTGCAGCATGGCGGTGGCCCGTTTCCACACCCTGCAGCGTGGCGGCATCCATTTTTGCGCTTTGCAGCATGATGGCAGCCTGTTTTTGTGCCCCATGGCGCCGCAGTAGCCCGTTTTTGCACCCTGTGGCGCGGCATCCTGTTTTTGTGAGTGCAAGTGAGGGTGTGTGTGTGCACATGCATGCACACTGGCCAGCCTGTCCCGCAGCCCAGTGGCCAGCAGACTGCGGCCCACAGGTTGGGGACCCCTGTTCTAGTCCAACCCCCTGCTCAGGCAGGAAACCCTATACCATTTCAGACAAATGGCTGTCCAGTCTCTTCTTAAAAACTTCCAGTGTTGGAGCATTCACAGCTTCTGGAGGCAGGTTGTTCCACTGATTAATTGTTCTAACTGTCAGGAAGTTTCTCCTTAGTTCTCGGTTGCTTCTCTCCTTGATTAGTTTCCACCCATTGTTTCTTGTCCTGCCTTCAGGTGCTTTGGAGAATAGCTTGACCCCCCTCATCTTTGTGGCAGCCCCTGAGATATTGGAACACTGCTATCATGTCAGACCTCATTTGGAATACTGTGTCCAGTTCTGAGATCTCACTTTTAGAAAAAGATATTGATAAGATTGAGTGAGTCCAGAAATGGGCAACAAAAATGGTGCAAGGTCTGAGGGACAAAACATATCAGGAGAGTTTGGAGGAACTGAATAGGTACAATCTGGAGGGAAAGGGGGGACGTGATTGAAATCTTTAAATATAATAAGAGTGTGAATAAGGTTCTAGAAGGCAGTATTTTCAATATTAACCAAAAATCAAGAACACAGGGGTATAACCGCCAACTGACAGGAGGGAAGTTCAAAAGAATTGTTAGAAAGTATTATTTCACAGAAAGAGTAATGGAAGTTTGGAGCCAACTTCCAGCGAAGGTAATCATCAGTAACTGAGATTAAACATGCTTGGAATAAACACATGTCCATCTTGGTACTGGTTTGCTCTCTGAGTTTGCCATTTAGCTCCTGAACGTTTCATTACCAGTCTAGGTAACATCAGCAGCAGGACTTTGGAAGCTCAGAGAGCAAACCAGTACCAAAATCTACAACCCGAGCTACAAATATTTTCTATTGTTTCAAAACACATGTCCATCATCTGACAAAAATGAAATAATGATAATGATGGAGGAGGAGGAGGAGGAGGAGGAGGAGGAGGAGGAGGAGAAGAAGAAAGAAGAAGAAGAAGAAGAAGAAGAAGAGAAGAAGAAGAGAAGAAGAAGAAGAAGAAGAAGAAGAAGAGAAGAAGAAGAAGAAGAAGAAGAAGAAGAAGAAGAAGAAGAAGAAGAAGAAGAATGGTAATGATAATGATAATGATAATGATAATGATAATGGAGGAGGAGTATGGAGGAGGAGGAGGAGAAGAAGAAGGAAGGAGGGAGGAAGAGGAGGAGGAGGAGGAGGAGGAGGAGGAGGAGGAGGAGGAGGAGAAGAAGAAGAAGAAGAAGAAGAAGAAGAAGAAGAAGAAGAAGAAGAAAGAGAGAAGAAGAGAAGAAGAAGAAGAAGAAGAAGAAAGAAGAAGAAGAAGATAAGAAGAAGAAGAAGAGAAGATGGAATGGTAATGGATAATGATAATGATGGAGGAGGAGATGGAGGAGGAGGAGGAGAGAAGGAGGAGGAGGAGGAAGAGGAGGAGGAGGAGGAGGAGGCGGAGGGGAGGAGGAGAGAAGAAGAAGAAGAGAAGAAGAAGAAGAAAGAAGAAGAAGAAGAAGAAGAAACAGAAAGAAGAAGAAGAAGAAGAAGAAGAAGAAGAAGAAGAAGAAGAAGAAGAAGAAGAAGAAGAAGAAGAAGAAGAAGAAGAAGAAGTAGTAGTAGTAGTAGTAGTAGTAGTAGTAGTAGTAGTAGTCTGGTTCATTGATCTTGCAATATCAGATGATGCACGAATTGAAGAGAAACAGCTAGGAAAAAAATAACAAAATATTGTGATTTGCAAACTGAAGTTGAGAGACTATGGGGGAAGAAATTGATGGTTGTACCAATAGTAACAGGAGCCTTTGGAGCAATACCCAAAGGGTATAGATACATGGAAATTTTGAATTTATTAGACCTGAATATCCTGACTTTGCAAAAAAAAACTACCCTACTTGGAACTGCCTATATACTCAGACGCTACCTTAATAGCTCTTAGGCCCTTGGTTAGGACTTGAACTGCTAAGTTTTTACCAGTCCCAGACTGTGAATCGAATTGAAAATGAAATCTATAATAATAATAATAATAATAATAATAATAATAATAATAATAATAATAATAATAATAATAATAATAATAATAATAATAATAATAATAATAATAATAATAATAATAATAATAAATAACTGCTGCAGTGTTTCACTTCACAGCTGTGTCAAGAAAGGTCATAAAATGGAGAAAAACCCACTTAACAATGATCTTGCTTAGCAACAGAAATGTTGGTCGTAAAACGAGGACTGTCTGTAGAATGGATGGATCCATCTTTGTGAAGTATTTTGGGATTATGCCAAGAGCCTCTCTCTCCCCCCCCCCCCAAAACGCCGTAATTTGAACCTGGGAAATCCAGCACACGAAATATCCGCTTTATCCTCTATCAAAAATACATCAGCCGTATTTGAAGGAAAAATAACCATTTATCCACAATTTCCTCTGGGTTTGACTCCTGGCCTTTGTCGTCTGAGCAGCCACCAAGTTGATGGTGTGTGTGCTTGAGAAGATACCATGACAATCTGGCAATGGAATCTAAAATGAGGATATCCAGTGAATTAGATGCGGTGAAATGAAAGAAATATGGCCTTTTAAAATAAGCAGCTTTCATTTGACTGGAAAGAAGGGCATAAATCTTGTGACAGAAGGCTCTGCCAGGAAACACATACGTTTTGCATTGTCTGCAGATGTTGGCAACACCCACAGAGAAAAGTGGCAACTTTTGGAGGAAGACATGGTTGAGATTATGAGAAATCAATTTGTCCTCTGCTACGGATCTAGGGACTTAAAGAGGCTGAATTGTGATCTGATCTCTTCTGGCTCTGAGCAAGGAACAAAGGAAGGAAAAGTGGCAATAGAACAGCTGGAGCACACTGGCCCAACTCTAGTCTACCAACATCCGTGAGACTTTCCTTCACGGTGACGGAGTGGAAACAGATAAATTGGAACAGTGCACGCTCTGAAATATCACTGAATGTGGATACTCCATATTCATTAAGAGAGAAAGCTGTCAGCGTTCTTTGGGATCTACTAGACAGAAAAGGCAAATGGGTTTTCCAGGTTCAGATGAAGCATCTCTTGAGATTATTAGTGCCGCTTCATAAAACCTTAGTACGACTACGTCTGGAATACTGCATCCAGTTTTGGTCACCACATTACAAAAAAGACTTTGGAAAAAGTGCAGAGAAGAGCAACTAGGATGAATAAATGCCTGGAGACTAAAGCATATGAAGAATGGTTGCAGGAACCATGGGTATGGCTAGTCTAGAAAAAAGAAGGACCAGGGGTGACATGAAAGCAGTATTCCAGTATTTGAGGGGCTGCCACAAGGAAGAGGGAGTCAACTTATTTTTCAAAGCACCAGAGGGCAAGACAAGAAACAATGGATGGAAACTAATCAAGGAGAGAAGCAACCTGGAATTAAGGAGAAACTTCCTAACAGTGAGGACAATGAACCAGTGGGACAGCTTGCCTTCAGACGTGGGTGCTTCATCACTGGAGGTTTTTAAGAAGAGACTGGACAGCCACTTGTCTGAAATGGTATAGGGCAGTGGTGGCGAACCTATGGCACGGGTGCCAGAGGCGGCACTCAGTGCCCTCTCTGTGGGCACGCGCACCGTCGCCCCAGTCCTAGGCCTTCAGCTGGGTTTTATAAAACCTTTTCGTTTTAGGCCTCCACCGCCGTGTGCAAAAAAAAAAAAAATGTTCAATCAGTCAATTTCAACTTTTCGCGGGAAAAAAAAAGATCTTGCAAAGTTGGAATTGATTGATTGAACTTTTTAGTCCCACCCAGTCTGCCGTTACCACCGCAGCTACGCCCACCCAATGGGCCACACCCAGCCAATGGGCCACACCCAGCCAATGGCCACACCCACCCAGCACTCGACGGTGCATAAGTGGGTTTTGGGTTGCAGTTTGGGCACTCAGTCTCTAAAAGGTTTGCCATCACTGGTATAGGGTCTCCTGCTTCAGCAGGGGGTTGGACTAGAAGACCTCCAAGGTCCCTTCCAGCTCTAGTCTGATTAACTGATTAAAATAGCAACTGATGAGGTTGGGCATGCTGTAGAAAACCTGTTTTGATATCAAGCCATATCACTACTACTATTAATGTCTGCACAATCAGACAGATGTTTAGACTGCATTTAGCATTTTTATCCAATCAAGCCCTTCCCAAGGACCTGGGATCGGCAGATGTTGTTGATAGTATTAAAAATATTGTCTCAGGATGTAAGCTGTTTGAAGCAAAGCTGCCTTGTGCAATTGACTTCTGAAGATTTTGCCAGTGCTGATACTATTCTAGTGATCTTCCAAATGTTTTGGGATTGCAGCCAAGGCAGCTTTCACTATTGATACTACCTTGCTTTCTTTTACCACAGTCATTCTACTTCTACTTTCAGATCTTTGTAGTTTGTGACTTTGACCAGTTCTTTCTCTTCTATTCTGCTGTCTCCAGGTTATTACTGATTATGGTTGGTCACAGTCAGATTTTAGACTGGATTTAGACTACATTTTTATCCATCTATCAAGTCCTTTATCCTTTTCACTAAGCTTTTGAGGCTGTTTCTATTTGCGTTGCTTTTAGGTTTTGTGCAGATGTGGAAATATAGTGTGGATGGTTCCTTGATATTTGATTAGATAACCTTTATTGTCATTTTTTTTCCTGTGGGCACAATGGCACACATTAAAAACGAAATTTAGTTGCTTCCTCTCAAAGTGTACACATACATAACACACATTTAAAACATACTATATACAACATATATATAAACCTACACCCATGGTGGGGAACCTATGGCACGCACAGCCATCCCTGTGGGCACGCGCGCCATCGCCCCAGAGGGAGGCGGGGCCGGGCTGCTCCCCTCCCCTTTTCCACGTCCGCAAGCGCTTTCGCTTTCTTTCTCTGCACCGGGAGTCAGGGAGCAGCTGCAAGAACTGGGCGGGGAGAGGTGAGAAGCCAGAAGCGGCACAGAGAAAGAGGTGTCGAGACGAGCTCAAGGGCCAGGGAGGGAATAGGGAAAAAGATCGCTCTTGCCACGATCTCCCTTCTGCTGGCCACTGGGAAGCCTGGCGGCATGGCTTGGCACGGCTACACCGGGAAACTCCAGCGCCCCGGACTTGCAAGTGAGTTTCGGCGCTCCCCAGGCGGCGGCGGCAGGGCGATCTGTGCGGGAGGTGGGGGGGGAAACGACGGCAGCCACGCCCACTCTGACCACGCCCACCCATTCTGCCATGACCACTGTAGCCACGCCCACCCAGCAGGCCAGGCCCACCCGGGACCCGGCGATACATAAGTGGGTTTTGGGTTGCAGTTTGGGCACTCGGTCTCTAAAAGGTTCGCCACCACTGACCTACACCCTTACATATAAGTAACACATAAATATTAATCACTGTCCAACGTTTGTTCAAGGAATAAATAGTATGTGATTGTGATGGCACCCCTCCCCCCAACCAAGGTATGATTGGCTCCCACTCTTTTACTTTTCTGAAAGACCCTAAAAATGTGACTTTTGTCAGCGGGCCTCAGGACCACGAATAGAGTTGGAGCCATTTAAGTAGCTGATTCGATTGTATTGTTGCTGCCATGGGCAGTGGATTTTTTTAATGGGTTTTTATTATTCGGTGGATTTTTTAAAGATTGTAAGCCACCAGGAGTCAGCTATTTGTGTGTCGAATGGCTATATAAATTTGTTAAATAAAGAAATAAGATACAATGTCCAGGCTGATCGACATCCTTGAGGATGCTGTTGGTTTCCTAGGAGACCCAAGCTGAAGGAAAGAGGCCCTGGAACTTTTCCTCATACCCTAATTACGTGATTTACTAACTATCCAATTAAATCGAACCATTTGATAGATGAATTAGAAACCAAGCATGCTACTTCAAATAATACGAAATAAAAATGAGATGACTTCATGTAAGTTGCACTTATATGACTATGGTATGGATCGAATTTAGTGGATATATTGCATTTGACAACATTATTAAATTTATTTGATTAAGCTGAGTATGATGCATCTGTTTCTAATAAAAGATTTCAAGTGGCAAATGGCTTACTTAAGCAATATCTTCCACACAACACAAGCACGTGAAATGTCATTATACAGTTTCATCTTTAGGTGGTGCTGAACCTAAAATGTATCTCAACTTCATTTGCTATTTTGGGAGAACAACTCTTGTCCAGGTATGGACAATATCTTACCCTTTCATGGCAGTGCATAATTTTAACAAAGAATGATTGATTGATTGATTGATTGATTGATTGATTGATTTAGATTTAGATTTAGAGACCATTTGCTTTCTGTGCCAAATTGAAGAGTCATTTGAACAGCCATTCAAAGCAACTTATTGCAGGGGCAGGGGGAATTATGGAACCATCATCATAAATTCTAACTCATGGTAAAAGAGCAATAAAAATGGAACAGTAAGAAACCTGAGAAGGAACTCAATAAGAAATGCAAAACGAAAACAAGCCGTCCTACTGTCTGACAATTCTGGTAGTTGTGTACTGTGTTAGGGAAGCCTGCCTTAGACTTAAAATTTATAGATGCAGGTTGTATTTTTACCTCTTTGCATGTCCGCATCTCTCAATGTTTCGATACACCAGCTGGATCAGGATAATAATCAAACACAGGATAATGTGCCTGGTCACCTTGATTGTCCTATTGATAAATATAGAAAGAAGGAGGAGATGAAGAGGATTGTCTAAAGCAATTGTAGTACCACTTTATAATGTCCTAGTATGACATTATTCCAATATTCCAAGACCCACACTTGGAATATAGCATCCAGTTTTGGCTGCCACAATATAAAAAAGATATTAAGACTCTAGAAAGAGTGCAAAGAAGAGCAACAAAGATGATTAGAAGATTGCGGGTAAAATGGTTACTGGAATTGGCTATGTCTAGTTTAATGAAGAGAAGGACGAGGGGTGACATGATAGCAGTGTTCCAATATCTCAGGGGCTGCCACAAAGAAGAGGGAGTCAAGCTATTCTCCAAAGCACCTGAAGGCAGGACCAGAAGCAACGGATGGAAACTGATCAAGGAGAGAACCAACCTAGAACTAAGGAGAAATTTCCTGACAATTAGAACAATTAATCAGTGGAACAACTTGCATCCAGAAGTTGTGGGTGCTCCATCACTGGAGGTTTTTAAGAAGAGATTGGACAACCATATGTCTGAAATGATATATGATTTCCTGCCTGAGCAGGGGGTTGGACTAGAAGACCTCCAAGATCCCTTCCAACTCTGTTATTCTTTTATTCTGTTAATTGGACACAATAGGGTTAGACAGAATCTCAATTCATAAGTTACCAAAAGTTGCATTTTGGGGAACAGTAGGTATATTACAATGAAGTCTTTGTCCTTGGGAAGGATTCAACGGTCAAAAGTGAGAGCCAGAACAATCTGGTAGACTGTAAATAAGTAAGTAAGCAAGCAAATAAATAAATATATAAAAGGGATTGCATCATCTTTTTATTATTATTTGTGAGTCTAATTTACCACTGGGGTAAACGGCAAGAGAAAGATATAGGGAAGACTCTTCACACACTGCATCTGTTTCTATTTCTTAGCTGGCTTATTGTTAGCAAAATGAGTCTATTCTTTGAAAGACAAGAGAACTTCCTGTTTTTCTCTCTCCCTTTTTTCTGTTCAAAATGCAATTCAGATAGAAGTGAGCTTTTCCTATCTTACATATTTTTCCAAGAACTCTAGTTTTTCCTCATATATAATGAATGCCTGTCAACATTCTGGACTAAGTCCCTATTCTGCATTCAAGACATTTAAATATATATTTCACTTAACTTTATTTCCTAACCTTTCCATGCTGCTCTCTTCCCAACAGTTCAGAGCTGAGTAAATTTAAAAAAAAATTAAAATAAAGTCTTCAGATTAAAAACAGCACTTTTGAAATGGGATTGTTCTGCTAGTTAATTGTTCTGCCCTCTTTTGCCACTGTGCTTAGGTTCAGGCACGTGAGCTCTCGCAAGAATTCAAATCTTCCATAAAGAGAAATAAGCAGTGGAAACTGGCAATGGGATTCTGATCAAAGGGTTTAAGAAGAAAGATTACAATTTTCCCGTCCTCCTGGATTATTACAGTCTTCCAGTCATACTCATAAGACATACAGCCTGCAATTTGGCATCCGCTTAAGATCAAGAGCACTGATCAAAGCAGTTGATGGAGAAAAATATTTCTTTTCAAGAACGAAGCCAATTTACAGATTGAAAAAGGAATAGTCCCTGTGTTGGTAGCGAACAAGTTTATGAAATATCCATTAGATACAGTACATTTGAGGCACCCTCATATCTCATGTGTGCAATTACAATTCTTTCTGTCTGTCTGTCTATCAAATCGCCTCTTTATTATTTCTACAATTAGCTCAAGGTGGTGAGCATATCCAACACAATTTCCTCCTCCTATTTTCCCCAGAACAATGAGGTGGGCTGGGCTGAGAGAGAGTGACTGGCCCAAAGTCACCCAGCCAGCTTTCATGCCTAAGGTGGGACTAGAACTCAGCATCTCCTGCTTTTCTAGCCTGATGCTTTAACCATTGGGCCAAACCGGCTCTCTTGCGTTACATCACTGCAAGACAAAACAGTCAACAAAGCTTGGCAAATATATATTCTTTGGGTTTACAGTACACATGTTAAAAATAACCGATGAACTTACTGCATCATGGAACAAGTCAATTCACCCTTCCAAACATCCTGAAGCTCTTCCATATCATTCAGCATCCTGAGAAAGAGAAGAAAGAGAACCGTAAGCTTGCTTAAAATATAACCTCTATTCGACCTCAGGATGAATTTGACAAAAAAGATTCATGAGCTAGAAACATACAACTCCTGCTTGCAAATTCACCCTGCAAAATCTTTGCAGGTTTTGTTTATGGAGATTCTCAGTCATCCAGGTCCTGGTTGGCCCCAAAGGAGCTTTTCCAAAAAGCAACTGGACTTTGTTTTTCCTTGAAGACGTTTCACTTCTCATCCAAGAAGCTTCTTCAGTTCTGACCGAATGGTGGAGAATGGAAGTCAGAACTGAAGAAGCTTCTTGGATGAGAAGCGAAATATCTTCAAAGAAAAACAAGGAAGTCTAGTTGCCTCTTGAAAAAGCACCTTTGGGACTCTGCAGGTTTTCCATCCCAGTACAAACATTATCCACAGATATTTCTCCATGAGAAATATTCCAAAATATCCTAATCAAATAAAAATGGCAAGCTGTCCAGGAATTTCTGAGCATCTTAACTTTTTTTAAAAGAGAGATTATTGTGGATAAAATGGAAGATTAAGAGAGAGAGAGAGAGAGAGAGAGAGAGAGAGAGAGAGAGAGAGAGAGAGAGAGATATTACTTATTTAATGACCACTTGTTCAGTGACTGTTGAAACTTACAATGGCACTGAATGAGTAGTAGTCAATGGGGAAGCCAGCAGGAAATCAGAAGTCATGGCCACGTGAAATCCTCACTTAACACCATCAACTGAGATTTCCAGAACTGTGGTCACTAAGCGGTGCCGTCTTAAGACCACATTGCTTAATGAGGGACTTTCCGGTCCCAATTAGGGTTGTTAAACAAGGATTAGCTGTTTCTTCCTGGAATAGATAGTGCCAAGAAATTAAGTCAATTTCACTTCTTGCAACTCTTGAACTCTCCCCTCTCGAATCAAGTCCATTTTTGGTCCTGCCTCCATCCACTTTCTGAATGTAGTTCTAAACCTTTAAAAAGCTCAATGATAATCAGTCTTCGACTCACGTAAGTATTGCATGTCATATAACTAATCTCAACAAGTATAGTATTGTCCACACTGGCAGGCAAAATCTTTTTAGGTTTTTAGACTGGAAGAGAAATGGTGTCATCCTTGTCCTTACATGAAGATGCTACAGACTGAAACTAGAAGCCTTGGCACCAAATTATAAGTTACACCTTGTGACTTGGGATGGAATCAGGTGTGCTGTTCTTGCATTGCTAAAAGAGAGCTTAAGATGAACCAGCATTCTAATATTAATGTCAATTTAGCTACTAACTCCATAGCACAATTATGAAGCCATTATGGAGTCTTTAGTATAGCTACATATTAAAAATAGCTAGCGCTCTACAAGTGAGTCTCAAATGGTTTTTTCTTACCATGCAGCCACTGCAGAATTCTTAAAGATAATCCTACTCCCACATCTTTCTATTTTTTAAGAAAATAAAGATAGATTTGTCCATCCATCAAACAGCTCATCAGCATTATTTCTTTGGAACTCTGCAGATCCTGGCTGATTTGTACAGAATGACTTCTTCTGAGATGACTTTTTTTATTTCTCACTGCCCTTCACTATGCTTTTCAAAGGTTCTTTGTTGGCAATTTCCTTTCCTTCTACATCCACTCCTGCCCCAATGTTCATGTCACCAATTCACGTGAGCAACAAACGTCATGTACCACAACAGTTGGCATAGCCCAAGCAGTGCCATTAAAAAAGGCAGACTCTAGACTTCCAAGGGTGGCAAAACCCTGGATCTTTTCTCATAAGGGAACATTTACGTTTCCTTATGCAACCAGTTGCAACCACAGGTATCTGTTGGCTGTAAGCCACTTAGGTAAGTGAGCCCAGAGTTTTTTTGCCAAACAAAATCTCAGCAAGAGGCAAATCATACATCAAAGAAATTGTTCTGGCATCCAAAATCATCCAAAAGGAATCATCTCTTCAAAGAATTGATTTTTTTTCCCCAGGGATTGTTTGACAATCCTATTTACTACAAAACAGATTACAAATATCCTGGGCTAGATGTTATATGGGATTAGTTCCACTGCTTAGTTATATGCTTGCCTAAAAGTCACAGTGGTGGCTTTCTTACCTCATTGATGGATGGATTATGTGCCATCAAGTTGGTGTGACCATGTAGACCAGGGGTCTTCAAACTTGGCCCTTTTATGACTTGTGGACTTCAATTCCCAGAATTCCTCAGCCAGCGTGCCTGGCTGAGGCATTCTGGGAGTTGAAGTCCACAAGTCATAAAAGGGCCAAGTTTGAAGACCTCTGATGTAGACAGATTTTCTCTATGATGATCTATCCCTAACCTGCCCTTTCAGGTCTTCTAATGGTGCACTCATCATCTCTGTAATTGAATCCATCCCAACAGAAGAGAATATTTGTAGCTCAGGGTTGAACCATTGGGTCCTTGGTGCTTTCTGAGCTTGGTTGTTTTCTAGCAGACGTTTCATACCCAAGTTGGGTAATGAAACATCTGCAAGAGAGTTCTATGTCCATCCCTCTTTCAGCTGGTTGTCCTCTCTTTCCTTCCACCTCCTCCACAGAGCTCGGTCTTTCCATAGATGTCCAAGGTGCAATAACTTGAGCCTGGTCATTTGTGCGTCAAGAAAGAACTTCTGGTTTATGTGTTCAATGATTCCATTTGCTTGTTTTCTTGGCTACTGTCTTTTGCATGTCTCCACAATACATGGAGACAGTTGACAGTTGAACAACTGATAGTCTTGCCCAAAGCTAGTGGTCATCATTATCATGTACTTGCCAGGGAACATTTATTGAGCCATTCAATTATTAATAGAATCTGTAGTGGTCTTGATTGCAGAGTTCCTCCCTCCCTCTGTCCCATTAACCTAGAACAGTGCTTCTCAATCTTGGCAAGATGCAAGTGGAGTTGAAGTCCACACGTCTTCAAATTGCCAAGGTTGAGAAGCGCTGACTTGTAGATATCTGCAAGCTTCTTTTGGTTTCTCTGACATTATAAAATCCTTCCATGATTTGGAAATTTTTTCCCCTCTGTTTCTTATGCTTCTCTGTTCAGCTGTCCATCTGAGATCATGTGACTGGGTGGAATAGGGGTAGCCATACAACAGCACAATCATTTTGTTGATATTGAAACAATGAGGAACTGCCAATCCTTGTTGTCTCTGACACTAAATATATAAACTTGTCACTGGCCAATGGACATTCTTCTAAGGTTGGGACTTGGAGCCTTCCTCAAGCTCAGCCTCCTCCTCCCCCTCCCTCAAAATATCCCCCAGTTCCCCATTCTCTCCAAAATATGCTGTGATTGACAGTCCTGATACCTCATCACCAAGGAATCTTGGGACATGTTGCACAAGGAAACCCAAAGTGTGTGAAATTGGTTGGTTTTCTCATTCAAGCCCTCAGAGTGAAGTGGTAGAAGATGCGCCAATCAAGATTTTAAGCAGAGTTAGAGAAGCTTTCTTAGCAGGCCATCCTGTGAGATCACACAATCATGCCTGGGGTTTAAAAAGTTGCCAAATCTTATGGAAAGAATAAACATAGCATCACTTGCTAATTTATAGCTTGCTTTGTAGTCATATTGATGAATGCCACTGATACAATGAGTTGTATAAACAGAGGCATAGAATCAAGATCACAGTGAAGTACTATTACTGCTTCACAAAGCCCTAGTAAGACCACACCTGGAATACTGCAGCCAATTTTGGTCACCGTATCACAAAAAAGATGTTGAGAGTTTGGAAAAAAAATTCAGAGAAGAGCAACTAAGATGATCAGGGGCCTGGAGGCTAAAACATACGAAGAACGGTTACCGGACTTGGGTTTGGCTAGTCTAAAGAAAAGAAGAAATAGGGGAGACATGATAGCAGTGTTCCAGTATCTGAGGGGATGCCACAAGGCAGAAGGAGCCAGGTTGTTCACCAGAGCACCAGAGGGAAGGATGAGAAACAATGGTTGGAAACTGATCAAAGAGAGAAGCAACCTAGAACTAAGGAGAAACTTCCTGACAGTGAGGACAATCAACCAGTGGAACAGCTTGCCTCTAGAAATCGTGGGTGCTCCATCACTGGAGATTTTTAAGAAGAGACTGGACATTCACCTGTCTGAGACGGTATAGGTTCTCCTGCTTGAACAGGGGGCTGGATTAGAAGACCTCCATGGTCCCTTCCAGCTCTATTCTATTCTTCTTCAATGTTGGTAGCTGCTGCTACCGAGCTATTTCCTCTAAAAGTTCCCACTAAAATTTCCTCCTGTTTTCTGAGATAATGTAAAGTGATCTCTTTTCCCAAAGCATTTGTTGAAAAAAAAAATAGTGTGTGAACCAGCCTCTCTCAAATCTTTCAACTGTTTGCTTACACAGAAAGAAGAAGTATAATTATGCTCTCCTTGCATTATAGCTCAAGGTCAAAACTCTGCAATTTAGGCTACTGTTGAGAAACAGTGACTACAGCAACCATATTAATATGGATTTGGTAACATTTTTTCTTTCTTTCTTTTTTTTTTTGGCTAACTCCAATCCAGTTTTATCGGGATTTTGATACTAACATCCACAATTAACGTTCACAAATGACAACATTGCTCTTTCTGGTACTAATGACCATAAATGAGCGCCAGTATATGAGTTCATAAATAACAGCCTTATGAGACAAAGGTATGAAGGCTCTCCAGAATCTGCAGAAGTGCAGCAATCTTGAAGAAAAATTCAAAAAAAGGAACCTGCTTCTATTCTCTAAATACTCTGGTGAAGATCTAATATAACCTATTCTATGAGACCTATAAAGTCCACTTTACCCAGCCAAGCCAGCATATCTGTAAATAAAAGGAAAAATGACAAAAATACATGAGCTTCCAAGTATCTCACTCAAAATTTTAAAAAAATTAATTTTATTTTAGAGTTTTATCCTACTTTTATTATTTTTATAAACAACTCAAAGTGCCGAACATAATCCTCCTTCCTCTCTCATTTTCCTCACAACAATCTTGTGAGGTGGGCTGGGCTGAGAGAGAGTGAATGGCCCAAAGTTCATCCAGCCAGTCTCCCAATTTCTAGTCTGGTGTCTTCACCAGTAGACTGGCTTTCTCGTAGTGAGATACCCGCTGAAAGTCTTCCACAAAAAAGATGAAAATACCTAACAAATGGAAGCAAAATATGTGTAGGAGGGCAATTTAGGAAAATGTCAAAGAATATAATAGCAATCCCTGAACTCATTGTAACCTCTGGCCTGCTTCTTTCTCCAAGGGGTAAGCCAAGAGGTCAAAATACTCAAAATTAAAAATGTATCAGTCTTGGTTGAGAAGAATAAATCAATAGGAGTTGTTGAAGTTTGAGATGCTGTTAGCAAAAATCTCCACAGATGATGATGATGGAGGAGGAGGAGGAGGAGGAGGAGGAGGAGGAGGAGGAGGAGGATTAAACGTATATGCCATCCAGCTCTCAGCAATTCTGGGCAGTTAGATTTCCATCTGTGTGCTTCAAATTTGTTTCAGGAAAGATTTACTGCTTTAGAATAAAATTTTACCTCAGGTTTAGATTCATTTTGTTTAATTATTTCTATACAAAATGAATAAATAGCCAAAGAGTCTAATTATATTCTTACTGTAGTCCAACAGCTACCTGCATCCCATATTTTGTCCTAATATAACATTAGCCTTGAAAATCATATTGTCTGACTCTAATAGGTTAAGTTCATGATTACCAATTCAGATTAATTTAGGAAGGCATAAGCAGTAGAAGTCTACAAACACAATGCCTACAAAAAAATCTCTGAATACCAGGGCAGAAGGGACTGAATATCATGCTTGAGAGCTTCCTGTTGGTACCTGTGTCACCATTATGGTACAAAATCCTGACCCAGACTGACCCTCAGTCTGATACAACAGGGCTGTATTTCTATTCTTAAAGGTCTTTTCCGTTTTCTCTTGGCAATGAAAAGAAACACATGACATCATGGCTTGGATTAAAGAATTAGACTAAGTAGTAATTCAGTTTTTCTGGTTTTGACATACACTGATATATGAACCCAGACTTTGATGAAATGAAATGAAATCAATCTTTATTACAGTCCTAGACCAGCATAAGACGTGGTGGAAGAATACAATCCATTAAAGAAGGCATGGGTATATAAGAGTTATAAAAAGGTGTAGGGAGATATAAAGAGTTATATAAAAGACATGTAAAATATGTATGGTTATATTTGTGGTTATGTATGAATAATGTAAATTAAAAGATTGTATGCTGCTAGGTTATAAACTACTCTGTGGTGGCCAAACAAAATTAAATGTGATTTATGATTTAGCATTGTATGCGAATTAAATCTTAAAGCTGTTTGTGGTGGTATGAACTCTCTCCTCAAATTTGCTAGCAATTTATTTACTTATTTATTTTTATTCTGACTTTAGTATTTCTATAAATGACTCAAGGCGACATCTAATATTTCCTCCTCCTCCTATTTTCCCAGAAACACCAACCCTGTGAGGTGGGTTGGCTGAGAGATAGTGACTGGCCCAAAGTCACCCTGTCGGCTTTCATGCCTAAGGCGGGACTAGAACTCACCCTCTGCTGGTGATTGGACCAAAGTCCCCCAGCTGGCTTTCATGCCTAAGGCGGGACTAGAACTCACCCTCTGCTGGTGAGTGGCCCAAAGTCACCTGTCGGCTTTCATGCCTAAGGCGGGACTAGAACTCACCCTCTGCTGGTGATTGGGCCAAAGTCCCCCAGCTGGCTTTCATGCCAACCACTATCATGACCATTCCCAATTTATGGCTTACAAACTCACTTCAAACCATAGTTTCAGTTCATATAACTACCTTGCCCGCTCATTTGCCATATGAATGTAGTTTGCCTGCTCTCAGATAGCTCCACTTGAAACTATTCAGTACGCTCAAGTGATGCTTTCATAATTTTGGTTCCCACACTTTCTCGGGAGCATTTAGAACATACAACATACAACATAGAATCATAGGGCTGGAAGGGATCTGAGAGATCCTCTATACCATTTCAGACAAATGGCTGTCCAGTCTCTTCTTAAAAACTTCCACTGTTGGAGCATTCACCGCTTCTGGAGGCAGGTTGTTCCACTGATTAATTGTTCTGACTGTCAGGAAATTTCTCCTTAGTTCTAGGTTGCTTCTCTCCTTGATTAGTTTCCATCCATTGCTTCTTATCCTGCCTTCAGGCGCTTTGGAGAATAGCTTGACTCCCTCTTCTTTGGGGCAGCCCCTGACATATTGGAACACTGCTATCATGTAGTCCTTCTCTTCATTAAACTAGACATACCCAACTGTTTTTCATATGTTTTAGTCCCCTAATCATCTTTGTTGCTCTTCTCTGCACTCTTTCTAGAGTCTCAACATCTTTTTTACATCGTGGTGACCAAAACTGGATGCAGTATTCCAAGCGTGGCCTTATCAGGGCATTGTAAAGTGGTATTAATACTTCACGTGATCTTGATTCTATCCTTCTGTTAATGCAGCCTAGCACTGTGTTGGCTTTTTTGGCAACTGCAGCACACGGCTGGCTCATTTTTAAGTGATTGTCCACTAGGACTCCAAAATCCCTCTCACAGTTGCTACTATTGAGCAAGGTACCACCTATACTATACCTGTGCATTTGGTTTTTCTTGCCTAAATGTAGAACCTTACTTTCTATCTTACTATCAATGATATCTTTGTTTAAATTCTGTTTTCAATCACTTAAAGAAAAATTGACTTGGGTCACACAAAACACTACAGTAGACTAAAATGAGAGGGGTCATTTGTGGTTCTTTATATTTTAAAAATTCCCCCACTGACTTAGCCGGGCTAAGATGTAATAAGAGCTTATTTATTTGGTCGAGCTGTATTATGTAAATGCAGGAGCAAGATTTTATTAATCTGGACTTAAGAGTTTAGCGCGGCAGTTCTGTTTTACCTCAAGGGATGATTGCAGGGAGAATTTCCTTAATCAGCTGGGATGAAATGGTTATAATTTGAGCAGTTTCTGCCACACGGAGATAAAAAAAAAAAACTGCTGTGTCAGCTACAGTACAAAAGTTTAATTGTTTACTTCAGAATAGTTTTTATGTCAAATGACTTCACGGCAGTTCCTGTGGGAATTGTTCCTGCTTGTTCAAGTATTAAATGAGCCATTGAAAAAAAGAGTGCATAGGTGTGCGTAATAATATGTATGCCTTTCCTTGATATATTCTCTTTGATTTTAATTAGCTTTTCCCTCTTTTCCCCTCCCTTCCCCACTCACATTTTTGTAGGTAATTTTCTTGTGTTGAGACATGAGATCTTCAGCTTCCAGGTTGTCCAGCTTCTCCTCAAGGGATTCATTATGGAATCGGTAAGAAATGGTGTTTTAAGCCAAAATAACAGCTTTGTGAGACCTATTGAAGTGCGACATTGCGCTGAAGATTCCTAGCTTCCTGTCTGTTGTTAGGAGTTACAAAATTGTGGCCTTTTCGGAGATGTTTGTGTGATTTTGGAAATTCTGCTCCTGCCTTTGCCCCACTTTTTGTGATTTTAATATCCTCTTTTTTTAGAAAAAAAAATAATCTTGGGTTTTTTTCATGCTCATCTTGTTGTTTAATGCTTGCTGCTGCCATTGTTAAAACACTAGTTTTGTTTTGATTGAGATAATACAGAATAAGCACAATGACCCACGCACAGAGAAAGGAAACGCACACACTCTTTGCAGCCAATGCCATTTGAACAAAGAAAGACGGGATGCAAATACAGTTTTTTTAAAAAAAAAGAGTGAATTTTTCCTGACCTCTGTAAAAATGGCTATTATGGCCATTTAATAAACAGGGAAATAAAGGTTTAAAAACTCGACAACGAGTGAGGTAGACATTCATGGCCCTTTCTCATATACATAGCCCTTGATTTACAAGCATCCGTTTAGCAACTGTTCAGAGTTATGACGGAGCTGCAAAAAGGTGACTTATGGCCAGTTTTATGAATATTGCAGCCTCCCATAGAATTTTGATGTGATCAAAAATTCAGTTGCTTGGCAACCAGCAAGTGTTCATGACAGTTGCAATGTCCCAGGGTCATGTAATCATCATTTGCAACCTTCCCAGTTCACTTCCGACAAGCAAAGTCAATGGGGTGGGGGGGAGCCAGATTTCCTTAACAATCGTGTGATTCATTTAATGACCATGAAGATTCGCTTAACAACTGCAGCAAAAAAAAAAAGGTTGTAAAATCAGGCCCAACTTAATGAGCGCCTCGGTTATCAATTAAAGTTCCGGTCTCAATTGTAGTCATAAATCGAGAACTACCTGTAGATAATATAGTGGAACAATGAGTTGTGGCACAATTAATATGGCTGTTCTTTCTCCAGAATCTTACTGAAGGTTTTCTGGATGTGAACATGTAAAGTTTCTCTAGGGAAGCTGTCCAGAATTACCTTGAGGTAGGATGGGCGGTCTGTAAATTTTATAAATAAATAAATGTGAATTGGGTAAGAAGGAAGACATTGCAGGGGGAGAACAGGATCTGGGACCCATCTGCTTTCGATCATTATGAACATCCAATACACGTCGGGTGAATAATATAATAGTATAATAATAATGCTGATAGCATCTTACAGCATTAGTTCTACAGGTAGTCTGCAACATTTCATTTAGTGACTGTTCAAAGTTACATCAGCACTGAAAAAAGTGTCTTATGACCGTTTTTCACACTTACGACCATTGCAGCATCCCCATGGTCACGTGATCAAAATTCGGATGCTCGGCAACTGACTCATATTTATGACGGTCACGGTGCCGCAGGCTCACGTGATCCCTTTTTGTGACTTTCTAACAAGCAAAGCCAGATTCACTTCATAACCATGTCACTAACTTAATCACTGCAGAGATTCACTCAGCAACTGTGGCACAAAAGGTTGTAAAATGGGAGGAAATTCACTTAACAAATGTTGATTTACTAGTCAAGTTAACTCCTTGGAGGTTCCCTCTCTCTTTCCCTCCATTAATATAAAATATTCAGGTTAATACATTCCTAGGTAAATTTCAATCCGTCCATAAAAAATTTCCGATCACATTTTACCTCTAAAAATTCCAAGTCCTGTTTTTAAGTTTAACTATATTCCAATTACCACATTCCAATTTAACATTAATTAGACATATTATCTATATTTCAGGCATCCCTAATTTCCCTTATTACATAACATAACCATTATCATGTCTACAATAATATTCCAACAATTACCTTCTCATTCTATTGTTTCCATTCCATTAGAAAATAAATATCATATCTAACATAAACCTCTTATCTTCCAAAAAAGGAATAAAAAATAAAAATAAGGTAAAAAAGAAAATGTATATCTTTACACTATTTCAACCATATATAATCTTAATAGGTACACATTTAGAATATTTTTCACTTCACAATTCCAAACTATATTCTAACCAATAATTTCATCTCAATTGTAAATCTGAATCCTAAATATTAAATCAATCCCAACATCCATTCCGTTATTTTCATTCCATTACAAAATAGATATACCTATGATAAACATATTATCTCCATAAAAAAGAAAGGATAAAAAAGAGAAATAAAATAAAAGAGAAAATATATACCTTCTTATGCTATTTCAACCATATATAATCAAGATAGGAATACATTTAAAACATTTTTCATTTCAAAATTCCAAATTATAATCTACAATAATTCCCTCACAGTTATAAATCTAAGTCCTAAGCTAGATCAGTCCCAGTTTTATTTTTCATCTCAGTTACTATTAATTCAGACCATATCTCTAAAAAAAACATTTTTTAGCCATCAAGTATAGATTTAAGTCCCATTTTTAAATCTGACTCTAGCTTTCTTTTTGTGCCAGGCCGGTTTCCATAAAAGGGCCACAATGTCAATAGATCTCGTTGTTTTGTTTACGATATTCATCCTCAATTCAATCTGGTCTTGTGTCTGTTGTCATCTGGGTGACGTAGTCAATTTTATCTAGTGTTATAGTTATTAGTTGGTTGTCCAGGATATCATAGTTCTGATATTCAATGGATTGTAGATAGAATTGTCTGGAATCCTCTTTAATAGTGGTAAGTTCTTGTTCTGTTGATTTTTGGTTTATGAAGAAATCAGCTGAAGTCTGGGTGTCAGTTTGTGATTTTGAGGCAAAGGCTTTTTCGTAATTAAGTTGTAAATACAATTCCTCGGTCTCATGTTGTACATAGGGTTGAACACAAACCTCTATGGTATTGATCTGTTCCTCAGTTTGTAGTTCTGGGGAGTCATCTTTAGTTTCCCTCCTGAAGTATATATTCTGAGTAAATTCCAAGATTTTTCCCAATATAAGGTTGTAGTCAAGCTGTGGGAAAAAATCCTCCATTTCCATAATCAAGTAGTCTTTTAGTATTTTAGTGGAGGCTATGTTTAATAACAATCATCAGTCCACCTCCACACAGCTGCTTTTTTGTGATAATTTGAAGGCCGTTATAGTCATAATCAAGAAATAGTACAGTTGTAATGTCAATTTTCACCACAAGATGTCCCCAGTAGGCTGTAAAGTATTTTTCCAGATAGTATTTTTTTTCCAATTAAGAGAGCAAGAGCAATAATAAAAAAAATATTGTTCAATTTAATAAGTAGATAAAAAAAAGTTCAATAAGAGAAATTTTTCGGGAACCAGAGTACCCAAAAATAAAAATAAAAAATAATCAAACTAGATTAGTTATAGTTTCAAGGCTTATAGTCCCACATGCACAAACGCTGCTTCATAAAATTGGGGAAATAGTTCAGAGGCTTTCACAGGAGAATAATTAGGGTAGAGAGAGAAAAGGAAAGGTCTCACCCGGATCTTCCATGGTGGTTCTTTGACGCTTAGATGTTGTTTGACTTGCGGTTGGTGCAGCTAGATGATCGGCCATAGTAATGGCCGATCTTTTCCCCGTTGGCCCAGAAGAGCTGCCTCGGACCGCGGAAGGCGCTGCCGCGCCCGCCGCGGTCAACAAAAGTCCTCTCCAGCGGTAGTCGCCCCTCCAGGGCAACTTTCGACCCTGTCCAGGGTCTACCAGCGGAGGGAAACCGGCCGGCGAAGAGAGCGAACTCTTCGCACAACCGCCAGCGCCGCAACCCGGAACCGGAAGTCAAAACACATTAACTCGATATCAATACATAACAGTGACCATTCAAAGTTACAACAGCATTGAAAAAAATAACGTATAACGGTTTTTCACACATACGACCTTTGCAGCATCCCCATGATCACGTGATCAAAATTCAGACGCTTGGCAACTGACTCATACTTATGACCGTTGCTGTGTCCCAAGCTCATCTGATCCTCTTTTGACAAGCAAAATCAATGGGGAAGCCAGATTCACTTAACAACCATGTTACTAACCAACTGTGGTGATTCAATTGTGGCAAGAAAGGTTGTAAAATGGGGCAAAACTCACTTAACAAATTTCTCACTTAACAGGAGAAATTTTGGGCTCGGTTGTGGTCGTAAGTCGAGGACTACCTGTACCCTTCACTATCAAGTCAAACCTCTGAGGGTAAACCTATTACTCAGCTGTTGCTACTTCTCAACAGGAGGCTCTTGCGAAAACAGACTCAGGTCAAAGTTCATGCCACAGGAAAACTCCAAACAAAAGGCTCCAGAGGGCATAAAAACCCACTCCCCACATGTGCTCCCTCTCTTTTCTTCCAGAACCATCTTTCTGTCTGGCTCTCCTCTTCAATAAATAAACTGCAACCTTCTTTCTAAAGCAGTCGCCATGTTGTTTATCCCCGGCATGGACTGAACAACGATGAAGACTTTTCCTTCAATCTTTTTTTTTGTAATTTAGAGCCCAAGAACAGCCTTTAAAAATGTTCAACTCACCCCTTGAGGCTAGAGTTCAGCCATAAAGACATGACCTTTTTTGGTAGAGGTCCTGAAAGCATAATCATTAACTGAGATTCCATTTTTGGGGATGGATACCTTGGATAAGACTGGATAAGACTGAAAATATTGAAATATTTGCAATATACCTTGATGAGCTGTCTCAGGATTTTTTTTTCCTCCACCTCTGCAGGATGTTTGTGCATCGGCTGTTTTACAGCATGGCCAATACTGACAATCTCTTCGAGAGTTTCTTACGTTGAACAGTCCAGTATTCTCGCTCACTTTTTTCGAATTAAAAAAGAGTGAGCAATCCAAGCTTGGGAGAATATTAATTAACATATTCATCACGTTATCCCCATGCTCACATAGTTACAACTGATAGTTGCTACAAAACCATGGGATTAATATTTTGGTATTTTGGACTATTTTAAAACTCAATTTCTGGGTCAAGGGGAATCTGAGGATCATATGGGAGGATTTAGTGGTATGGATTTCTGTCCAGTATCTGACTCCTTTGCCCATAGCTGGTTTAATCTCTAACTAGGCCAGACTAGGATCCTCATTCCTGACCTAGATTTTTTCTTTTTTTACATGATTGAAAATGCTAGGGCATATATATAATCATAAGGTCTGGAAGGGACTGCTTTATTATGCTGTTCTCTGCTGCTTTACTATAGCTATTCATAACCTCTGGAATTATTGTTTTCATTAATTTTTTCCCTCCGTCTTAAATAAATAATGCAATGCTTTTCATTTCCCGGTAATAAAATGAATTTGCTCAGTGAGAAAAGAGTCTGTGAAGCATAAGTATCAGAATTAAAAACAAAACTGGGAGGGAGCTTAAGGGGAAAATCTAAAAATAAATAGATTAAAATACAGGTAGTCTTTGAGTTACAATCCTTGTTTGTTATAGTTGTAAAATGGGTCAATCGTGTGACCGACCTGATTTCACAATCTTTTTTGAGGGTTGTTAACTGAATGCAGCGGTTGGGGGGGGGAGTGCAGTTTTTAAGGGAACCCATTGTTCACTGGGGCACAATTTTGCCAAAAAATAGAAGTATGTGCCAGTTTTTGGCAAAACTGTTGTAAAACACAGTCACGTGACCGAGGGATACCACAAACGGCCGTACATGCAGCTCTGTTGCCAGAAGTGTGATCATGTGACCACGGGGAGGGGCATCATAACTTTGGATCCAGATTGTGAGTCTCCCTTTTTTCCCATCTGTTGTAACTTTGAATGGTCGTTAAGCAACCAAAGCTGGCAGGAGCTATGCTAAATTACACTCCTTTGATTTTTCAATAGCTTCAAGTTCTTCAAGAAATTTCAGCAAGGCAGTGGATTTTGATAAGTTGAAGACTATCTGTATAGTAGTAAGTTTGTGAAATTTTACTTTAGCCACTGATCATATTCCAACATCTCAGGGGTTGCCACAAAGAAGGGGGGGGGGTCAACCTATTCTCCAAAACACCAGAAGGCAGGACAAGAAGCAACGGATGGAAACTGATCAAGAAGAGAAGAGAACCAACCTAGAACTGAGAAGAAATTTCCTGACAGTGAAAACAATTAACCAATGGAACCACTTGCCTCCAGAAGTTGTGGGTGCTCCAACACTGGAAGTTTTTAAGAAGAGACTGGACAACCATTTGTTTGAAATGGTATAGGGCATGGGTCGGCCAGCCGAAACATCCAACGAGCCGCACGGACCCGTTTCCCTAAAAAAAAAAAACCCTGGGAGCCACCCGCGCACGCGCACCCGCCCGCGCACGTGCGCATGCGCTCCCCAAAATGGCGGCGGAGGCTCCGGAGCCGCAGGTGATGCCTCAAAGAGCCGCATGCGGCTCCGGAGCCGCGGGTTGCCGACCCGTGGTATAGGGTTTCCTTTCTGAGCAGGGGGTTGGACTAGAAAACTTCCAAAGTCCCTTCCAACTCTGTTATTCTGTTATTTTGTTATATGGTCAATGATTTCATCCTATTATTGTTATTTACGCTTGACAATTTTACCAATTGCCAAAGGCCTTTTGCACTGAGGAAGTAGAACCGAGAAGCGATTCAATTCCAGCAATCCCATTATCTTCCTTCTACCCCTGCCAAACACATCTCCTTTCCCTCTCCTGGCTCTTTATGCATTTCTGATTTGCTGCATTTTCCGTTTCTTTCCTGAATACAGCAGTTCCCAAGTACAGGCTTTATTGCTTATTGTTCTTGCAAATCTCGAATGCCTTAAATGCCTTTGTTAGTGTAACTTGCTGTGGCATGACAGCTTCAAAACACAAAGGCAAAACTGAATCAGCAAGTAAGTCAGTTTATCATGGGCGGCTCTGGGTTCAGCTTCACTTCAATTTCTGAGGATTTTTTTTTCTCTTCCTTCCAGCATTCTTTTGAGACAGATGGTTGAAAGCAGCCTTGGAAATGGGAGAGTCACCTGCTAAAAGAATCAACTTTCAGATTTTAATAGCCCTTTAATCTTGCCACTTAAATACAAAACATCAGTTTCCTTTGATACTTTTGAGGGACAGCAGAGAATGCAAAGGGATAATAAAAATGTTTCTCCCGGGGCTACACTAGGCGACATTCTTGTGATTCTTCAGTAGCTCCCAGTTCTCCAAGAAATTTCAGTAAGGCAGTGGATTTTCATAAATTCTCTGAAAAGCATAGAATATAGAACATAGAATAATAAAGTTGGAAGAGATCTTGGAGGTCTTCTAGTCCAACCCCCTGCACGAGCAGGAGACCCTATATCATTTCAGACTAATGTTTTCCAGGTTTTTTTTAAAGGCAACGGAGCACCCACAACTTCTGAAAGCAAGCCATTCCATGGTTGATTGCTCTTACCGTTAGGAAATTTCTACTTAGTTCTAGATTGCTTCTCTCCTTGGTTAGTTTCCATCTATTGTTTCTTGTCTTGCCTTCAGATGCTTTGGAAAATAGTTTGACTTCCTCGTCTTTGTAGGAGCCCCTCAAATTTTGGAACACTGCTATCATGTCTCCCCTAGTCCTTCTTTTCATTAAACTACTAGACATACCCAATTCCTGTAACCTTTCTTTGTATGTCTTAGCTTCCAGTCCCCTAATCATTTTTGTTGCTCTTCAGGCGTACAAAAGCATATAATAGTATTAAATACATTGGTGCTGGTTTGGGTAGCTTCAGATGCCTGCTGCTGATTTTTTTTTACTACCGGTAGCACTAAATCAATCGATCAATCGATCAATCCATCCATCCATCCATCCATCCATCCATCCATCCATCCATCCATCCATCCATCCATCCATCTATCTATCTATCTATCTATCTATCTATCTATCTATCTATCTATCTATCTATCTATCTATCTATCTATCTATCTATCTATCTATCTATCTATCTATCTATCTATCCCTTTTTTCCATCCATCCATCCATCCATCCATCCATCCATCCATCCATCATCCATCCATCCATCCATCCATCCATCTATCTATCTATCTATCTATCTATCTATCTATCTATCTATCTATCTATCTATCTATCTATCTATCTATCTATCTATCCCTTTTTTCCATCCATCATCCGTCCGTCCGTCCGTCCGTCCGTCCGTCTATCTATCTATCTATCTATCTATCTATCTATCTATCTACCTACCTACCTACCTACCTACCTACCTACCTACCTACCTACCTACCTATCTATCTGGTTTCCTACTTGCATCTCTTTTACTTTAGACCAGTGGTTCTCAATCTCAACAACTTTAAGTTGTGTGGACTTGAATTCCCAGAATTCATGCTGGCTGGGAAATTCGGGGAATTGAAGCCCACACATCTTAAAGTTGCTGTCCTAGGCCCCGTCCTTCCTTAGTTCCAGCTTTTGTCATCTTTCCAGGTATTCTTTAGCTTTATTTTTTAATATTTTTTCATCCTCCACTAGTGAGTCTATCCCAGCAGATATATAGCAAGAAAAACTCCAAGCATTAGTAAGATGTCCTCTATCGTGGGAAAACAATAGTTTTCTTTGGCTATCGTTCTTTTGTCATATTAATACATTTCTTAATTTGAAAAGAGTCTTTTTTTCCCCACTCCCATTTACCACTTGAAAACTCTAAAATTCACGTTGCAGCTTCAAAAATAGTTTTCTAGTGCCTCTGTTTCTAACTGTAAGCCCAAATCTCTGTTTCATCACCCCCTCGTGTACCGACACTTCCCTCTTTCTTACAGCTTACAGTTGCCGGACGATCTTGATATCATATCAACTGGTGTGTGTATCTAAAATAGGCACTTAATGTCAAGGGGGAAAAAAGATTTCTCTGTTGTTCATGCATTCAGTATTAGGTGCCCCTGGATATGGTTTCTATAAGCAAGTACCAGCAATGCTTGCTGATAAAAAAAAAAATGCTAAAATTAAAAAATGCTTAAATTGACATGGTACTCTACCACTGTTTATAAAAAATACCGGCAGAATTTGCTATATTAAGAGACTCTTTCCCATACAAAAAATATGTGTATACGCTTCTTTTAAGATTATGTTGGCTGTAACAGAATAACAGAATTGGAAGGGACTTTGGAGGTCTTCTAATCCAACCCCCTGCTCAGGCAGGAAACCCTATATCATTTCAGACAGATGGTTGTCCAATCTCTGTTTAAAAACCTCCAGTGATGGAGCACCCACAACTTCTGGAAACAAGTTGTTCGACCGATTAATTATTCTAATTGTCAGGAAATTTCTCCTTAGTTCTAGGTTGCTTCTCTCTTTGATTAGTTTCCACCCATTGCTTCTTGTCCTGCCTTCAGCTGCTTTGGAGAATAGCTTGACCCCCCCTCTCCTTTGTGGCACCTCTTAGATATTGGAACTCGGCTATCATGTCACCCCTAGTCCTTTTCATTAAACTAGATGTACCTGGTTCCCTCAATGTCGTATGTTTTATCCTCCAGCCCCTTAATCAACTTTGTTGCTCATCTCTGCCCTCTTTCTAGAGTCTCAAAATCTTTTTTATATTGTGGTGACCGAAACTGGATGCCGTATTCCAAGTGTGGTCTTACACATTTCTCTGCATTCTCTGAGAACAAAAGAAATAATTATTTCTCCCCTCTGAAATTATTTGCCTTACTTCTTCCTTTTGAAGATACTTTTTTCAAGCAAAGGTAGTCCTCAATTTACAACCATTTGTTTAGCAACCATTAGAAGTTACAATGGCGCTGAGAAAAGTGACTTATGAACCGATCTTCACATTTACAACCATTGGACCATCCCCACGGTCATGTGAGAAAATTTGGGTGCTTAGCAACCAGCACGCATTTGACAATGTTTGCAGCATCCTAGCGTCATGTAATCTCCATTTGTGACCTTCCTGACAAAGTCGGGAGGAGGAGGGAGAGATAGAGTCACTTAACAACTGCAGTGATTCACTTAACAACAATGGCAAAAAAAGATCCGAAAATCAGCAAGACTCACTTACCCACCGCCTTGGTCAGCAAGAGAAATCCTGGTCCCAACCATGGTTGTAAGTCAAGGACTAACTGTATTACAGACCTCCTTGATACTAATATGAGCAATTTAGTTAAGATGCCGGTAGCCACAGGACTGTTGAGTGAAATGTTTCTGTAATTTCTGGATTTCTTGATTTTAAGAGAAAATAGAATGGAATGTAGAATCGTGCATCCCTGGGACAACAGAAGGGGATTTTAATGAATTCCTAGTGATGATTCTGGAAAAGCAAAGATATTGATATAAGTACAAAAAGCAGGCTAGTTAGAGCAATAGTCTTCCCTATAATGATGTATGGGTGTGAGAGTTGGACACTAAGAATGGCTGATCAAAGAAGAATTGACGTCTTTGAACTGTGGTGCTGACTAAATTATTGCCGAATACCATAGGCAGCCAGAGTAACTAACAGAGAGGTGTTAAATCGTACAAAACCAGACACATCACTAGAAGCTAAAAATCATAAGACTACATCTGAATTATTTTGGCCATGTTATGCGTGCAAATTCATTGGAGAAGTCAATATGCTAGGAATGTTAGTGGAAAAAGAAGAAGGGGCAAGCAAAGGGATAGAATCAAGATCACGTGAAGTATTAATACCACTTTACAATGCCTTGGTAAGGACACACTTGGAATACTGTGTCCAATTTTGGTCACCACGATGTAAACAAGATGTTGAGACTCTAGAAAGAGTACAGAGAAGAGCTACAAAGATGATTAGGGGACTGGAGGCTAAAACATACAAGGAACGGTTGCTGGAATTGGCTATGTCTAGTTTAATGAAGAGAAGGACGAGGGGGGACATAATAGCAGTGTTCCAATATCTCAGGGGCTGCCACAAAGAAGAGGGAGTCAAGCTATTCTCCAAAGCGCCTGAAGTCAGGACAAGAAGCAACGGATGGAAACTAACCAAAGAGAGAAGCAACCTAGAACTAAGGAGAAATTTCCTGACAGTTAGAACAATTAATCAGTGGAACAACCTGCCTCCAGAAGCTGTGACTGCTCCAACACTGGAAGTTTTTAAGAAGAGACTGGACAGCCATTTGTCTGAAATGGTATAGGGTTTCCTGCCTGAGCAGGGGGTTGGACTAGATGACCTCCAAGGTCCCTTCCAACTTGATGATGATGATGATGATGAACATGCTGGCTTGATAACATCAAATCTGATGCAAAGTTGAGCATCCAACAATTGAAAGAAGCTGTGCTTGACAGGGCAGCATGGAGAGCATTAGCCTATAAAGTCGCCAAGAGTTGGACATGACTAAATGGTTAAAAACAACAGTGATGGTTAGTTTAGCTCCAGCACAAGAGAAGCTGATGGGTACAAAAGCTTGTGGTAAGTGAAATTTCTTAAAACATACACACTAAAACTACAGCAAAAACAGTTCCAGTTAGGGAAGAAATAAAAGACAGCGGCAGAAATCAACATGACTGCAACCCCAAAACAAAACAAAACAAAACAAAACAAAAAAGCTTAGCGAAGATCCAAAAACAACAAAGGACACAAAAAAGAAGGTAGATCAAGGGACAGAAGCTTTTTCCAGACATTTATAGGACTGAATTAGCCAGAATTCTTTGCCCCAAGGGACTGTTTTGATGGCATCTGAGAATCTCTGGGTTAAGTAGAGATGAAACCTACGGATGGAAGGAGGACACGATTATGCAAAGCGAGTGTCATCAGCTAATGGCAACAAGCGAGTGACCTGCTGGGCAATTGATTTCTTGACCTGTCTGAAATGAAATGGATGGCCTCAGCTGAGTCTAAGTGGGCAAATGAATTAGGCTTTCTTTCCTGTAGCCTAGGACCGACGTTAATGAATATTACCACTACCGTCAATTTTTTTCTTTCCCGTCTTCTGAAATGGAATTACCTCACACGACGGGGTCAAAGGGACATTTCAAACAGAGACAGATAAATAATCTCGATATGGGACACGCAGCTGCTTGCCTGTTTCTTTTTTCTAACGCTAAAATAATTCATGATTCGCTGGGCTTGATAGGAGCCTATAAAAGTGGCGCGACCAAGCCCACGTGGGGGGTTTATCGAGCTTCCCATTTTGATAGTTTGCAGATTAAAAAAAAAAACTGGGCGATCCCAGGGTAAGACTGGAACCTGTTGGATGGTTACAGGCAGTCCTCATCTTAAAACCATTGGTTTAGTGCAGGGGTAGGCAACCTTGGCTCTTTTATGACTCATGGACTTCAACTCCCAGAATTCCTGAGTCAGCATAGCTGACTCAGGAATTCTGGGAGTTGAAGTCCATGAGTCATAAAAGAGCCAAGGTTGCCTACCCCTGGTTTAGTGGCTGTTCAAAGTTACAATGACACTGAAAAAAAAGGGACTGGTGGTTTTTTTTCACCCTTACAACTGTGACAGCATCTCCATGATCAAAATTTGAACGCTTGGCAGCTGGCAGGCCTTTATGACAGTTGCAGGTGTCATGTAAATCACCTTTGGATGGGGAAGCCAGATTCGCTTAACAACCAAGATGCTAACTTAGCAACTACAGTGATTTACTTAACAACTGTGGCAAGAAAAATAAAATGGGGCAAAACTCATTTAACAACTGTCTTGCTAAGCAATGGAAATGTTGGGCTCCGTTGTGGTCGTAAGTCAAGGATTATCTGCATGTGTTTATTTATTTTATATTCCCGCCTTTATTATTTTTTTGTAAATAACTCAAGGCAGTGAACACACACAATATTCCTTCCTCCTTCTATTATCCCTATAACAACAATTTTTTGCGGTGGGTTGGCCTGAGAGAGAGGGACTGGCCCAAAGTCACCGAGTCAAGCTTTCATGCCTAAGGCAGGACTAGAACTCACAGTCTCCTGGTGATTGGCCCAAAGTCACCCAGCCAGCTTTCATGCCTAAGGTGGGACTAGAACTCACAGGTGAGTGGCCCAAAGTCACCCAGCTGGCTTTCATGTCTAACCCAGAACTAGAACTCACAACCACCTGGCTTCTAACCTGGCGCCTTAACTACTAGACCGAACTGGCTCTTTAGACCTTGCTTAACCACTAAATCATTTAACCATTAGACCAAATTGATCATGAACTGGTGCACTCCCTGTGTGCTAGCCGCCATTTTGGTTATTTTACTTGTTTTTATTTTTAATTGAAAATTGTGGTTTTATTATTTTTAATATATTTTGCTTTTAGGGAGTCTTGTTTTATCAGGTATGCCGCCCAGATTCACTATATGAGATGAGCAGCTATGCAAATATGATAAATAAATCATATTTGATGTAATTTATTAGATGTAATACATACATAAATAAAACCCCAACCAAACATGGAAAACTATGCTCAGTTCAACAGACCTCAAATTATATAACTTTTCCTGTATACTGCCACAACAGGCCCTACAGATATATTGACTGGTCCATGTATTTTAAGAAGACCTTAAAGAACGTTACCCTATATATTGTGTCCTTTTTTTCAATTGATCCTTGATACCTAATGCATAAGTTCCCATAAAATGATAGAGATATTGAATATTATAGCAAAGTTCTATTTTAGCACAGTGGGACTTATTCGAAATATTTCATGAAATCAAAAGCAGCTATCATTCACAATTTCCTATTAGACAGCACTTTAGAAAGAGACTGCAGAAAATAAATATAATTTAAACACCTACAGATACACAAAATGTGGGGTACAAACACCTGGAAATATTTTGTACTCCTACATCTCCTTTCTAAGTTCTACCTCACCTACAGTGAGTTTAAATTGATCCGAAAAAGCACTTAGTGAATTAATCACCTAAGATGGAAACTTCACTTCACCTGTCTCTCAAGAAAATACTGATATATATAAATGGATTACAGGCATGTTGTTTCTTAACATTAATTATTTTATTATAAGAACAGATTATCACATAGAAATAATACACAACATTAATGTCCTAATTTTACCTATTTTAAATCAAGGTGGAATATTTATGCCACACACACATTCTTGTTAGACTTTGTGACGAAGAGTTTAAACAACTTGTTAAACCTTCTGACTCTTTAAAATGTTCTGCAACAACAGAAGCTGAATATCTTAAATCTTTAGTTATTAGAATAGAATAGAGCTGGAAGGGACCTTGGAGGTCTTCTAGTCCAGCCCCCTCAAGCAGGAGAACCTATACCATCTCAAGACCGGTGATTGTCCAGTCTCTTCTTGAAACTTTCCAGTGATGGAGCGCCCCTGATTTCTGGGGGTGATTTTCCAGATGCAGTATAAGGTGGTGGGCAAAGTGTTTTGCAGGAAGTAAGGCAAAAAAGTCAGTATGTCAATTACGAACAGGGTATCAAAGTCCTGTTTTTAATGTATGTTATGATACTTATGAGAAAGGTTGTGGGCTGTGGACAACCTATTGATTTTTTTTGACCCACCTCTGCACATGCTCCTGATGATGGGAACTTGGGGTAAAATGGACTAGTATTATGAACAGAGTTGAGATTAGTCCAGTTGTCCTCAGCCTGATTTCCTTCTAATGAATTGGGGTTACAGCTTCAAATTCCCGGCCATTTTCTAAAAGCAACACAGGAAGCCCTCGACTTACGACCACAATTAAGCCCACAGTCATTAAGTTGTCGCTGTCCCTAAGCAAGGCACCCATGCAATCCCGGCTCTCCCCATTGCAGTCATTATGCAGAGTGCGGTGTGTCTCGGGGGTGGGGGAGGCTCGGGGTTGCTGAACAAATGGTCAAAATCTGAGGATTATATAACAGAATAACAGAGTTGGAAGGGACCTTGGAGGTCTTCTAGTCCAACTGCTCAAGCAAGAGAACCTACACCATTTTGGGCAAATGACTGACCAATCTCTTCTTGAAAACCTCCAGTAATGAAGCAGCCACAACTTCTGGAGGCAACCAGTTCCACTGGTTGATTGTTCTCACTGTCAGACAATTTCTCCTTGGTTCTAGGTTGGTTCTCTTCTCTCCTTCATAAGTTTCCATCCATTGCTTCTTCCCCTGCCTTCAGGTGCTTTGGAAAGTAGGTTGACCCCCTCCTCTTCTTTGTGGCAGCCCCTTAGATATTGGAACACTGCTATCACGTCACCCCTGGCCAAATGTAAAACATGTAAAAAAGATGTTGAGACTCTAGAAAGAGTACAGAGAAGAGCAACAAAGATGATTAGGGGACTGGAGGTTAAACCATATAAGGAACGGCTGCTGGAATTGGGTATGTCTAGTTTAATGAAGAGAAGGACGAGGGGGGACATGATAGCAGTGCTCCAATATCTCAGGGGCTGCCACAAAGAAGAGGGAGTCAAGCTATTCTCCAAAGCCCCTGAAGGCAGGACAAGAAGCAGCGGATGGAAAGTAATCAAGGAGAGAAGCAACCAGGAACTAAGGAGAAACTTCCTGACAGTTAGAACAATTAACCAGTGGAACAACCTGTCTCCAGAAGCAGTGAATGCTCCAACAGTGGAAGTTTTTAAGAAGAGACTGGACAGCCATTTGTCCGAAATGGTATACGGTTTCCTGCCTGAACAGGGGGTTGGACTAGATGACCTCCAAGGTCCCTTCCAAATTTTTTTTATTATTATTATTATTATTATTATTATTATTATTATTATTATTATTATTATTATTATTATTATTATTATTATACTAGACATACCCAATTCCTGCAACTGTTCTTCATATGTCTTAGCCTCCAGCCCCCTAATCATCTTTATTTCTCTTCTCTGCACTTTCTAAAAGTCGCAACATCTTTTTTTTTTTTTTTTACATATTATGGCAGTCTTAATATATGGAGACGAAATGAGCCATATATTTTTTCAACCTTCACAACAAAACCACATACCAATGGTGGACTAAAATGCAATTGCCTCTTTTTTGGGCCTGACAGTTATGCAAAACCTAGCCTGTGTCGGTTTTCTTTCCTGAGGAATTTGGATATGACCTACTTTAACGTCAGTGCAGATCAGCCAAGAGCAGCAAACATGGGAGAAGTCAAAAGAAGCACGAATTTAGCTTATAGGAGCTTAAAGGTTATATAGGCATTAGTACTGGAGAGACTTGGTAGGGATATGAATGACTGATGGCTATGATTTTTTTTGCTGAAATATGAGAACTCAAGATGAAAATAGGCAGCCGGATCATAAAAATGTTCAAAACGATGAAAGCTGACAACTATAAACAAAATGATAAAGAAGAAAAGCACAATATGGTGTGCTTGGACCACATAATGATGCAGTGAACTACAAACAAGCCAACTAGTTTTTAACCTGTTTGCCTAAACCCTTGTTTATGGTAAACACAGGTAGTCCTTGACTTTCCATCATTCGTTTAGTGACTGTTCCAAGTTACAACGGTACTGAAAAATGTAACTTATGACCATTTTTCACACTTACGACCGTTGCAGCATCCCCACGGTCATGTGATCAGAATCCAGACACTTGGCAACTGACTCATATTTAAGACGGGTTGCAGTGTCCCGGGGTCACGTGATCCCCTTTTGCGACCTTCTGACAAGCAAAGTCAGTGGGGAAGCCAGATTCGCTTAACAACCATGTTAGTAACAACCGTAGCGATTCACTTAAGAACGGTGGCAAGAAAGGTCGTAAAATGGGGCAAAACTCACTTACTAAACTGTTCCGCTTAGCAAAGAAATGTTGGGCTCAATTGGGCTGGTAAGTCGAGGACTACCTATATTTATAGGTTAAATATGGGCCTATGTGGTGTACTGAACTTTAAAAAGGAATTTTAGTTCGGAAAAGAATTATATGAGATCCTCCACAGTTCAAAAAAACATACGTGTCTTCTTGGGAGTACAACCACGACCCAGTTACTCAAATCAGTTGAATGCTGAATGATCTCAGTCCCCTCATGCAGAATGCTAGGCTTGTTTATTTCTACACTTGATTGGTTCATTGTTCAGTGTGTTGTGTAAACACAGAAAATGGGTAGATTCGGTAACCAAATCAACCATGCCGAGTAGACACAGTGGATGTTTCTCACCATACAACATCCTAGAAGAATAATCATGACTATGGCTCCCTTTACATCAGGGGTCTTCAAACCTGGCCCTTTTATGACTTGTGGACTTCAACTCCCACAATTCCTCAGCTAGGCGTGCCTGGCTGAGGAATTCTGGGAATTGAAGTCCACAAGTCATAAAAGGGCCAAGTTTGAAGACCCCTGCTTTACATGATAAATTAAATTACAAAGAAACCAATCACACTTGTGTTTGTGTTTTATGAGCTCAGCTGAGTTTAGGGCTCAGCTGGTGTCAGGCTAACCAAGAAAATCAGAATAATTGCATAAAAAGGATGGCTAATTGGTACATGTGTTTTTTGAAAACACAACTCTTAAGTAGTCCTTGACTTACAATTGTATTTTGGCCTACAGTTACAGTTGTAAGCTGTGATGGTCATTAACCAGGTCATCACGTGACCATGCCTGAATTTATGACTTTTTTTGGGGGGGGGGCAGTTGTTAAGCAGAACCATGGCTCACATTGGGTGTTCTTTTGCAGGAATTCAAAAGTATATGCTGGTTTTCGGAAAAAAGCAATGCAAATTGTCGTTTGACCTCAGCACACTGCAAATGCACCAAAATGCGGGGTAGTTGCCAAGCACACAGAATGCGGCAATGTAACCTTAGAGGGCACCTGGGTGTCAGAATTTCAAATCTGGGTCATAAGTACCTTTTTTTGGGTCCATCTTAAGTTCAAACAGTTGCTAAGCAACCGATTATAAATTGATGACCAATTGTATTGAGAATAGAATAGAATAGAATAGAATAGAATAGAATAGAATAGAATAGAATAGAATAGAATAGAAGCTGGAAGGGACCTTGGAGGCCTTCTAGTCCAGCCCCTTGCTCAAGCCAGGTGAATGTCCAGTCTCTTCTTGAAAATCTCCAGTGATGGAGCTCCCACAATTTCTGTGGGTAAGCTGTTCCACTGGTTGATTGTCCTCACTGTCAGGAAGTTTCTCCTTAATTAAAAGAGTTAAAAGAGTTCTGAGTGTAAGTAACAGGAAAGAGGTATTTCCAACAGGCTAGTCTTGAACAGCAAGAAAAGACTTTCATTAGACTTTGCTCGAACCTGCCTACAAAGATTTGAAATTATCATTTGTTTACTGTCCTGCTCCCAAACAACAAAGGGAGTCCATTTTTGATTCATTGCTGTACTATGCTAAGAATCCAATTCATGCCAAAGTAGGGAGTGCAAGCCATTGAATGACAGGTTTAATTAAAGGCAAGGATCGGAGCCAACTCTATCCAGAGAAGGTTGAAACAGAAATATGGAGAAAATGCATGGGTAGGGATGTTAAAGTGGAGGATTCTTATCTGATGTTTTCACCGTCTTCTCCAAGAAGCATACAGTGATGAAATTTCAGTTAAAGTTCTTACCACTTGAACTTTAGTTTTTTGTTTAATATTTGTGTTTTGCAAGGGGGAGGGAATGGGAAGAAGTCCAAGTCCAATTACCACAGCTAAATTACAGATGAAACACTATAAAAGCACTGAAAGCAATAGAGAGCCAGTTTGGTCTAGTTGACTAAGGCACCAGGCTTGAAACTAGGAGACTGTGTGTTCTAGTCCCACCTTAGACACGAAAAGCAGCTGGTGACTTTGGGCCAATCACCAGGAGTCGGTGAGTTCTAGTCTTGCCTTAGGCATGAAAGCTGGCTGGGTGACTTGGGCCAGTCACTCTCTCACCGCCCAACTCACCTCAGGGGGCTGTTATTGTGGGGAAAATAGGAGGAAATAAAACACACATAGGGAATTTTTCCAATAATAAAGACATTTAAATTCACTTCTGCACGACACATCAAGTCTCACATTTGAAATACATACTGTAATGGTGCCGACGGCAGCATTAAACAGCACTGTAGTTATCAGGATGTGCTAAATTATCTTGCTGTGGTGGCAATCACTTTCTTCTCATCTGAAAATTGTTTTTAAAATGAAGGTGCCCCTTTGTGTTTCAGAGTGAAAAGTTCAAAACAGCTAAAACGCCTAATAAATTTCAAGGCTGCTATTGATTACACTTTTATGTGGTCTTTATATGGCTTCAGAATGGTACATTGGACTTTGCATGAAGGTACTCTACAACCATCATAAATACATTTCGGTTGTCAAGTGCTAACAATACTCCTATATGCTGTAACTGTAGGGTCCTTGATGCTCTCTGAGCTTGGTTGTTTTCTTGCAGACATTTCATTACCAAACTAGGTAACATCATCAGTGCTAGAAGGGAGTGGTGTTTGCGGAGAAGAGGCGGAGGAGGAGGAGGAGGATTGTGGGGTTCTTGGTGCTCTCTGAGCTTGCTTGTTTTCTTGCAGACATTTCATTACCAAACTAGGTAACATCATCAGTGCAAGAAGGGAGTGGTGTTTGCGGAGAGGAGGAGGAGGAGGACGACGACGACGACTGTGGGGTCCTTGGTGCTCTCTGAGCTTGCTTGTTTTCTTGCAGACATTTCATTACCAAACTAGGTAACATCAGTGATAGACATAGTTGGCACTGAAACATTTGCAAGAAAAGGATCAAGCTCAGAGAGCACCAAGGACCCCTCATTTCAACCCTGAGCTACAAATATTCTATCAGTATGTTGCAATTGTTGTAAACACATGTTGGTTGCCAAGAGCCCAAATTTTGATCATTGCGGTCATTAAGTGAAAGGACTGACAGTCGTTTTTTTTCACTGCCATGGTTAAGTTCCATCACAAATTGGTGCAGTCATGTGACATCACACATAATAATAATAATAAAATAATAAAATAATAAAATAATAAAATAATAAAATAATAAAATAATAAAATAATAATAATAATAATAATAATAATAATAATAATAATAATAATAATAATAATAATAATAATAATAATAATAATGAAGTTGGAAGGGATCTTGGAGGTCGTCTAGTAGTCCAACCCCCTACTCAGGCAGGAAACCCTATACCATTTCGGACAAATGGCTGTCCGGTCTCTTCTTAAAAACTCCCAGTGTTGGAGCATTTACCACTTCTGGAGGCAGGTTGTTCCACTGGTTAATTGTTCTAACTGTCAGGAAGTTTCTCCTTAGTTCTAGGTTGCTTCTCTCCTTGATTAGTTTCCATCCGTTGCTTCTTGTCCTGCCCTCAGGTGCTTTGGAGAATAGCTTGACTCCCTCTTCTTTTTGGCAGCCCCTGAGATATTGGAACACTGCTATCATGTCCCCCCTCGTCCTTCTCTTCATTATATCTGTGTCACTTAGCAATGCAGTTCGCAGTCCCAGTTACCACTGTTAACTGAGGACACGAGCAAAGTTATGGCATTTCAGAATGCCATTTTTCATGCCACTTGCTGCGAGACTGGGTCACACAAAGGTTTGAATAGGGATTCTGCTCAGGGTTTACAATGTGCAAGGCCCCACAATGAACACCAGTGAATAGTGGCTGGTTTAGGAATGAAGGTCTGCCTGGTAGGATGAGTTGAGTGAGCTGTTCGGCCCAGAGGACAGAAGACATGACGAAGAATGAGATGCCCAAGACTGGGGTGTGATGTGTCTTTTGCTGAAGGGTTTTCATTTTCCTGCCCATTGTCCTCCTTTTCTATATTTATCTATTATTTACAGGTAGTCCTCAACTTACAGTTCTTTTAGTGACTGTTCAGAGTTACAATGGAAAAGAGTGGCTTACGACTATTTTTCACACTTATAACCATTGCGGCATCACGTGATCAAAATTCAGACGCTTGGCAACTGATTCATATTTGTGACGGTCGCAGTGTCCCAGGGGGTCATGTGATCCCCCTTTTGTGACCTCCTGACAAGCAACGTCAATGAGGAAACCAGATTCAAGTCTTAACAAGCGTCTTACTAACTTAATAAGCGCAATGATTCGGTTAACAACTATGACAGGACAAAGTTAACAACTGTCTCGCTTAGAAACAGAAATTTGGGGCTCAATTGGGGTCGTAAGTCAAGGACTACCTGTATTGGTAACTGCCATGAGGTCAGCTGCGTAATAATTTATTTTAGGACAACTGCTAAACATCTGTATTGTTTGTAATGCTAAAGCCATCTGACTTCATACTGGCGAAACAAGGACTATAATTCCATCCCTTTATACTTGCCAAAATAGTAACATTTAGGACAGAACCAAAATAACAGAGCAAAACAAAAGTTTTAGCATCCATCCAGCTCACTGTTGTTTATACTAGCTATGCTGGAGGAGGATTATGAGAGTGGAAACTGAACAGAACCAAAGGTTATTAAGTTAAGAAAGAGTTAGTTAAGATTTCCCCCAGATCTAGTTACAAACCCCAGAGAATAGGACTAAGCCTGGAATGTTTGAGTTACAGCTCCCCTTGAATTTGTAATTCCAAAATAAGAATATTTGGCGAGTCTAAATCCCACTGAAATTTGTGGGATTTCAACAGATGTTTAAATTACAAAGTATTTGTCATTCTCCAGATTCCAGTCTTAATGATATTTATGAAAGCATAAAGCAGAGATGCCAGAAAACGGGATTAAACCTCCTTTTTGCTTTATTAAATTTGGAACGATTGAGACATGCACATTTCCCCCCCCCCAAAGCATTAAAATGGGCAGAGAGAGTTAACTGAAGGCTATGATGAATATAAAGGGGACTCCTGTAATTGCAGACAGAACAGGAAGGGTAAAAGGAAAAATAAAACCTTCAGTCCTTTCCTTTGCATTCCTGTCCTGCATGATATTGCTTCACTAATAGTCTGCATGTAAATTAACAGACATTCCAGGGAAATACATCTGATTGAAAATCCACTGGGGAATATAAAGTGAAGGATGTGGAAAGCTAAATTGCTCAAGGCAATCTGAGAGACTAAAATAGCAGCGAGGGAAAGAGTTAAGCAATACCTCACCTAGTTTGTTTTTTTCCCTGATTTGGTTGTAACGCAGTTCAATCCTCATGCACTCCAGCCCCAAGAGCAATATGTTTCATAGATTCATAGGGCTGGAAAAGACCTTGGAGGTCATCTAGTCCAACCCCCTGCCCAAGGCAGAAGTTCTTATAATAACCTGGACAAATAGTTGTCCAATCTTTTCTTGAAAACCTCCAGCAATGGGGCAGCCACAACTCCTGGAGGCAAGTTATTCCATTGGTTAATTGCTTTCACAGTCCAGAAATTCCTCCATATTTCTAGGTTGAATCTCCTTTTGAGGAGCTTCCACCCATTGCTTCTTGTCCTGCCCTCAGGTGCTACAGAGATTAAGGGTAAGGGTTAGGGTTTATTACAATGTTTATTCCAAGTGGTTGTTGAAAAACCATCCCTCTTGTTCGTTCACATTGTAAAATGATGTTCCAACAGATGGTGGGAGTTCATTTTTCACACATACACATACATACCCATTTCAGCAGGGGCCAAAGGAATTCCCACACACATGAAGAAGCCACATCAAACACTACATTTTCACTAGGTGAAAGAAATATAGGGCAGGCCTCCATCATACCTGTGGTACTAACATGCCTCAGTTACACCTTTTTTCTCCCCCTGCAGTTTCCCATGAAACTTCACAACTTCATCTTGTGGTCAAGTTCTTAGATGTACCAGTGTGTTATTCCTCTTTTTCCAATTCTATCGAAAGACAAACGTGCAAAATCTGTGACATTTTCTCTTAGCTGGAGAGGAGTGATTTGAATCCCGGGCAATCATGCTGACCTTATTTTCTGTTGAACGGGTGCGGTGTCTGCCATATTCTGCCAATTTCAGCATTTCCCTGTCATGCTCCACTGCCTGGCAATTAGAAGTACAGATTCATTAAGGTGTGGTCTTGGGGAAGTGATGCTGTTACCTAGCGTGGTAGTGAAATGTCTGCAAGAAGCTCAGACAGCACCGAGGACTCCACACTCTTGGGGAAGTGGTGACACACATGGTTCCTCCTTTGTCTTGGGTGATCAATGCTGGAGTTGCCCCATTTTTGCAATCTCCTGCAGCAGAGTCAGTCCGACTTTCCAAACCAGTACACCGGCCCCATTTCTCTAAATGTTCCTATTTGACTGCTCAGAAGCACCTCAGAAGCTTTTCCATCCTGCAAAGCGAAGCTAATCTCAGTTTGACTTTTTACCCTTTAAAATTCTTTGAATTCAGCTGAGGAGATCCAGCTGAATGCACCCTCTCCTTCCTCCACCCCCAAGCAATAAACAAAGGAACAAGTTTGTAGAGGAAATGTGGGTCAGTCTACTTTTTAAAAAGAAAGCCTAGTGTGACAAAGGAGAATTAAGTGGTTTGTGGCCTTCCCTCCAAAATTTGCAGCTTTAAATTCATGAGGTTCCATCCCGGAGTACCTTTTTGCAGGAGTTCCCACGAAGGGAGGGACTAGAAGTCACAGTCTCCTAATGTTGGTCTAAAGTCACCCAGCCAGCTTTCATGGCTGACAGGACTAGAATTCCCAGGCTCCTAGTGAGTGGCCCATAATCCCTCATCCAGCTTTCATGGCTAAGGTTGAACTAGAACTCAACGTCTCTTGGTGATTAACCCAAAGTCGCTCAGGCAGCTTTCATGGCTAAGGCAGGACTAGAATACCCAGACTCCTAGTGAGTGGCCCCAAATCCCCATCCAACTTTCATGGTCAAAGTTCAGCCCGCTTTCATGTCTAAGGCAGAACTAGAACTCCCTGACTCCCTGCTTTCTAGGCTGATGTCTTAACCCAGCCTAGACCAAACTTGTCTCTTTCAGATAATTCAGAATTCCTCGAGTCATTGTGTTCCAGAATTTAATCCCTTAACTGAGCCCGACTCCCTAGCCTAGTTTATGCTTGAACTGGACAGCCATTTGTCTGAAATGTTACAGGGTCTCCTGCTTGAGCAAGGGAGGGGTTGGGCTAGAAGACCTCCAAGGTCCCTTCCAGCTCTTCTGTTATTCTGAACTGAGCAAGTCCCTTCTCCTCTTAAGCTTGAATATTCTTCTTTCCCAAACAAAAGCAACAAATGGTTTGACCGGGAAAAGCAAAACCTTCCCGGTATGGTGACATTTTTCGGTTTGATTCGGAGCCACCATCCCGGAGTCAGGGATGAACCAAAAATGGGGTTGGCGCGGGCACGCGCGCGGAGGAGGAGGGAGGAGGAGGGAGGAGGAGTGGCTGCTGCTGCTGCCCAGCGCGCGCCCGCTCCCTCCTTGCCGGAGTCCCGCCGCACGGGGGAAAGGGACGAGGCGCGTGCGCCGGCCACTTCCTTGTTTTCCTCACGTGATGCGGCGGCGAAGCGGGGGGGGGAGGAGGAGTGGGCGGGGCGGATTGGTAAATCATTCTCCCTCCTCCTCCCCCCCCCCTCTCTCTCGTCTAAACAAAAACTCACCGGAGCGCATGCGCTACTGGAAGTCTTGCAGGAGGGCGCGCCTGCGCGTTTACGCCCGCGCTCTTTCTCTCTCTGACCATCGCCCCCATCCTCCGGAGTAGGCGGGGCAGGCGAGCAGGCAGGCAGGCACGCGCGTGCGTTCTGCTGCCCCCGCCCGCCCGCTGGCGGAGGAGGCGGCTGCAGCAGGCGGCGCGGGAGCGCGCGCGGAGGAAGGGAGGGAGGAAGAGGCGCGTCGGTCGAGCGGACGGACGGACGGACGGGCATCCTCGGCGGTCCTGCTCGGGGGATTGCAGCCGGGGTCTCCTTTCTCCTCCTCCGCTGCTGTTGCTGATTTCCCCCCTCGTCTGGTCCCTTCCCTCCCCCCCGGTTCCAGCTTGGGGGGGCGCAGCGGAGGGGCAGAGGGGTCGCCTGCGCAAGTTAGTAGCTCTGGGGTGAAGGGGAGACCCCCTTGCAGCAGCCCCGCCAAGGGGAAATTGCTCCGTCCCTTGCAGAGCAGGTTTTTTCCCCCAGTTTCCAGGATTGGGGGGGGGGGCGACCCGGGCCAAGAAGGAGAGATGGACTCCCTTATTTTGGGGAAGGGGAGATGCCAAGGGGCTGGTGTACCCTCTCCGGGCTGGAGGAGATCTTGGCGGAGCCTAGAGAGGCTGCCCACCCCTCTCCTCCCCTTCCCGTTGCTGGGACCAGGAGAGATCCAGTGGCTTTCTGGAGCTGGGAGAGATCACTTTGCATTTTTGCAAAAGGGGGGGGGGTGTTGAATGGCTGGACCTGGCACTCGGCTGGCAGCTTGTGAGCAAAGTCTGGGGAGATCTTGGGGGGGGGATAGTTGGGGGTGTGCCAGGGACGTGCCCCCTTTGGGGGATAGGGGCTCTGAGACGACCTGAGCAGCCGCTGTTGACTTTGGATGGCGGAAGAAGAGCTGGTCCTGGGGAGACAGACGTGGCCCGGGGGAGATTCCTCCCCCCCAACTCCTAGTTAGTATAATTGCTACCCGGAAGGGCATCCTGCTTCTCTCTTTCTAGCAGGCTCCCACTGCAGTCAGGAGCCCAGCTGATCTCCTCTCCTTGATGCCCTGCCTTGTCTTTAACGCTCTCCCTCTCTTGTCTCCCTTTTCTTCTCCTTGTGGCTTTCCGACTGTCCCTGTTGGGCAGGACCATGCCGGACCAGATCACTGTGTCGGAGTTTATTGCTGAGACGACGGAAGATTACAATTCCCCAACGACGTCCAGTTTTACCACCCGGCTACTGAACTGCAGGAACACCGTCACGCTGCTAGAAGAGGTACAGTACATGGATGTTTGCCCTCTCCATTTCGGCTGCGGATGCTGCCTTGCGCTCTTCGTGATTGTGACATGTGTGCTCTGGGCGATAAGGGGCTACAGAGCTCCTGCACCCATTTGAAAGGCTGGGAGGCAGGCAAGGCTGCGTGCTCTCCCTGCCATATCCTGCTATTTATTTGGCATTCGTGATGACACTAGGGGCAACAGAGGCAAGATTGTTTGTCCATATAATTACGCAGAGGAAATGGTTGTACGGAATGAATGAAGCTTGGTGTATCTTTGGCACAGGTGAAACAGTAAATAATTAGTGGCAAGGACAAGCAGTGGAGGAAATTGCTCGCGTATGCGGAACCCCAGCAAAGGCTCCGATGAGAAGTTGGAAGATGATGAAAGTAAGGGAGGATGCGGGGTCGTGGGTTATTTTGTGGCAGGAGTAACGCGCTCAGTCTAATCCCATTTCCCCCGATATTAAATGTCAAAATTAACAAAGATATAGATGTCCTTAATATCTGCAAAATATATGCGTGGAATGGACTGTACAAATCTTGCAGACCAGAGACTGTTTTTTTTTTTTTAAACAATGCATAGTAGAAGACATTTCTGCAAAATGAAACAAAAGTAACCTATTTCATTTTTATATCGTGTCATTATATCGTTCCTTAAATCATTATCCCATCGTCTTACAGTCATTGGTTAAAAGGCTATAGAATTAACTTAGTATTTTTCTGGCATCGTTTAAAATGATTGCTGGCAGAAAATGTTTTCTGGCCTTCTTGAAAGAGCTTTAATTCCCTGACACTGAGTGAGATTGCACTGATAATGCTTTTGCTTTAGGGAAGACAAAATGACATTCTGAAAGGTTGGTGGTAATTGTGTCTTTTATTCAAAGAAGTCTTGCTTAAAGCCATTTTAATGTTGTTAAGTAATTGGATAATAGAACCAAAGGGTAAGATCAATTGCATACAAATGTCTTGTTGAAGGAATGGCATTGCTTCAGATTTGTAACTTTCTACTGTACTGTGGCTGCTTGATAGTTTTTGTTGTGTAAGTACTGTTTTGTACAATTTCCCAAATGATGGATGTAGCCAATCAAATGCTCCTATCAACTGTTCATTCAGCTTAAGAGATCAGTGTGTTATGGGGTCAATGGGTTTGGTCCTGAATCCTTTTGGCTGGCTCTTCCAAGGTCTGTTGACCAAGTTGAGTCCTTCTCTTAAATCCCATTATGTCATCTTTCAAGCTTTCTTCTGAAAGGAGTTTGGTAAGATGACGGAAAATCAGAGCTTTGCTTGCAGTTTGACAAAAGATAACCACTCCTGCTGCTACCATCGATTTCTGGGTTTCTGACCCCAAAAAGATGTAGACTGGGAGGAATTTACAAGTCATATGATTCTCTGTCATCTCGCCTGGATAGGGTGGGGTAGCAGCTGGAATCTGACAATTCAGGACTTTTTCTGGGTGACCTTCAAGCTTTAATAAAGTGCCTTTGAGGATTGTTGTCATTTAGCAAGCGATTTTAAATCCAGTTGCAACTGTGAGATACTAAAAGACATTATGTTACTGAAGTTAACACTTTTGCCAGGCAAAATGTATTCACAGTGGCCTTCTGTGTTGGCTGCATAGACTTAAATGTATCAATCTATGAAAAGTTAAGCATAGTGTGTTACTAGATTTTTTTTTCATTGGAGTTTTGAACTGAGCAGAGAAAAGAAGCTGCTACACTTTGGCTAAAATGTGTTACGGAAGTATTTTCTTGAAGGCTGCAGTCTTAAAACATCTTGGGTAAAATAAACTCTTGAAATAAATTGGATATAATTATTAGGTCAGCATGTATTCAAATCCTTGGCAATGTTCAGAATAGTGAATTTAGAGATATTTTATTCTTTTTGAGAATGCTCAGAAATATTGTTGGACTAATCCAGTTAATCCAGTTTTTGAGGCTAGGCCACTTCAAGATATATGGACTACAATTCCCAGAATTCCCCAGCATTGAAATCCACATATCTTAAAGTAAGGATCAGGCCTTTGTACCATTACTTCTTAAAGTTATTTAATGCATTTCTTTTCCTTGGTTAATCATTGAATCTGTGTTCTTTTTCTTGGTAAGAAAATAACAAATATCAGTTTTTTTAAAATATATATATATATATTTCATTTTCCCCACTAACAAGAAAGCAGAAAGATGTATTTTCTTGTATTTATATCATAACAAATGGAATTAAGGGAGAAAGAAAAAGAACTAATGAAATTCAGTGGTTTTATTGATTGTCATTTTTTGTTGTTGTTTAAGTAGCAAGCCAGATTGTTGATTGCTTGGTTTTATAAAAACTGAATGATTTTCTGCAACATTTTAACGACTTAATTTTTCTCTGCTGGAAAAAAGAATCCTCAGAATGGCCAATTGAAAACTATTTAGTGAAATGTTTGAAGCAGAAATGGTTGCAGTTGATAAAATTCCTACTTTACCTAACAGATTATGTTTTTAAGAATAATTACCAGTATTTTTTTTTTCTTCAAAATAGTTCTAAATCAATTTGCTGAAAAATGTTAGGGGAGAAAAAAACTATATGCTACCACTATGCTTATTTTATTTATTAAATTTATATGTCACTCATCTTAACTATTGAGTGACTCTGGGCAGCTTACAGCATCATAAAACAACAATAAGAAATATTAAAATTATTAATACACCAATAATAATAATACTACTAATAATTAGGCCATACAAAGATATTTCCCCCCCTCAGCTGCCCTGTGTTTATATTCTGATATCACCAACATTGTTTGGAGATACTGCTCAAATACCAAAGATTTTACCTTGAATAAAGACAATGTAAGTTTGAATTGCAGACAATGATGGTCTATCCCACTATAGTTCTGCATTTTAAATACTGTTTACTCAGATGGTACAACATAGAGAACCATGATGAGTATTTATTGGAAATCTTTCTGTATGATTCATTGAGATGTCTCAAAGGAAAAAAAAGTTTTCTACTATTGTCTCTCGTTTTCTCTTTCATTACTCTGGCAACATGGGCTAATTAGAAGTATTTTGATGCTACCCTGACCTTGAGCTAGAAATGAAGCATTTCAGAGCTTCAAGGAAGAAAGCGACATTTTGAATGAAACTGGATCCAAAATGGCTACCGTTTTTTTGCCTGTTAAGTGTATTTGGAACCAGTTATCTTCTCTGAAGCCTCTGCGGGACTTTGCCAGATAAGAGTTTATTCCCAAAGGCAGTAATCCATTGTGGGTCTTCAAACTTGGCCCTTTTATGACTTGTGGACTTCAACTCCCAGAATTCCTCAGCCAGACTGGTTTGAAGACCCCTGGTGTAGACCAATGTTTTCAAAGTTGGAGACTTTATGCTGGGTGGATTTCAGCTTCCAGAATTCCCCAGCCAGCCAAAAACCTGGGATAGATTTTCCACCCATCAACTAATGTGTAGCTATATAAAGCAGATGGAGGATGGCTGCATGAATAATATGACCAGTTTTAGCTTATTGAGAAGGGATATCCAGAAGACTGCTTTTGAATTGTGGTGTTGGAGAAGGCTCTTAAGAATCTCTTGGACTGCAACGAGATCAGACCAGCCAAGGAAATCAACCCTGACTGTTCTTTGGAAGGACAGAGACTGAAGCTCAAATGCTTTGGCCACTAAATGAGAAGAGAGGAATCATTGGAGAAGACCCTGGTGGTTGTGAAAGATTGAAGGCAAAAAGAGAAGGGGGCGGCAAGAGGATGAGATGGTTAGATAGTGTCATTGACACAAAGAACATGAATTTGGACAAACTCTGGGAGATAGTGGAGAATAGGGGGACTGGCATGCTGTGGTCCATGGGATAGCAAAAGTTGGACACGATTTAGTGACTGAACAACAACAAAATCCAGAAGATCCATCAGTTGTAATTGATAGATAGAGCTGTGATGGCGCAGTGGTTAGAATGCAGTATTGCAGGCTAACACTGCCGACTGCCAGCAGTTCGATCCTGACCAGCCCAAGGTTGACTCAGCCTTCCATCCTTCCGAGGTCAGTAAAATGAGGACCCAGATTATTGGGGAGAATATGCTGGCTGTGTAAACTGCTTAGAGAGAGCTGTAAAAACACTATGAATTGGTATATAAGTCTAATTGCTAGTGCTATTGCAGACATACAGAGTTTGGCATTTGAAATGCTTTCCATTCACTTTACTAACTTAGCTCTGGGTCATGTGACCAAGAAAGAAGTATGGAGCAGACACCAATATTCTGAGCCCCTGCCTTGCTGTTCCTCTCATTGGAATACATGGGGAGATTTTTTTTTTTTTTTTAAAAAATTCCCTTGCAGTCTCTATCCTGATCTAGCTTCTTTTTCTAATCTGATCTTCCTTTTGTTGACTTCTACCCCCACATCAAATTTGATCCCGTTCTGTTCAGTTATTTGGGACAGCTATGCTACCAGTGGAGACAATCCTTTTAATTACACTCTTTTTCACATTCCATTGGGTTGGAAAGAAAAATCAAAAAGAATCTCTCCTTGCAGAAACTCAAAGCGCAGCATTCAAATTGTCAAAAAAGAATAATGTAATATTTGTTTGACTCTATATTCATTCCTGGCAATTATCATTATGCAGTTTGACTATGTGCATGTGTATATCTATGTATGCGTATAATATATTTGATTATATTATAGCTGATTATAGCTGATTATATTATAGCTGATTATAGTGTAAATATAATTTGTGGGAGTCCTGCTGAATGTGATCAAGTGACCATTTAAGAGAGTATCCTGTTTCATGAAATGCCCAAACAGATGTCTCTGGAAAGTCTACATATAAGATATAAAGACAGTATTTTTTTTTTTTAGCAGTTTTGGGTAGCATGTGGTATTCCAAAGGGATCTAAAAGTAATGGTAAAATACAGGTAGTCCTTGACTTATCACCACAATTGAGCCCAAAAATTTTTTGTTGCTAAGTGAGACAGTTAAGTGAGTTTTGCTCAATTTTATGACCTTTCTTGCCACAGTTGTTAAGTGAATCACTGCAGTTGTGAAGTTAATAACAGGGTTGTGAAGCGACTCTGGCTTCCCCATTGACTTTGCTTGTCAGAAGATTGCAAAAGAGGAAGTTTCCCATAAAATTAAATTTCGATTAAATGCTCCATTCTGTTGACAATAAAAGTCCTACTCTAGTTTTCTTTTCGCTTTCTGCAATTTGTGCAAAAAAGAGAGAAAACAGGATGTTGTGGAAGTTGAAAACCTACTATTGGTATAATATCAAACAAATATTTTTACACTAATTAAGTATCTCTTGATTCATTATTCTGAGGTGTGTCGACATGCATGCACAGTAGTATAATCAGGGTTCAATTGCATTTCTAGTTGTTGGTGTTACCGTTTTTAGGCAGTGAACAGTGCATATGGTATCAGATAAATATCGTGAACCATCATTTTCTTTCTGGATATTCAACAATAGTTAATGCCTCATCACTGGAGTGCTTCAGTATAATTTATTATTTTTGCATGCACATTAGCACAGTCCTTTTAGTGTGCTGAATGGAAACGATCTCTTAAGCTAGTGAAGTTTGAATGTTTAAAGCATACAACAACTATAGGCGGTAATGGCTTTAGGAAACAAAATCCAACAGCAAATGCTATACATTGCTCAATATTTATGTACATTGGTTTTTGTGACTATATTTGGTTGAGACTCGCTCTGAAATTTTGCATTTTAGAGGTCTGTGGTGCACGCATGTGCCTTTAATCACTAGACATGCTCACTACAAATTTTAGTCTTCAGATTCCATAGCAGTGGAATAATACAGTACAAACTGGATTGAAATTTCCACATGGATTTTGCACGAGGATGTTGGCAGATACGATTATTGAAGTTTGCTGTTGTAATTAATACCTTTATCCTACAGTTGTAGAAGTGGCAGGAAGTATATCTACTATAAAGCAAGACAGCCTATAACAAATTATGAGCTGACTATTTGGCTTGAGACTCATAGGAGCAATGGGTTGTTTTTTCCCCAGAGTTCTGTGTTCATGGGATTATTTTCAAATAATTAATACCCTAAACAATTAGGAGGGATGCGATGGCTCAACGATTAAAGACGCTGAACTTGTCAGCTGGGAAGTTGACAGCCCGGGTTCGAGACTTGAGTGTCGTACAACGAGATGAGCTCCCATCCCTTGCTGCAGCTCCTGCCCACCTAGCAGTTCAAAAGCGTGCAAATGCGAGTAGATAAATAGGTACCACTTCGGTGGGAAGGTAACAGCATTCTGTGTGCTTCGGCGTACAGTCATGCTGGCCACATGACCATGGAAGTGTCTTCGGACAATGCTGCCTCTCGGCCAAGAAGCGGTGTTGAGTATCACCCCCAGCATCAGACACAACTGGATAGGGGAAACCTTTACCTTTTTTAATCAATGAGGAAAATCACACCCTAATCAAGGAACTACCAAGAAGAAAGCCATAGTCTCACCAACACTGACAGGGCAACCTATTGTATATAAACTGGAAGCAAAAGCCACTCCCTACCAGCACTGAAAATATTACTTAGTTGGGTAATGAAAAGTCTTCAAGAAAAGAGCTAAGCTCAAAGAAGATCAAAGACTTCAGTCCTAAGCCAGAGGTCCCCAACCCCTGGTCTGTGGACCGGTAGCAGGCAGCAGCATGCCAACAACCGGTCCGCACAAACAAGCAAAGCCTCATCCGTGGGATGCAGGCAGCACACAAAACCACGCACTCTCCGGTCTGTGGAAAAACCTTTCTCCACGAAACCGGTCCCTGGTGCCCAAAAAGTTGGGGACCTCTGACCTAAGCTACATATATTCTTTTCTATTAGCATTTTCCTTGCATTGTGGTGTTGGAGGGTACAGCCAAACATGGGATCACAATGCTTAGATGATGTTAAAAGGATCATTTTTGTGTCACTGAGATTTAAATACAGCTCTTTGTAGTTAATTATGCCCATGATCCTGGTTGAAGTCTTAAACGAGGATTTAAGATGCACGCACACATACGCACAGTCCTCAACATTCGAGCATAATTGAGCCAAAAAAAAATTAAGTGTGTTTTGCCCCAGTTTACAACCTTCCTTGCCACAGTTGTTAAGTTAGTCACATGTTTGTTAAATAAATCCCCATTGACTTTGCTTATCAGGAGGTTGCAAAAGATGATCACATCACCCCAGGACACTGCAACTGCCATATATACATGCCAGTTGCCAAGCATCCCAATTCTGATCATATGACCATGGGGATGCTGCAACGGTCATAAGTATAAAAAAAACCAGTCATAAGTCACTTTTTTGAGTGCCATTGTCACTTCAAACAGTCACTAAACAAACTGTTGTAACTCGAAAACCTCCTGTACACACACACACACACACACACACACACAGAGAGAGAGAGAGAGAGAGAGAGAGATGGTAGCATATGAATAGCTTGAAACTCATCTCCACTTTGCAGGGTTTGTTATGTGGTCTATGATAGTGTTTTATCTTATCCTACTGCTTGTGCTCAAATGCTAAAAGAAAAATGTTAATGTTAATGCCCAATGAATGTTTAAGCAGAACATCCAGTTATTGTTAGGACAGAACAATTTGCTGCAAAATAAAACTCAGTGTAACTAGGCCAGCATATCTGTATTTTTTTTTTTAAAGAGAATGATTCATAATAAGGGCAACAAATAGATGTGGGGGAACGATTGCTAAGTCACATTATAGTTATAATTAAGTCCCAGAAGCTGCTTGGACATGAATTTCCAATCTGAGTAGATAGCCACTAGCAAAATTCTTTTGTGTTACTTCTTATCCTTCAAACCCCAGATGACCTTTTTGAGAATTACTTTGTTTTTTTCCTCTACACAACTGGAATTTCCTTCTCCTTTTGAGTCTGGCTTTTGGAATTTTTTTAAATGAACACCAGAACCCTTCTTTAATTTGCTCTACAAAAAAAAAAAGTTGCGTGATGATTTCTTAGAACTGAATGGCTTAAGCTGGAGTTCTCACTAAGGTCACTCTGTTGTGACTGTTTTCCAGTGAATTTGTTCAAAATTGGGCTGAGTCAAATAGAAGGAGTAGGGAAAATGTAGGTCACTGGCTCCAACCTTACTGTCCTTCATATCTATGGATTTTAGTTTCAGACTGTTTGGCAGTAGCCAAGCTCCAAAGCACCTGAGGGCAGGACAAGAAGCCATGGATGGAAACTAACCCAGGAGAGAAGCAACCTAGAACTAAGGAGAAATTTCCTGACAGTTAGAACAATTAATCAGTGGAACAACCTGCCTCCAGAAGTCATGAATGCTCCAACACTGGAGGTTTTTAAGAAGAGATTGGACAATCATTTGTCTGAAATGGTATAGGGTTTCCTGCCTGAGCAGGGGGTTGGACTAGAAGACCTCCAAGGTCCCTTTCTATTCTATTCTATTCTATTCTATTCTATTCTATTCTATTCTATTCCATTCCATCTGAGATATTTTGGACATTGATTTAGGATTGGAATAGGTCAATGTCATGGTACTTCGGAATTGAATCAGGAGCAGCATTATAATTAGTGAAAAGATATTGAGAAAACTTTGTTTGGGTTAGATAGAATATCTTTCGTGGGATCCTTGGTGTTCTCTGAGCTTGGTTGTTTTCTTGCAGACATTTCATTACCCAACCAGGTAACATCTTCAGTGCACTTCAGAAGATTCAGTGCACTGAAGCACTGATGATGTTACCTAGTTGGGTAATGAAACGTCTGCAAGAAAACATCCAAGCTCAGAGAGCACCAAGGACCCCTCATTTCAACCCTGAGCTGCAGCTATTCTCTTCTGTTGGTATATATATCTTTTGCATTCCCACTTAGTTTGAAATTTTAAAGGAAATGCTGTAAGACATAACAGTGTGATGAACACAAGTCTTTTCTTTCCTTTTCCTACCAAAGCTACCAGAAAGGAGATTGCTTCTGTTTCCCACAAAATACAGTCTGTTTTAGCTAAGCCAGGGCAAACTGCAATGATATAAAAATGAACACATCCTGAGCTTGTTGGGGAAAGGATGGGGAGTGGACAGATGGATAAACTGCTAAACCGCATCTTTCACAAAAATCCTCTTTTTCACTACTAGAATGGTATGAGAGGTCTTTAAAAATTTATACCGTGGCAAATTCTTTCAAACTAACTTGAAAAATAAGTTAATTACTATTGTTATTAAGGACTGTAAGGACAAATTCTTCCTGCGTCATAGTGGCATGGCTAACTCAGAATCTGATTCAGAGTCCTTTGTTTTTAAATCCATGGTGGATGTTTAAAATTTTAGAAAGAGTAAACTGACAATTGAATGTACGGAAATTTGTTTCAAGTGATGCAAAACTCCACCTCTTTTAAAAGCCGTTGAAATGGATCTTTTTGATGGTGTTCAAATACTGTACGTTTCAGATGTTGCCATTTTTTTTAGATTATGATATTATATATTGGTGTTATTATTTGATTGTTTGGTATGTGTTTCTTTTATATTTTAGTTTTGTATTCACTTTTTTGCTATACTAAAACAAGGGAGTATTTTATAATTGTATTTGCATTGAAGAGAGTTGGCAGTACCTTTTTCATATGTGTGTGTGTGTGTTTGTGTATAAAATTGGTGTCACTTTTTAAATTTTTCCTGTTGTCTTCCTTCCCTTTTTTCTGTTTTTGTATAATTTTGTTTTTTAACTTATTTCTGAAATTTAACAAAATTTAAATGTTGCTATTTTTGACAGAACTTGAAAGAAATGGATAACTATGGGTGCAGCATATTTAACTTATTTTATTGCTCAGGAAAAAAATATCTGTTCGTTACTTTCTCACACTAAAAAAAGAGAACAAGTGAAGACTGTACTATTAGATCTTCTTTATAGACTACTGGATATTGAGGGCATTGAACAATTGGCATATAGGTTTGCAGACATTCAGAACTTTAGGTTTGACAACAAAATATGCACTGTATTTCTCTCCAGTTTTTATTCACACCTGCCAAAATATCAGCAAGTTCCAAAATTATTATATTTCTAGACTTGGTTTGTGGCTTTTCATAATCAAGCAAAGATGTGCCTACCTCAATTTATCAAGTTTGGAGGGGCTGAGAAGCTTAAAATGGAGATAACTTTTATGTGGAGTCCTTGATGCTGCCTGGGCTTGGTTGTTTGCTTGCAGACATTTCATTATTCAACTAGGCCAGTGGTGGCGAACCTATGGCACGGGTGCCAGAGGCGGCACTCAGAGCCCTCTCTGTGGGCACACGCGCCGTCGCCCCAATCCTAGGCCTTCAGCTGGGTTTTATAAAACCTTTTCGCTTTAGGCCTCAGCCGCCGTGTGCAAAAAAAAAAAAAGGTGCAATCAGTCAATTTCAACTTCTCTTTGCAAGATCTTGCAAAGTTGGAATTGATTGATTGAACTTTTTAGTCCCACCCAGTCTGCCATTACCACCGCAGCCATGCCAAGCCAATGGGCCATGCCCAGCCAATGGGCCACACCTACCCGGCACTCGACGATGCACAAGTGGGTTTTGGGTTGCAGTTTGGGCCCTCAGTCTCTAAAAGGTTCGCCATCACTGAACTAGGCAATCATTATTTCACAGTATCCATGCAGTATACAGTGTTTGTATACAGCATACGCTGATGCGTTACCATCCCTGACTTCATTTCTTATTGAAGCTACTGCACAAACAAGTTTAGGATTATAAAGAAGGTGAATGACATTGTCTATGTTGTTATTTGGTATTTGTATTACATATTGAATTTGTATTGGTTTATTTTAATGTGGGTTAAAAAATTAATTGTTCCTTTAATTTATCCTGGTTAAGATTGTAACCTTTTCTGAAATACAGGTAGTCCTCGAATTATGACTGTAATGGAGCCGGCCTGTTTCAGCCATAATTCGTGTGACAGTTGTCAATCGGGTAAGCCTCGTGACCGACCCAATTTGTTAAGTGAACCAATGGGGTGGTTTTGCCAAAAATCGGAAGTAAATGCTGGTTCTTGGCAAAATAGTTGTAAAATATGGTCGGTCATGTGACTGCAGGACACTGCAAACAGATTTAAATGCGACCCAATGCAGTCATATGAGTGGGGGTGGGGGCGTGACAGCTGTCATAACTTTGAATATAGGTGGAAAGTAGATTTTGGGGGGGTGTCATAACTTTGAATGGTTGCTAAGCGACGGGCTTTAAGAACTACCTCTGGATACCATTGCTATGGAATTTTGTACATCGCTTCCCTGGCACATTGGGACATAAGAGAAGTTGATTTATGCTGCTTCTTGTGTTTTTCTGGAGGAACCAAATAATATGCTACATCTCAGGTATTTCTAGATCAAATTAGCAATGTCAGTAGCTTATATATAATATACGTACATGTGGGTGCTCATTACATGTAATTGAGAAATGACCTTATGAGGAAGTTTACTTTAAGGAAGTGCTTTAATAACATATTTAAATACCTTTTATCTTGCCAAATTTAAAATTGCTATTAAGATTGTATTTATTCCTTTAAAAATAAACTCTTATATTTAGAGCTTAGAAAAATATCACTAAGATTGTATTCAGTGGTGACTTTCCTGAGAAGGAAGAGAAGATGCTCCCTGTGTCATTTGGAAGAGTCTTGTTATTATTTTTGGATGGATGATGAAACTGATGTTGAAATTAATAAAAAAAAAACCTATCACAAAACGTATATTAAATCAGGTTTGTATTGGCAAGATACAATTGAACTCAAAGGATCCATTGAATAGACTTCAGATCTATACCTCTAAACATCTATAGATTTAGGATTGTAGATTTCTCTCTCCTGGTGTTGATGATTCCTTAGATCAGTGTTTCTAAAACTTGGCCAGATGTGTGGACTTCAACTCCCAATTTTTAGACATAATGGACCTCAGCTCCCAGAATTCCACAGTCAGCCATGCTGGCTCGGGAATTCTGGGAGTTGAAGTCCACACATCTTAAAATTGTCAAGATTGAGAAATGTTGTTCTGCATGTTCACTTTGGTTGTTAGCAGATGGTATTTAAAAAAAAAACAAACATTTGTCCAGCCTTAATATTAAAAAAAATTCCTTAGCCTGAACAAGCTGGTCATATTCCTGCAATCTGAACATTACAGATTGGACTAATGTGTATTTTTAAGTAGCTGACAAATATGTATTTTAAGGTAGGTGGAAGAACGTTGCTCATGTTGATCTTCAAAAATAGAAGAACAAAAGAAACAGACTTTTGAAGTATTCCATATTTCAACCTGTTCCTCCCACATCTTACAGCATTAATCCATAAGCTACAATTCTTTTGCCTCTGACTAATTATGTTATCAGTGAAGGCAGCATTTTAAAATAAATCCTTACAGGAAATGTGTTTTTGCTATATCTTTCAGGTAGGGATTGCTATTATGATTTAGTATGTGTCTGGAATTTCTGTTGTAAGGTACATTTTTAGACAATGTAGGTTGCATATTTTTGCGAGCTATCAAAACAGAAAATTGAGAACAAGTTTGGTGTAGTGGTGAAGGTGCTGACCTGGAAGTCAGGAAACTGTAAGTTCTAGTCCCGCCTTAGGCATGAAAGCCGACTGGCTGACTTTGGCTAATCACTAGGAGATTGTGAGTTCTAGTCCCACTTTAGGCATGAAAACCAATCAGGTGACCTTGTGCCAATCACCAGGAGACTGTGAATTCTAGCCCCATTTTAGGCATGAAAACCAATCAGGTAACCTTGTGCCAATCACCAGGTGATGGTGAGTTCTAGTCCCATTTTAGGCATGAAAACCAATCAGGTAACCTTGTGCCAATCACCAGGTGATGGTGAGTTCTAGTACCACTTTAGGCATGAAAACCAATCAGGTGACCTTGTGCCAATCGCCAGGTGATGGTGAGTTCTATACCCACCTTAGACATGAAAACCAGCAAATTTGGTCATTTTGTAAGTCAGGTTTTTCAGTGTCAAAACCAACGGTTTTATATAATGGTTACTGCTCTCTCACACTTCGTTATGCTGTTTAACTTGTGCTTTCTATGTTTTTCCATTTTTATCTGCTGTAGTTTTTCTTTCAAACTTATTGCTACGCATAGATATAAACGAACATAAGTAATTTCCAGAGGTTCCCATCTGCTAACAGAACAGAATCTGCCAACAGAATGTTTTCTTTACCCGTGTGTCATCCAGATGTGTCTCAAGTAATTGGGGGCCCTTTGGACCAAATTGGAACATTGGGGAAAGGATCTGTTTGTGTGTTTGCGTGTCTCTGTCTGTGTGCACGCACTTGCACACCAGCAGGGAGAAAAGCAATGAGCAGGTCTCCTTAGGTGAGCAGAAATCTGCCTACCTAATATTAGTATGAAAATGGCAAAAGAAATTGTTCTTGAGTGTGAGTAATGTTTTAGGTATTATAAAAGAATGGAGTTTTTTAAGTAGCATCACGATGGAGACAAAACATTATAGACAATTCTCCAAGTTCATAAACAGTCTAGAAAAAGACCCCACATTTTAGAGGTCAACCAAATAGACAGTATGAGTGTAAGAACTAAGGGACTACATGATAGCAGGGTTCCAATATTTGAGGGGTTGCCACAAAGAGGAGAGGGTCATCTTATTTTCCAAAGCACCTGAAGGCAGGACAAGAAGCAACGGATGGAAACTAACCAAGGAGAGAAGCAACCTAGAACTAAGGAGAAATTTCCTGACAGTCAGAACAATTAATCAGTGGAACAAACTGCCTCCAGAAGTTGTGGTTGCTCCATCACTGGAAATTTTTAAGAAAAAAATTGGACAGCCATTTGTCTGAAATGGTATAGGGTTTCCTGCCTGAGCAGGGGGTTGGACTAGAAGACCTCCAAGGTCCCTTCTAACTGTTATTCTATTATCGCTGCCCAAAGTATCTTCATATTTGTGCCAGATCATTGGTTTTATGTGATTTACAAAAAGCTTTCTACTTTTGGGGAAATCCTAATTACTGTAGTGTTTTCTATGGTTACTAGTGATTAAGGAAAGAGTGGGAGGTTGGGCAATTAGGAAGGTAGGTTGGGGTTTTCAAATACCTTTGAGAGCTATTATATCTTTAATTTAACATCTTTTAGAATTATACCACTCATTAGTTTATCTTTTGCTCTATAAGCCGTACTTTGGGCATAAATACTTATCTCTTTTAATCAATTTAAATAGAGGCCTGTTGGAAGCAGAGAATATAGGTGAAGTATTATTTCATTTCCAGTTTGCATGTTTAGTACCTCTGTAAAGCTACTAAAATTGCATTCAATGCAATCATTTAACTTAGGTTAAGTGACATTATTTGGGGTCTGTCCCGTTCTGTACATGAATTGTGCAATTAGTTGGATTTGAATGAATTATTTTTTTTGGATTTGTGAACTATACAAGTTGCTGATTTTGCTCTATTCACTCTCTGTTATACCATTAAAAAAAAAAACCTTAATCCAATTTAATCAAGCTTAGCTAGGTATTTATCTGGTCTGTTTAAACATGTTGTGCAAACATCGCTGTTCATATATGCTGCCTTTTTAAAGAAAATAGCAGTTTGAGCTTTATCAGAGCTAAGTAGATTTGGTTCGTGCCACGGATGATTAAAAAAAATGATTGTTTTAAAGAAGCCCTTAGATATGATTATAACAGCACAAGTAATGAAGTAATAGGGCAGCTCTGAGATTGGATGTAATCAGTCAGCCATTATCTTTACTCTCAAGTCTTTTTCTGCTTCAGTCGTTTTCTTTTCACCTGACTTGGAGTTTAAATTGTTATTGGCATTTACAGTAATAGAAATGACTTTGTAACCAGTGTTTCCAGAACACATATGCATGCTTTTGTAGTTGAGTATGTGAATGACATGTGTGCCTTTTTCCCCCTTTGATGCTATGAAATGTTGACCTTGCGACTTCTTTACGAATCACAAACAATTTTACAGCATTTCTGATTGCATATTTATGTATTAGGAAAAGAATGTTCAGCTTCTGGTTTTTTTTCTATATGAACTAGAAGAAATGGAGAAATTCTACTGTAGGGCTTCCTGTTATTAGTCACTGAATTGTTATACAGCATCATGTATGTGCGCAGCTAAAAGTAGTTTGAGTGCAGGTATCTCTCGGCTTACAATGATTCATTTAGTGACTGTTCGAAGTTACAGCGGCACTGAAAAAAGTGACTTACGACTGTTTTTCACACTTACGACCGTTGCAGCATTGCCATGGCCACATGATCAAAATTTGGACACTTGACAACTGGTTCGTATTTATGATGGTTGTATTGTCCCAGATGAATAGAGTGGAGTGGAGTGGAGTGGAGTGGAGTGGAGTGGAGTGGAGTGGAGTGGAGTAGAGTAGAGTAGAGTAGAGTAGAGTAGAATAGAATAGAATAACGGAAGGAACCTTGGAGGGTTAGGCTTTGCTTATCTGTGCGGACTGGACCGGTTGCTAGCATGCTGTGGCCCGGTACTGGTCCACGGACCGGGGGTTGGGGACCTCTGCCTTAGATTGAACTGCAAGGTTTCCTTTAGGTTGCAATTCCATACTTTGAAAAATCCTAAAACCAATCATAATGACTGGAGGAGGGTTTACTTTTGCAGCTGTGCTGTATATAATTTTGCAACACGGTTTTTGATTTTGTGCTTATTTTTAATACTTGTAACTTGTTCTTTGGAAGCAGAGACGTGTTACTCAGATTATTTTTGGAAGATTACACAATTTTGGACAGCAAGAAATGCAGAGCGATTTACAGGAATGCAAGAAACCTTCGTGTTGATACCCATAGAAGAGAATTACACATTAACTACACTACTAGTTCAGAACTACATATTAATCTATTTTGAATTTGTCTGACCGAAATGAATAACCTTAGCTACAAGTTAGAAAGAAGAAATGATTTCTATTTGTTGTTCCCATCACTCTCTTGAACTTGTAACTCTAATTTGTGTTTGTTTCTGTAATCAGTGAGAAAGAATTCAACATAGCTTAGAGTGGAGAGAGTTGTTCTAATCTAGAGAGAAAATTACCAATTAGTTTTGAACAGCAAGTCAATGAAAGTCAATGGCAAAGGAAACTTTGAAATGTAGAAAAATTCAGTTAAAGGGTGTTGTAGAGCAGGGGTCTTCATACTTGGCCCTTTTATGACTTGTGGACTTCAACTCCCAGAATTCCTCAGCCAGCATGCCTGGCTGAGGAATTCTCGGAGTTGAAGTCCACAAGTCATAAAAGGGCCAAGTTTGAAGACCCCTGTTGTAGAGTGTTCGATCAAGGTAAAGCACTCAAGTTGTCGCCAAGAGTCAACATGATGACGTGTAGGATATTTGGGAGTTGGGGGGGAGACAATAATATGGACTTCTAAGATTTTTTTTAAACTTTACCTTGAGATGTTAATGCTGCTATCAAATACTAACAAAATCTCAACTAACAAATTATTAGAAATTATTAATTTCAAATTAAAATTGAAATGTCAAGTCTGAAAAATTTATTCTTTGTTAAACTAGCTTTGGCTATCTTGGTTACTTCCATATGTTTTGAACTACAGGTAATCCTCGACTTACAACAATTCATTTAGCGACCATTCAAAGTTACAACAGCATTGAAAAAAGTGACTTATGATCATTTTTCACACTTACGACCGTTGCAGCATCCCCATGGTCATGTGATCAAAAGTCAGACGCTTGGCAACTGACTCATATTTATGACGGTCGCAGTGTTCCTGGGTCATGTGATCATCTTTTGTGGCCTTCTAATAAGTAAAGTCAATGGGGAAACCAGATTCACTTAACAACCATGCTACTAACTTAACAGCTGCAGTAATTCACTTAACAACTGTAGCAAGAAAGGTCACCAAATGGGGCAAAATTCACTTAACTGTCTCACTTAGCAACATAAATGGTCTCAATTGTGGTTGTAAGTCAACCTGTACAGTCATATGAAAGCTATGTTGTGATTCAATATTGAAATCACAGGATTTCAAAATCTTGCCGCCTTCACTATTTTTACTGAAACCTAATGTTAATCTAATTTGTAAACCTAACTTGAAAAAGTTCTTCCTTAGCATTGTTAATTAAAAAAAAATAAAAGTAACTGGACCGTGGAAAGATTACTTTGCAAAATATGTTTTGTAGCATTCATTATGATGTCTATTTTGTTCTAGATTTCCTGTCATGGTTCCGAAAGATAAAACTCTTCAAAGAACTTTGAGGCATTGTTTACCTTAAAGAATCTTTCATCGAGCAGCATAGCTTCCGCACGTACATAGATGAAGCCAGAATCTGACTTCCCCTCCCTTCAGCACATAGATCAAAGCACAATTCCCTCCCACAACTAACAGTCATAAATCACATTCTCCAATTAGTTTGAAATGCTGGCTTTCCGCCCAGGTCTTTCTCCCGCCATCCCTTATCAGCTCTTGTTACAATATTATATGTCTAACTAACTAACTAACTAACTAACTCCCATCACAGGAGGTTTTTCAGAAGAGATTGGATAACCAGTTGTCTGAAATGGTATAAGGTTTCACGAATGAAGGCAAATGTATATGTCCCAGAATAATGTTGCAGGATCCAATCTGGGTCAGTCACTGGAACCAGAGATTTAGTCTTCTGAACTTTCAGACTTGTGCTGGAGCCCATCCTCAAGAAATTTCTGTCTCTCCAGAATATGCGTATACAGTTTCCTGCTTGAGTAGGGGGTTGCACTAGAGCAGTGGTCCCCAACCTTCGCAGCATGGCAGGGGGGAGAGGGGAAGTGGACCCCTGCATTAGAAGGTCTAGGACAGCTCACTACAGCCAACTCGTGGCCAACTCACCACGGGACAATTCATTACAGCCAACTCGCCACGGGACAAAAGTTACTTAATATCGAAGAAATGGTAAAGTAGAATCATTAAAGAAAGGATGCAAAAGGAGAGACAAAATGAAATGGGAATGTCAAAAATTAGAATATTTTTTAAAAATTATTTTAAATAATGAAATAAAATTTTTGAATTGGCCTGCAGCTCAGTTTTCCCGCGATGAATTGGCCGCAGTGAGTTAGCCATGGTGAGTTGTCCTATTCTGGCACTAGAAGACCTCCAAGATCCCATCCAACTCTTGTTATTCTGAGAAGGAGGGTGCAGGGTTCACAAGCAGAGAGGGGAAGGAGGGTGCAATGCGTGCGAGCGAAGGGGGAAGGAGGGTGCAGTGAGTGAGAAGGGAAGAAGGAGAGCATGCTACCTGTGAACGAAGGGGGAAGGAGGGGACAGGGACTGTGATCAAAGAGGGAAAACGGGGTATGGTGCAAGTGAAGAAAGACCCCAGGGTATGTGTGAGAATTCACTGGAGTCACTTGAAACCTTTCCCGCTGGCTTCCCCATTGATTTTGCTTGTTGGAAGCTCGCAGGAAGGTTACAAATGGCGATCACATGAGCACGGGATGCTGCAAACAGTCATAAGTGTGAGGCAGGTGCCAAGTGCCCAAATTTGGTTCATGTGACCACAGGGGTTACTGCCACAGCCAGAACTTTGAGGAGTGGTCCTACGTCCCATCATTAATCACTGTTGTCACTTTGAGCTTCACTCTTAGCTTTTTCTACAGGCTAACGTTTGTAGTTGGATTGAAGGAACTGGTTCATGAACGTCTCTCAGAGACCTATAATGGCACTTACAGCTGGCAAAACTATTCTGCACTGCTTGTCTTGCAATGAAATACACAATTTAAAACAGAAGTTCTTTCTCCCTGATTTGACTTTCTTTCACTCTGTTTCCTTTTTCCTTCTAGGCCTTAGATCAGGACAGAACTGCACTACAAAAAGTGAAAAAATCTGTAAAAGCAATATATAATTCCGGGCAAGGTAAGCTTTATTTCTCTTTATTATTATTTACTAATATGTTAATAAATAATAAATAAACTTGAAATAAGTTGTTTTGAACGATGAGGATGAGAGAGAATTTCAAAATATAACGGAGTGGGAAAATACGGGTTATTATTACAATATTTTCACAAGAGATGAACCGGACTAAAGAAAGTAACTTTAAAAAAGAAAATTTAAATGTAATTTTTTTCAATTTACATTCTTTTGTTTATATTCCTAGAAATTATTGAAATGTTCATGACCTTTTAAGTGTCTCTCTTGCTGTATCTGTCTCTACTAAGCAAGTAGAAGTCAGGTTCACTTAACAACTGTGTTACTAACTTAGTAACTGCAGTGATTCACTCAACAACTGTAGTAAGAAAGGGGGTAAAATGGGGCAAGATTCACTTAACAAATATCTGTCTTAGCAACAGAAATTTTGGGCTAAATTGTGGTCATAAGTCATGGATTACCTCTGTATCGTTCTTTGTGCTATCAATCTCTCTCTCTCTCTCTCTCTCTCTCTCTCTCTCTCTCTCTCTCTCTCTCTCTCTCTCTCTCTCTCTCTCTCTCATAATAATAATAAAGTTGGAAGGGACCTTGGAGGTCATCTAGTCCAACCCCCTGCTCAGGCAGGAAACCCTATACCATTTCAGACAAATGGCTGTCCAGTCTCTTCTTAAAAACGTCCAGTGTTGGAGCATTCACCGCTTCTGGAGGCAGGTTGTTCCACTGGTTAATTGTTCTAACTGTCAGGAAGTTTCTCCTCAGTTCCAGGTTGCTTCTCTCCTTGATTAGTATACACACACACATACACACACACACTCTCACACACACACACACACACTCCTAAACCTTAGGAATAATTATGGTTTTCTTTCAGTTTTTTTTTTTTAACTTCTAAGTACAATTTCGGATATATATTTAACATACTGATTAAAACTAGAAGAACCAATATTTGACGCAAGTGGCGATCACCAGAAATCATGGAGGATAAACTTAACTCAGAGAGTGAGAAGGCTTCCTTCCATTTCCACTTGCCAGCCAATATTTATTTAAAATATTTATACGGAGGCTCTTCTTACACAACACAACTCTGGGTGGCTCACAACAACACTCAAAGGTCGTAAAACACCAAAGAAATAAAAACTATTTCAGACAACCAAGGACACTGTAGCATTCTTCAACAGCTCTATCAATCGTCATCCAGGTAGTAGCTGAATGATTTTATATGCATGCACTAATGAATCTTAGTTGTGAATATTAACAAGTTTTGCTAGAGCAGAATAACATCTGCCTTTAGCGCTAAAATGCAGCTAAAGTGGCAATCCTGCAGCCTTGTTTACATTCATCATTAATTTTTAATCTCTCTTCCCTCCATTAAAAAAGAAATGTGCTTGCATTTTTTCATATACGAAAAAGAAAAAATTGAGAGTTGTTGTCAGTCTGACATTTTAAATACAGTACTGGAATACAGAATACTGAATAACAGAATAACAGAGTTGGAAGGTACCTTGGAGGTGGTAGTAGTAGTAGTAGTAGTAGTAGTAGTAGTAGTAGTAGTAGTAGTAGTAGTAATAATAATAATAATAATAATAATAATAATAATAATAATAATAATAATAATAATAATAATAATAATAATAATATAATAATAATAATAATAATAATAATAATAATAATAATAATAATAATAATAAAGTTGGAAGGGACCAACCTGTTCTGTTCTGTTCTGTTCTATTCTATTCTATTCTATTCTATTCTATTCTATTCTATTCTATTCCCTTCCCTCCCTCCCCTCCCCTCCCCTCCCATCCCCATCCCATCCTATCCTATCCTATTCTATTCATCCTATCCTATCCTATCCTATCCTATCCTATCCTTATTCTATTCTATTCTATATTCTATTCCTCTTCCCTTCCCTCCCCTCCCCTCCCCGCCCCTTCCCTCCCTCCCCTCCCCTCCCATCCCATTCCATTCCATTCCATTCCATTCCATTCCATTCTATTCATTCTATTCTATTCTATTCTATTCTATTCTATTCTATTCTATTCTATTCTATTCTATTCCCATTCCAACCTCTCCTAGGCTTCTGCCATTCCCTTGTGTTATATTTCTGTTCAGAACCTTCAATGAAAAAATAAGTTATATTCCTAGAAATAAATATGTTGTTGGAAGCTGTTATATTGCTTTGCATCATGGCAACTTTAAAAAGACAAAAGCCAAATTAAAGCCAGATGAGGCAGAAGAAGCAGCAGGCAACAAGAGAGATTTAGGACTTTGTTGAGCATCCAAAGAGTAAGCATGAAAATTTGTTAGAGGAAAGCATCAAAGAAAGATATAAAGATAATAAAACTGCCAGTTCCCCCTCTATTTATTTATTTGTATCCCGTCTTTATTGTTTTTACAAATAGCTCAATGTAGTGAATATATTGAACACATCTTCTGTCTCATATTTTATCCACAACCACAATCCTGTGAGGTGGGCTGGCCAAAGGCAACCCAGCTAACTTTCATGGCTAACTTGGGACTAGAACTCAACATCTCACCGTGATTGGCCCAAAGTCCCCCCTATGACTTTCACGCCTAAGGCGGGACTTAGGACTCACAGTCACCTGGTGATTGGCTCAAAGTCACCCAGCTGGCTTTCATGCTTAAGGCGGGACTAGAACTTACCCTCTTCTGGTGATTGGCCCAAAGTCATCCAGCTGGTTTTCATAGCTAAGGTGGGACTATGATTCATAGTCTCCCACTTTTTAGCCTGATGCCTTAACCACTAGACAAAGCTAGCTCTCATTTGTTTAATTTGTTTAGTGCAAATGGTATAATTTGTTTAATGCAAAATTTTGTAATGCCTGTTCCTAAAACCATTTTGTGGGAAGATGAAACAGCAGCTTAGCTAAGGCAGATAGTTGTTACTGGATTTTGGTTGTGCGTCTTGTTAGCCCACTCCAAAAATGTATGAGAAGCAGAACATCTTTTTTTCCCATAATACAGGTAGTCCTTGACTTACAACCATAGCTGAGCCTGGAACTGCAGTTGTTAGTCATTGTAGTCCAAAATCGAGGTATCACGTGACAGAATTTGATTGTTCAGCATTTTTTGAGGTGGTTGCAGCATTTTACCCAATGTGTTGTTTTTTCTTTTCTGGAAATGGAAATTAAAATGCTAGAAACCCATGAAAAACATCCAAAATCACAGTCATGTGACTGCAAGAAACTGCAAATGGTCATACAAGTGGACCAGTTGCCCCAAAGTGTGATCATGTGACCACAGGGGTAGGGGTAGCAATTGTAACTTTGATATTAGATTGTAAGTGACTTTTGGAAGGTCTGTTGTAACTTCAAACTGTCACTAAGCGGCCAGTCGGAAGTCAAGGACTACTTGTGTACTTGCCATTCACAGTTGTTTTCTGGCAAATGGGCAGCATGTATGTTGGTTAAATAAACAAGACAGACAATTATTTCGTAACTCAGGCTTAATATCGAATGGTGAGATTGATTAAATTTTGTCTTTGAATTCTTTCTGCAGTTTCTGAAATGCAAGAATTTGTATTCTCTGCAGCCATTCTTGGCCCTTTTTTAAGCAGATTGAATATTATATCTTTCTATGACAAAATATGTTGCCACAGGAATTTCTACAGTTGGGCCAATAAAATATTTCTTCTTTGGGTCCCTTTTTCCTCCCCTAGCATCTTATGGCCGTGATGCACTTATTTAGCATTATTAATATATTCAATACTTATATTAACTATGCTAAGAAACACTTGAGCATCTTGTCGAGTGCAGCTTTTGTAGGATGGTCAGAGAACAGAAGAGATTTAATTAACCTTTAGTTTGTTTGCTGTGATTCATAGCCTTTATTTATGCCATGTCCTTTGTTACTCAACCACAGTCAAGGAGATCAAAACTCTTAAGTGAATAATTTGTTTCTGACTCAACGAGGAAAACTTTTGTTTTGTTCTAGGAAACATTCTTTTCTTTTTGCTTGTTTTTCCAGTTTCATCACTAATTCTTTTGTTGGGCATTGCTGTTTTTCTTTCTCTCTTTAATTAATATGCTATTGAAGCATGGTGATCCTTTAATTAATATGCTATTAAAGCATGTCCTAACAATTGAACCAGGGAGCGGTCTTTAGTCTATGCATATTCAGGTACAGGTAGTCCTTGACTTACGACCACAACGGAGCCCAAACTTTCTGTTGCTAAGCCGGACGTTTGTTAAGTGAGTTTTGCCCTGTTTTCTGACCTTTCTTTGCCACCGTTGTTAAGTGAATCACTGCAGTTGTTAAGTTAGTAATACGATTGTTGAGTGAATCTGGCTTCCCCATTGACTTTGCTTGTCAGAAGGTCATAAAAGGGGATCACATGACCCCAGGACACTGCAATCGTCATAAATATGAATCCGTTCAAATTTTGATGACATGACTGGGGATTTTGCAACGGTCGTAAGTGTGAAAAGCAGTCATAAGTCACTTTTTTTCCAGTGCCGTTGTAACTTCCAGTGGTCACAAAATGAACTGTTGTAAGTTGAGGACTACCTTTATATACTATCACAAGACGTTCCTGGAATGATGATGTGATGTTGATGCTGATTTTTTTTTATTTCCAAGTCATTCTTCAAATTCTTTTTTTATAGTCTCAACTTCAACTCTTCGTAAGAGAGCAAAACATGGTTAGGATAATTTCTCCCTAAAAGTCCAATATTGGTCCTGCAATTAGCATTATTAGCATTAGAGCCTCCCAAACCATGTATTTTTGGTTTAGGGCTAATACTTTGATGTCTTCTCATGTGATGTTTAAGGTCTTTAAGACATCTATGAACGTTCTTCACCATGTATTTCAAGGGCATCCTCTTGGTCGTTTGACATTGGGGGAGAATCCATCTCATTGCCATCTTGGGCATTCGATTATTCTCCATACGGAGTATATGACTTGCAAGTTGAAGTCAGCTGCGTGCAACTAGGTTATGTAACTTGCAGGAGACGCTCTTTTGGAGCACTCTTTCATTAGTAACATGGTCAAAACAGCAAATCTTTAGGATTCGATGAAGGCATCTTTGTTGGAAGACATTGAGTCTCTTCCAAAGATGCTTTTTCAAGGGGCAACTGGACTTTCTTGTTTTTTCTTTGAAGACGCTTCGCTTCCCATTCAAGAAACTTCTTCAGCTCTGACTGGATGAATGGAAGGATTGATATTCCTTGCAGTCAGCTGGTCATTTGCATTCTTTGAGAGAGTCGTTGAAGCCCCTGGAGACTTATCTGTGTCTTCAAGGTCACCTGAGTAGTGCAAATGGGTGTGGAGCCTTCTTGGAACTGCTGAAAGGACTGTGGTTGTAGACTGGAGATTGTTGATGTCGCATCTCTGTTGAGAGAGGGCTCTTGTTAATAGTTGGAGTCTCTTGTTAATACTTGCTGACGCCTTCCAACTGGAAATAACTAAATGAAATAACATAACTTTAATATCTTTGAAATGAAGAAATGACCAATTTTAGCATTGTTCTTCTAGAAAAAAATACTTATTGTATTTCTTTCTGCTATTATTTTGTCTTCTTGCAAAGTGGAATTAACTAAACATTTTTCTCTTTTAGAACATGTCCAGAATGAAGAAAGCTATGCACAAGTGCTAGATAAATTTGGAAGTAATTTCTTAAGTAGAGATAATCCAGACCTGGGCACCGCTTTTGTAAAATTTTCCATGCTAACTAAGGAATTGTCAACACTGCTTAAAAATCTGGTAAGATGCTTCTAATCTTTTTGTCCTTCAATATATTTACAATTATTATTATTATATAAGGTCTGTTATATAAGTTATATAAAATGTAGGTTATATTGTTACATAAATGTTGATTGTAATAAACAACCGAACCGTTTACATTTCTGAAGGGAGCATTGTAGTTTAAATCCAGCTCTATGCAGCTATGGAAAAAATGTTCCATTTATTGAGTACTAATGCAATGTTTTTAAGCACTTGGTGCAGCTTTGTGAATGACTGAAGCTATTCAGTCCATGCAGTCATTTGTAATAGCATTTGCCCTAAATCTGGATTTTAAACCTAATTTTCTTGTCTGGTTTTTGCACTGGATAATTCTGGAGAAACGGGTGAAATGCTGTTGAAATAATTTTAAGCGAATGCATTTTTTTTTCTCCTTCAATCTCCTCCTGTTCAGTACATTTAATAAATCTGTTCAGTATTAAAATAATAAGTTTTCCATTCCTCAGAACACAAAACTGCAAAGCTATAAATATTGTATTTATTGTCTAAATGTATAGGAATTATTACTACAAGGTAGAAATACATGCCGTTCAAGTAAGCTTATTTTGAGTGATACAATAGCAATAGCAATAGCAATATCACTTGGACTTATATACCACTTCATAGTGCTTTACAACCCCGTCTAAGCGGTTTACAGAGTCAGCATATCATCCCTAATGATCTGGGTCCTCATTTTACCCACTTCGGAAGGATGGAAGGCTGAGTCAACCTTGAGTAGGTCAGGATTGAACTCCAGGCTGTGGGCAGACTCATCTTACAATACTATATTCTAACCACTGCACCATGCAAACAATAGAATGAATGTAATATCTCATCCAACATGTGATCATAATTTGCCCTCCATCCTTCTCTTTCTCTTCTCTTCTTTCATGTTCTATTCTTTAATTCTGCCTTGTAATTCTAGTTTGGAAAGTTAGTATGTTGGATGTGCTGGTGACCTGTAGCTGCCACAAACTGGGAAGTAATTAAGAGGTGACTAAGATTCAGTATGGAAGTATACAGTGGAAATCCTGTTCCTGTAAATGAACTGTATTTAATTTTGGGCGTGCCTTCAGGTCAAAGTAGACATTGGTGATTTCCTGGACAAGTTTAGGCAGTTTTCATACCAATATTTTTAGGAAGTGGTGTCCCCCTTTCTTCTTCCTAGGGCAGGGGTAGGCAACCTTGGCTCTTTTATGACTCGTGGACTTCAACTCCCAGAATTACTGAGCCAGCCATGCTGAGGGGAAAGGGGAGAGGTTTCCAAGCTGACTCAGGAATTCTGGGAGTTGAAGTCCACGAGTCATAAAAGAGCCAAGGTTGCCTACCCCTGTCCTAGGGCTTAGAAAGAGTAACTGGCCCAAATTCACCCAGTTGACTTTGTGTTTCAGGTGGGACTGGAACTTATAGTGTCCTGGATTCTAGCCTAATTTCTCTAACCACTACACCGAACTGGCTCTCCTTCCTTCTCTGATACCATCTGAAGCAAATATGTAGTATTTGTTATATTCTAAATGCTACATTTGAATTTGTTCCGTTGGTATAAAGTGGGGGTCTCCAAACATGGCAACTTTAAGACTTGTGGACTTCAACTCCCAGAATTCCCCAGCCAGCATGAAGAATTCTGGGAGTTGAAGTCCACAAATCTTTAAAGTCGCCAAGTTTGGAGACCCTGATGTAAGGGGAATTCTAAGCAGTTGTTTCTGTGGGGTCCTTGGTGCTCTCTGACCTCGCAGATACTTCATTACTCGCCAGGGTAACATCATCAGTGCTATTGAGTGTGGGGTTTGCTTCCTGTTAATATACAGTAGCTTGGTCTATAAATGTTGGTGGGGGTATGCCTTTTTTTGTTAGTTGCTTGATTAGGATTGTTTTCTCCTTGACTGGTTGTCTGATGTTAATCCCTGCATATCTAGGTCTTGGTTACAGAAGAAGATGTGTTCTGGTCTTTTTAGTTCCTTCTTAGCTTTCTTATTGCCTCTTTCGAATGCTGTGTAAATGTGGTTTATCTCTGTGGGTCTGTAGATGGCTGTTTTTTTCTGAATGGAAAGCTTCCAGGAAGGCTCTAGCATTTTTGAATTTGACTTAGTCTAGGATGTCACAGCTTCCTAGCTGAAGCTATGGTTGAGTCTCTCCAAAGTTGTTTTTGGAAAATAACCTCAGTTATTCTGTCAAATCCATCCCCAACAACTTCCAAAGAGGGTCAATCTGGCAAAAGCAGCATTGCACCATGTGACACAAGCACCACTCATTCTAATGGAATGTCTGGATGACAAGGGGAAGAGATACTGCCTAGGAAACAATCAGATAAGAGAGGCAGGAGCCCACAGTAGCTTAACAGTCAGAGAAAGAAACCAAGGAAAGTCCTTTCCTAATGTGTCATGCAATTAAAGGCGGCAGCAGGAAGCTTGTACCTTCAGACTTGCAAAATTCTTTTAATGTAGCCTTACAGTAAAGTAGAATTAATTCATTTAGTTGTGTTTCCTGTCTGGTTTACCTGGGAGGGGTGACACCCATTTTTTTATGAGTGTTTTGATGTTGCACATACACCCAGAAGAAGTAGGCTTTTGCTATTTTGAAGGAAGCAGCAGGAGCCTGGGACATCCATGGCTCTCACATAAATAATACTTCCTCAAGGCTCTTCACGTCAAAATGACAGTATCTTGCATGAACATTAGCTAGTCAGTACATAGCAGCTTTGAGTCCATGTAATATGAATATATAAATCTTGAGCTTCCGTATTTAGTATCAACGTTTCTGCTCTTCCATTGGTTCCTCTCTATTCCTCCAGAGCAATACGGGTAGTCCTCAACTATTGGTTTAATGAATGTTCAAAGTTACAAACGCACAGAAAAAAGTAACTTACCACTGACCGTCACAGCATCCTCAGGGTCATGTGATCAAAATTTGGGCGCTTGGCAACTGGTATGTGCTTACAACAGTTACAGTGTCCCGAGGTCATGTGATTGCCCTTTGCGACTTTCTCAGTCAGCTTCTGACAAGCAAAGTTATGATTTGATTCCGAATAGAGCTGGAAGGGACCTTGGAGGTCTTCTAGTCCAATCCCCTTCACAAGCAGGATACCCTATATATTCCAGACAAGTGGCTGTCCAGTCTCTTCTAAAAAACCTCCAATGATGAAGCAACCACAACCTCTGAAGGCGAGCCAGTCCCCTGGTTAATTGTTCTCACTGTTAGGAAGTTTCTCCTTAATTCCAGGTTGCTTCTCTCCTTGATTAGTTTTCATCCATTGTTTCTTATCCTGCCTTCTGGTGCTTTGGAAAATAAGTTGACCCCCCCTCTTCTTTGTGGCAGCCCCTCAAATACTGGAATACTGCTATCATGTCATCCCCTAGTCCTTCTTTTCTCTAGACTGGCCATACCCAAATCCTGCAACCGTTCTTCCTATGTTTTAGTCTCCAGGCTTTTAATCATCTTAGTTGCTCTTCTTTGTACTTTTTCCAAAGTCTCAGCTTATTTTTTGTAATGTGGTGACCCAAACTGGAATGTAGTATTCCAGGTGCGGGGTTACTAAGGTTTTATAAAGCAGCTCTAATACTGTACTTCGCACGATTTTGATTCCATGCCTCGGTTTATACAACCAAGGATTTGTATTAGCTTTTGGGGTTTGCTCATCATGCATTGGCTTCAACATCTTGTGATCTTTTGGATTAATAGCTTTTAATAAAATGAACGACAAATCTGCAGACAGTTGAGAGATGCAGAAACATTTGAAACTGATTTTCAGGGATTCAGATTTCACACATGTAAACTTCTACCCCAGTGTTTTTCGCCCTGGGAAACTTGGAAGATTTATAGACCTCAACTCCCAGCATGCTGGCTGGGGAATTCTGGGAGTTGAAGTCCACACATCTCCCAAGTTGCCCAAGTGGAAAAAAACGCTGAACTAAACCCTACAAGCTTCCCCACTGACTTTGCCTTCATTCGTAAATCCTACAAGTTTGCCTTTCCTTTTTTTATGGGACCCTACCTACCGATCCTGTTTTTTCCCCCTTGTGTCTCCAAATGCATTGGCTTGCCATAGCGCCTCGAAAAGGGTTCACAATTTGACTCGAGTCTCAACGTTCAAATTATTTTACTTTTCTTTCTTTATAAAAGGCAAAAGCCTGGGGAGCCTAGAGTGGGACGAAGCCCATCAAACGGCTTATCTGATTGATGGTTTGTTGCCAGGGGTGGGGGTGGGGGCTATTGTTTTTACTGTTTGCCTATTGGGTTTTTATTTTTGCAAGCCGCCCAGAGTCACGGAGAGTGAGTGAGTGGGCGGCCATATAAACCCTCTTAAATGTAATAAATAAAAATTTTCAACAGAAGAACAGTTTGCCTGTTCTTCAAGATGCCCTCCCCAGTTCTGTTTTGGTTTTGAAAACTAAATGAAAATGAAATGGGGAACTTCTTCTCCCTTCAAAAAAAAAAAAAGAGCTGTGAAATTGAAAAGGCTCCCAACTGCTTTAAAGAAGTAAAATCTTTGGAAAGCCCCATCGATGATCTTCAGTGGTGGTTAAACTGTGTTGGCTGAATGTTGTTCTGCAGTGCTTGAACAGTTTACTCTTTATCCAAAAACACCTCCTTGAAATCCTTTTCTTCTTGGTGTAGCTTTGCTAACTAGGATAAAACCTGTGCTGTACGAAGTTTGGTCAACTGCCAACATGCAGGAATAAGTTAACTTTCGGCTCTAGAGTGTAAATGCCTCCTAGAAACGAGACAGAAATGAGGCTAATTTGGTACTCGTAGTCCTTGACTTACGACCGTAATTGAGCTCAAAATTTCTGGTGCTGAGGAAGACAGCTGTTCAGTAAGTTTTGCCCTGTTTTACGACCTTTCTTGTGGTTAAATGAATCACTGCAGTTGTTACGTTTGTAACAAGCTTGTTAAGTAAATCTAGCTTCCCCATCGACTTTGCTTGTCAGAAGGTCACAAAAGGGGATCACCCAGGACACTGCAACTGTCATAAATAAGAGTCAGTTGCCAAGTGTCTGAATTTTGATCACGTGACCACGGAGGTACTGCAACAGTCGTCAAGTGTGAAAAATGGTCACTAGTCACTTTTTTTCAGTGCTGTTGTGACTTTGAACAGCCACTAAATGAATGGTTGTAAGTTGAGGGCTACTAGTAGTTCATTTTAAATTCACTGTTTTTAAATACTGAATAATATTGCTTTTTCTTCCTAGCTGCAAGGGTTGAGCCATAATGTTATCTTCACCTTGGATTCCCTGTTGAAAGGAGATTTGAAAGGAATTAAAGGGGTAAGCCTAGACATTTAATATGGGCTTTAATAATAGGGTGGGTGGTGTCTCTGGTTTTGCTGTTATCTATCAATGTAGTGGAGGTAATATCACATTTGCATGAACAACTGACAACATCTGCTTGCAACTGCATACTTATCTTTCCCATCAATCCTTTTTTAAAAAAAACTTGAGATATATGAGCTCTAAGATTCAGGGGGGGGGATACTTAAAAGCTTTTAAGTCATTTTATAGTCGTGGAATGATACCTTAAGTGTACACATTTAAACATAGCACTGCCATAAACTTATTTTAAGTCAATTTTCTCTTTCCTAAGGATCTCAAAAAGCCTTTTGACAAAGCCTGGAAGGATTATGAGACCAAATTGTAAGTATGGTTAACTTTGCTGAACAAACAGTTGTGCTTAAAGTCAAGAAGTTTATTGTACATGGCCCAGAGTCCCTCTTTGAGCGGGATGGGCAGGAAGGAAATGTGAAAAATAAAATAAATAACCTCCTGTCTTTCTATACAGGTAGTCCTCAACTTACGACCACAATTGAGCCCAAAATTTATGTTGCTAAGTGAGACATTTGTTAAGTGAGTTTTGCCACAGTTGTTAAGATAAGATAACCTTTATTGTTATTTTTTTACATTGAACATATTAAAAATGAAATCTGTTGCCTATTCTCAAAAGAAAGCATATATCTACCCATACACATACGTAACACACATATACACATGCTATATACATATCTGTCTGTCTGTTTATCTATCTATCTATCTATCCATCCATCCATCCATCCATCCATCCATCCATCCATCCATCCATCCATCATCTATCTATCTATCTATCTATCTATCTATCTATCTATCTATCTATCTATCTATCTATCTATCTATCTATCTATCTATCTATCTATCTATCTATCTATCTATCTATCTATCTATCTATCTATCTATCTATCTATCTATCTATCTATCTATCTATCTATCTATCTATCTATCGACCTATCTATCTATCTATATCTATATCTCCACCCATACATACACCCATATATACATATACACATATACTGTCTATTTGGAATACCTAGCGGAAAGAGGAAACTTGAGAGTTCACAAGGTTGATACTGTATGGAACAAAACTGTGACTGAATCTGGATGTTCTGCTACGGATACCACGAAGCCTCCTCCCAGAAGGTAACAAGGAAAACAGGTCGTGAAAAGGATGTATAGCGTCCCAGACAATCCTCCGGACCCTGCTCAAGCAACGCTTGAGTGAATGATTTCAACTGTTAAGTTAGTAACACGGTTGTTAATGAGTCTGGTTTACCCATTGACTTTGCTTGTCAGAAAGCGGATTACATAGGAGTCAGTTGCCAAGCATCTGAATTTTGATCACATGACTATGGGGATGCTGCAACGGTCGTAAGTGTGAAAAATGGTCATGAGTCACTTTTCCCAGTGATGTTGTAATTTTGAACGGTCACTAAATAAACCGCTGTAAGTCGAGGACTACCTGTACTTGAACTCTTTCCACATGTCTATCACTTCATGGTTCATCGTGTCAAAAATAAATGTATAACTCAGTCCCACTTAGGAATTTGTATCAGTGCATCCTACTGTTTGTTTGTTGCCCATGGGTGGGGGAACCCCAGACGTGAATCGTGTTACAATTTTTAAAAGTAATAAGTAAATAAGGATTCAAAACATATTACAGTTCTTTTTGGAACAGGATTGCTTCCAGAGTTAATTTCCTTAAAATGAAGCATAAGTTGGAAAAACCTCAAATGCCAAGGTGCTATATAACTCAAATCGTTCTTGACATGTTTATGTTGGATTTCTAAAATAAACTGAGTCCTCCTTCTGCTTTTTAGCACTTGACAGCTTGCTTTTAAGGTGGAGAGCTATTTTAGTTTTGGATTTATTGTTTGACGAAGTCTGATAAAATGGAAAACATGAGAAATGTCATTGTTTCTATATTCCAGACACTCAGTTTGTGGTTTCTTGGGAGAGTCAACATTTGACAGGTTTCCTAAATGCTTTTTGGTGGGTTTGTTTTGCAATTTGACAGCACGAAAATTGAAAAGGAAAAAAGGGAACACGCCAAACAACATGGGATGATACGAACCGAGATTACTGGAGCTGAGATAGCAGAAGAAATGGAGAAAGAGAGAAGGCTGTTTCAACTCCAGATGTGTGAAGTAAGTCACATTTTAAAATTTAAACGATTAAACATTAATAAAGGAGAATATTTGTAGGTCAGAGTTGACATGAGGGGTCCTTGCTGCTCCCTGAGCTTGCTTGTTTTCTTGCAGACGTTTCATTACCCAAATTAAGTAGCATCATCAGTGCTAGCATTGGGTAATGAAATGTCTGCAAGAAAACAAACAAGCTCATAGGGCACCAAGGACCCCTCATGATTAAACATTCTATGATTAAACATTCTATAAATCTATTTATTCTGGCCACAATGTATAAAACAACTTGAAACCTGTGTTCTTGGTGCTGTATAAACTTGGTTGATTGCCTACAGACATTTCATTACCAAACTAGGTAACATTATCAGTCCAAGTGAGTCTTTATATGTAGTAGCTTATCTGCCAGTTTTTGCAGGCTGTAGTTTTCTCCTTCCCAGTTCTTTGATTACTTTCTGTCTGAACGTTTGTCTGGTGTTAATCACTGCTTATCTGAATATTAGCTGCTGGAGGAGACCTGTTCCAGCCTTTTTGTTTCCTTTCTAGGTTTCTTATTGTCTGTTCTAAGTGGTATGTAAATGTGGTCTTTTGCTATGGGTCTTTTGATGGGTGATATGTCTGAATGTCAGGAATTCCCTAGCATGTTTGCATTTTGTTTGGGTAGCAATAGCACTTAGACGTATATACCACTTCACAGTGCTTTACAGCCCTCTTTAAGTGGTTCACAGAGTCACATATTGCCCCCAACAATCTGGGTCCTCATTTTACCGACCTTGGAAGGATAGAAGGTGAGTCAGCCTTGAGCCGGTGAGATTCGAACTGCTGGCAGCCGGCAGTCAGCAGAATTAGCCTGCAGTACTGCATTCTAACCACTGCACCACCACGGCTCATGCTAAGATGCTAATAGTTTCACCAGCTGAATCTGTGATTGAGTCTGTCCATGTGCTGGACAGGACAAACTACAGTATATAAACTGGCAGTAAACTCTTGCTTGAAATGAAAATGTTAGTTGGGTATTGAAATATCTGCAAACAAACAACTAAGCTCTATTGGAACTCAAAATCTCTCCCCCTCTTCCCAAATTGACAAGCACTTGCCAATTTTGTATTAAATTCAATAACTGTTTTAGGGCTAATTCACAAAAAGAGGATAAAAGGTGAGTTTGCGCAAACTGTGGGATTACATTGAATTTTTCACTGGAGGAACTTGGTCCTGATTCCTCTTGTAGTCGTGTAACAAAATGGCTGCTTCACCACTTGTGCAAATATAGCCTAGATAAGTGTTTATCAACCTCAGCAACTGTAAGTGTGGGCTTCAACTCCCAGAATTCCCCAGCCAGCTTTAGCCTTATAATTGCCCAACTAATTCTAGAATCCAGATGGATGTTCGAATCCTAAATCTTTTGTGCAAGTTCGTAAATTGATTAGCTGTAACGGCAAGATGATTATTGTTGGTTGTTCAGGGTTTTTTTAAAAAAATGAGATTATTCATGCTTTGGAACCTTTAAGAAGTGGCAATTTTATGTCGAACATCACATACAAAGATTATAAAGAATTCTGATTGGCTCCAGTTTGCTCCAACTAACAGGAGATAATAGGTCCAGGTAGCACAACCTCATTATGATTTAGATAAACATAGAACAGTGATGGCGAACCTTTTAGAGACTGAGTGCCCAAACTGCAACCCCAAACCCACTTATGCATCGTCGGGTGCCGGGTGGGTGTGGCCCATTGGCTGGGTGTGGCCAATTGGGTTGGTGTGGCCCATTGGGTGGGCGTGGCTGCGGTGGTAACGGCAGACTGGGTGGGACTAAAAAGTTCAATCAATCAATTCCAACTTTGCAAGATCTTTTTTTTTCCTGCGAGAAGTTGAAATTGACTGATTGATTAAACCTTTTTTTTCTTTCGCACACGGCAGCGGAGGCCTAAAGTGAAAAGGTTTTATAAAACCCAGATGAAGGCCTAGGACTGGGGTGACGGCGCGCGTGCCCACAGAGAGAGCTCTGAGTGCCGCCTCTGGCACCCGTGCCATAGGTTCGCCACCACTGACATAGAACATAGAAAGATATAGTTAGAAGGGACCTTGGAGGTCTTCTAGTGCAACCCCCTGCTCAAGCAGGAGACCCTATCCTATGCCATTTCAGACAAATGGTTGTCCAGTCTCTTTTTGAAAGCCTCTAGTGATGGAGCACCAACATTTTCTGAAGGTAAACTATTCCATTGGTTGATTGCTCTCACCACTAGGAAATTTCTCCTCATTTTTAGGTCGCTTCTCTCTTTGGTTAGTTTCCATCCATTGTTTCTGGTCTTGTGTCTAAGTCCCCTCCAGAAATGCGTCAATTATCTCTGCCACAATCCAAAGCGATTCTAGGTGGTTTACAGATAATCAAAATATTAAAAATGAACGTGATGCTAGCATAATTCGTAAGCAGCATTTATGATGAACGTGGAATTTGCGTATGGAGTTGTAGCATATTGAGGAACATATAAACCTGAGGTTTGCAGCTTTTCATGCATCTAGATGTATTTAGTGCAGTGGCGTACTGTAGAACAGGGTTACTACTTTAAAGCACTTAATGCAAATTTAGACCAAGCTATTTGATGTCTAAAAAGGATGGTAATTGTATTAGGAAAGAAGACATAACAATAGCATTAGACAAGTAAGAAAGCACTATTCATCACAGTATTGGTTTAATGTAAAATATCCTTGCTATGTCTTACTCTTCTACATACAACACAATTTTAATCACACATTAGCAGTGTGCCTTTAGATGCTAGCTGTAAACAACTTGCGAGATAATTGCTAAATTTGTTAAAATAGATTTCAAATGGAACCTGCATTTGAAGGCAGCTAAGCCCAAATGTATAATTATCTACTGAGCTTTTATTTTTTCTCTCTCTCCATAGTATCTCATTAAGGTTAATGAAATCAAGACAAAAAAGGGCGTGGATCTTTTACAGAATCTTATTAAGTATTATCATGCACAATGCAAGTGAGTATACTTTTTCAGATATTCATCTGCAATGGGTTATTTAAAATTTAGAAGGTTTTTTTTCCTCCTCGGGGATGACATCACCTGCTTTTATTGAAATTTCTCCATTTCAAAAAAATAAAAAAATTGAAGGGCCTTTGTTCAAAACCTCAGATGAAGTCACAGGTATTTAATTCCTATTGTTTTCGGCATAGAATGTTTGATTTGATTACCCTTTCACTGTCGTACAAACTGGTTTGAAAAACGAATCAAGAGGTGACTTGATATAATCTGGAAATAGAAGAAAAAAGCTGCTTTGAATGTAACATATAATTCACATTGAGGGAAATTTGCTATTGCATGGCCTGTGCTTGTTAAGTGAATCAGGCATTCATTAAGTGAATCTGGCTTCACCTTTGACTTTGCTTGTCAGAAGGTCACAAAAGGTGATCACATGACCTCGGGACACCGCAACCGTCATAAATACATGCCAGTTGCCAAGTGCCTGAATTTTGATCACGTGACCATGGGGATACTGCAATCGTCGTAAGTGTGAAAATGGGTCATAAGTCACTTTTTTCAGTGCCGTTGTAACTTCGAACCGTCACTAAAGGAATGGTTATGAGGATTACCTTAAATCAAATTTATATGGTGACCCATCTCATATAAAATGACTCTGGGCAGTTTATAACAATCAGAATTAAAAACACACACATACCTAATCATAAAAAAATAAAACCAATATTAAAAATGAAATTTTGTAAGAATCTAGAAATCCCAGAGAGAGAATGGGTATATTCATCTCAGAAATGGAATGGAATGGAATGGAATAGAATATGATATGAAATGGAATAGAATGGAATAGAATAGAATAGAATAGAATAGAATAGAATAGAATAGAATAGAATAGAATAGAATAGAATAGAATAGAATAGAATAGAATAGAATAGAATAGAATAGAATAGAATAGAATAGAATAGAATAGAATAGAATATGGAATGGAATGGAATAGAATGGGATAGAATAGAATAGAATAGAATAGAATAGAATAGAATAGAATAGAATAGAATAGAATAGAATAGAATAGAATAGAGCTGGAGGGGACCTTGGAGGTCTTCTAGTCCAGCCCCCTGCTCAAGCAAAAGAAGCTATATCATCTCAGACAGGTGATTGTCTAGTCTCTTCTTAAAAATTTCCAGTGATGGAGCGCCCACGATTTCTGGGGGCAAGCTGTTCCACTGGTACATATCTCTGGTTCCCCTGTTGACATGGGGATGTGAGGAATGGGGCTAACCTAAATATTGGGAGGGAAAAAAATTGTGAAATTTAAAACCCGATTCCAATATTGCTGATAAATAACACTTTATTTTCATTATAGTTTCTTTCAAGACGGCTTGAAGACAGCTGATAAACTCAAACAGTACATTGAAAAGCTAGCTGCTGATTTATATAACGTAAGTCATTCGTAAGATAGGGCCCTTTTGATAATTACCTACGGCGGGGTACACATATCCAAGAATAAAAAGGGAGGTGGGATTCACAAAATCACTTTCACAAAAGGACTAGCTGGCCTTGCCGACTTTCAGATTTCTTAAACTAACTGGACTAGTTTGCTTAGATTGCTGAGAATGAAATGTCTGTGGAGATTCTCAGTCATCCAGGTCATGGTTGTCCCAAGGGTGCTTTTTTTTTCAGGAGGCAACTGGACTCTTCTTGTTTTTCTTTGAAGACGTTTCGCTTCTCATCCCAGAAGCTTCTTTAGCTCTGACTGGATGGTGGGGAATGGAAGGATTTATACTCCTTGCAGACAGCTGGTCGTTTGCATTCTTTTGGAATGACCAAAAGAAGACTCAGAGAATGCAAACGACCAGCTGTCTGCAAGGAGTATAAATCCTTCCATTCCTCACCATTCAGTCAGAGCTGAAGAAGCTTCTTGGATGAGAAGCGAAACGTCTTCAAAGAAAAACAAGGAAGAGTCCAGTTGCCTCCTGAAAAGCACCTTTGGGATGAGAATGAAACTGATTTACAAGTGTGGCCTCAAATGGAATGACATTGTTTCTGCTATGTTTTTATGAGTTCGTTCTCCTGCCTTGCTTGAAAAATAAAAGCATTTGGCTGGCTACACATTTGAATAGCCCTCTGGTAGATCAGCTCTGTCATGGTACATTATAGAAATAAATAACCTTATTATAATTTTAGGAACTTTTGGGGAGCTTTTAAGCCAATCTTTCTTAACCTTGGCAACTTTAAGATGTGTGGACTTCAACTCCCAGAATTCCCCAGCCAGCTAATGCTAATGCTGGCTGGGGAATTCTGGGAGTTGAAGTCCACACATCTTAAAGTTGCCAAGGTCGAGAAACACTGAAGCCCATTGCCCTGCACCCATGTGGATATTACGACAACTTTTCAACATTACTTGGGAATTTGTTCCAGCAATTTTCTTTTTTAAATTCAACTATATTTCTATAACGCACCTCTTATGTACCTAGGTTAATACTCAATCAGCCTCACTGTTCCGAGAGTCTCTTGTGCTGGCACTTAGTGTAAAAAGGATTAGTGTTGTAAAATGGTGTTTTGTAGCGTGAGGAATGCCTGACTTTGTGGTCAAACCATGGGATCAGTAATTTCTTGAAAGTGACTGTGGTTGTTTTAGAAGAGACTGGACGTACTTCCTCTATTTAGCTTGTTTTGAATATATATTGGTAAAAAAAAGAATAAAGAAAATCTGCATTCTGAATACTTCCTTTCTGGAGTGAGCAGATTATAGTTTTCAGATAATAAAAAAATAACGAAGAGAGGGAAAAAACAAATAGTTCATCTCCACTACGCATACATATAGATAATTAAAGTATAAGGCATTGGGCTAGAGACTAGGAGACGTGTGAGTTCTAGTTCTGCCTTAGGATGAAAGCCAGCTGGGTGACTTCTGGCCAATCACCAGGAGACTCTTGAATTTTAGTCCCGCCTTAGGCAAGAAAGCCAGCTGGGTGACTTCTGGCCAATCACCAGGAGACTCTTGAATTTTAGTCCCGCCTTAGGCATGAAAGCCAGCTGGGTGACCTCTGACCAATCAACAATAGTTTACGAATTTCAGTCCCACTTTAAGCATGAAAAATATCTAGGTCAGAGGCCCCCAATCCTTTGGGCACCAGGGACCGGTTCCGTGGAGACAGGGGCGTGTTTTCGTGTGCTGCCTGCATCCTGCGGATGGGGCTTCACTTGTTTGTGCGGCCCAGTTTCTGACATGCTGCGGACCGGTACCAATCCATGGACCGGAGGTTGGGGACCCCATATCTAGGTGACTTTAAGCTAATCACCAGGAGACTGTGAGTTCTAGTCCCACCTTAGGCATGAAAGCCAGCTGGGTGTCCTTGGGCCAGTCACACACTCTCAGCCCAGTTCTCAAAGAGTTGTTAGGGGGGGAAATAGGAGGAGGGAGTATTGCTGCCTTGGGTTACTTATATACTAATAAAGGCGGGATAAAAATCTAATATTATGCACAGGCACGAAGACACACACTTAAGTACAGTGGTGGCGAACCTATGGCACGCGTGCCAGAGGCGGCACTTGGAGGTCTCTCTCTGGGCACGCGCACCATCGCCCCAGCCCTGCCTCCCCCCATGGCCCCCTCTTCACCAGCAGCCCCCCTGGAGGAGAGTCGCCCCGGGCGCAGCCTGCATGGAGCAGCGCAGCCAAGGACATAGCCAGGCAGCAGGGACAAGACTCCGCCCTCGCGCCCCATAGCGTGCAGATGATGCTGCGGGGTGTGGGTGGAGGGCGTGGCTGCCATGGCGCTGCAGGGCTGCCTGGGCGATCTGCTGTGGCGGGCCATGGAGGCGGGGTGTGGCCCTGCGGGCGGGCGGGACGGGGCGGGCAGGGGCGGAGCAGGCAGGACGGGAGGCGGAGCGGGGACAGGGGGCGGGTTTTGGGCACTCGGTCTCTAAAAGGTTTGCCATCACTGCTTAAGTATATTGATGTTGATCCAAATAATAAAGAAATGTACATGGGTAACAAGTTGTGGATATTTTTGCTCTAGATAAAACAGACACAAGATGAAGAGAAGAAGCAGCTCACTGCATTGAGGGACTTGATCAAATCCTCATTACAACTTGACCAAAAAGAGGTAAGAATCACAAGCAAAACTAGTATCGGCAAAGGGTTGGATACCCTTGACTCCATTTTACACTTAGTAAAGTCTGCATTTAAAATTACATTAAAAAAACAAACCATCCTAATTGGGTTGTTTGCATTATATTAATTATTTATATACAGTATGGAATATGTAATTTCTTACAATTAATAGCTTATGGCCAGAGAGTTTGGGAAAACAAAATGAAGAAATAAAACACCTGAGCAGATCCTGGGAAAGATTTGTAAGATTTGTAATATTATATTATATAATATTATTATAAAGTCTCCTCATTTATCGCAAGTTACTATCTGCCATTCTTCAAGGATATCACAAGTAGGACTCAGACATGCTGCCGGTCACACAAAGACCAAAGTGCTTCTAGCTTGTGGTATATGTGAGCCCTATAAGGTAAACCAGAGTAAGAAGCCTACTATTTAATCTTTCCAATTTTAAGTCTTTTGCATTATCTTTTAAAGCTTTTATTATTCTGCAAACTAGAATCCCTGTAGCAATGAGACGGACGGAATATAAATTTAGTAACTAAATAAACCAATGCCATGTTAAGTCTAGAACTACTTTTATTGGAACAGTTCTAGTGATAGAATCTTGCAAGTCTGAATGGGCTTCCCTCCTCCCTCCCTTTCTCTTCATGAGAGTTGCAGAGGGGCCTTTCTGAGACATTTTGTCAAATTATTTTCTTGGAACGGGCTCCAACTGTACTTGTCTGATCCTTGCTTTAGTACAGTGAGGTCTCTTCTTGTAGTCCTTTAAGGCCATTCCCTAAGACATTTGTAGTATAGTTCTTGTGATGGAAAATACCAGAGAGTTGTTAGTGGCCATTTAGATCTTCAGGTTCAACTCTCTTGTCACGTCTTGAACCCATTCCTGGAATTGACGGTCTGTCCCCCAAGTTCATGGCAGAAAACACCTTGCTTTCTGTCCCAAAAGTGGACAATCATCTTCTGTTAAGACTAAGCATATCTATATCCAGCTCATTCAACTTTCATAGCAGTGAGTTTCTTGATCATCTTTGAATTGGGCTCCATTTTATAACCTTTCTGCTGTGGTTGTTAAGCAAGTCACTGCCCTTATTAAGTGAGTCGTATTAAGCGAATCTGGCTTTCCCCGTTGACTTGATTATTGGAAGATGGCTGGGAAGGTTGCAGAGATTCCTTAATTTTCTCAGGATTTTTCTGTTGACTTCTTTATCCTCTGTCTTCTACTTTAGTCAGGAGCGCCCTCTTCTTAGCTGGACAGCCATTTGTCTGAAATGGTATAGGGTTTCCTGCCTGATCAGGGGGTTGGGCTAGATGACCTCCAAGGTCCCTTCCAACTTTATTATTATTATTATTATTGTTGTTGTTGTTGTTGTTATTATTATTATTATAAATCAATTGCTATCATTTCTTTTACATGCTGGCATTTATGGCGATTTTACTAGATTTGGTTGAAATTGGGCATATTCATAGATCAGCTCAGATAAATGCTGTGTGGCAAAATATTAGGTCAACCTGTGTCCTTTTAAAACCATCCATCCCATTTTCCCCATTAAGTTCTCAGGTATTCTGCCAAAATATTTGTCTATTTGTGAAGTGGTTAGCGCTCTCTCTCTCTCCCTCCCTCCCTCCCTCCCTCCCTCCCTCCCTGGGTTTCTTTCTGAGTGTTTGATAAGCATTTGCTTATCCAGCTATTTGCTATAGATCTATCCTTCCACCTATCAGCTAGCCTGCCAGCCAGCCAGCTTCCTCCATCAGGGGTGTAACTCTAGGCACCTTACATATTATGGTTAAATCAGAAAACAGGTAATAGAAACAACAAAAGACAAAAATGCATATCGTGCACTAGAGAAGGACAGTCAACTCACACATATTCCGAGCAATCAGAATAAGCTATCGGGGAGCAGATTATCCTACTTTAGAACCATATTTTTATAGCTTTATGAAAGAACCATCAATGTATGGGTCATATATACCTTGTGATGTAATCCAGATAGGAAGCACGCCCTGATGAACTAATTCCACTTTATTGTAAACAGAATCTTGCAAGTCTGAAAGTACCTTTCTTCCCTCTTGCCTTTACTGCTAAAGAAAATGGGAAGGGCCCCTTCTGAGTTGTTTGTACACCCACATTCCTTCTGTGGGCTAAGCTACCTCTTATCTTATCCAACCATTCCCCTAACTGTGGCTCCTCCCCTTGTCTGCCAAGGTCATTTGCACATACCATTTCATCACTTTGGGAGGATATTGTTTTATAGGGTAACACATAGCTTAAGAGAAGGCCTGTCTCCTAAGCTCACAGAAGAAATGAGGGTGTGGAAAGCACCTCAAGAGATTGTGTTATTATAGCCTCACAATAAAGGTATGTCATTACTTAGGATGTTGATTTCTTGTCTGGAAGGACTGGCATCAATCTTGCAAGTCTCAAAACACATCTCTGCTCCATTGCCTTCACTTTCCAGGGAACTAGAGAGGGTCCCTTCTGAGGTGCTGTCCACATCTCCATTCCTTCTGTGGGCTAAGATGTCTCTTACCGCACCATTGTTGCTCTTCCTCCTCCCAAGGCTGATCCCACAGACCATTAATCAATCAGTGGAATGGCTTGCCTTCAGAAGTTGTAATGCTTCATCACTGGAGTTTTTAAGAAAAGATTGGACAACCACTTGTCTGAAATAGTATAAAGTCTCCTGTTTCAGCAGGGTATTGGATTAGAAGACCTCCAAGGTCCCTTCCAACTCTGTTATTCTATTCTATTCCGTTCTCTTCCATTCCATTCCATTCTTCTTCAAGATGACAGCATTTCTGGAGGGGACTTAGAATGCAGAAACCCTTTCAGATAAGATAAGTCAGACAGAAAGAGAACGAAGTTGGTCTTATAAGTAACCAGACCCTAAGTCTCAAAGGGCTTTATAATTGACAACCAATGAATTGCATCTAATATTAGTGTAGAGTTCACCTTTAGATTAGTATTCTATAGCCCACTGAGTTAAAAAGTGGAATAAAAGAGTTTTAATAAAATAATAGCCATCATCTTCTCAATCTGAGAATCAGATTGGCAATGCTCACTGATTCTTATTTTGCCAAACCCAGAAGAATGTGTAATTGCTGCTTATAAAATTCTTTTAATACTGACTTTCTCCATTCATCGGCAATGGGCAAAATTAACCATAGTCATAGTTTATTTAGCCTAGATAGCATTAAAGTGAGTATGCTTTTTATATGTTTATTAGTTTCTGCTTTGCCCTTCCACATTTTTAAAAATAAAGCCACTTTATTCCTTTAGTGGATTGTGCATTGATGTATCTTACCTGAGTTTAGAGAAATATTTATTTCCTTGAGCAAATTAATTCATATTAATTTAAGATTTTGTGGCAAAGAATGAACGAAAACCACCCCTCACAAGGTTTTTGTAGGTTACCATTAAAACTATTCAAAATCTATTTTGTTTCTTTGCAGAACAAGTTCTAACTCTGATTGAAACTGATTGCTAAATGAATCATTAAAATATTTTTCGGTGAAAAGCTAAGAAACAATACTGTGTTTATTTTAACAACTTTTCTGGTACATTTCAGGGCTGGAACATCTTTTTCAAAAGGAGACAGAATTTAAAATTAGTGATTAAAAGAATGCAACATTTACAATAAGAATCACACAGAAACAGAATTCATTCCAGAATCTGAAATAAAATGACAACAACCTTTAAATTCTCCTTTTAAGATCAGATTTTGCAAAACAGATGCAAAAACAGTTCTTTAGATTCCAGTTGAAAACAGTCTGCGGAGGAAGTGGAAATTATATCTTTGAAAGAGAATTATGTAGCTTGTTTTTCCCATGCCTGCCAATTTAATGGCCTGCAAGTAGCACGGTGACCCATATTTTTGTGGCCGTCTCAAAGGCCAGTTAGGCTTAAATAGTTGAAGGAAGTACTTTAAAACACCCAGTTCCAGGACGCTTAGCATTTTATTGGCACTAGTTTAATTCGGCCATTACCGTCTTTCATTTGTCTGAGGCTCAACAACCCTGCCTAAATGTATCTCCCCTGAAATCCTTTCATTATGGTGATTACCATAATGATAACTCTTTCATTTCTGGAGCTTCCTGTGTTTTTGTTCTAGAACACATTGTTTTGTTTTACTTTGTCCTCTTTGATTCAACTTTAAATAGCTTAGCTCAGGGACATCCAACCCTGGCAACTTTAAGACTTGTGGACTTCAACTTCTAGAAGTCCCTAGCCAGCCTGGTTCAGGGGTGTCCAAGCTTGGCAACTTCAAGACCTGTGGATTTCAAATCCCAGAATTCCCTGGCCATCATAGCTGGCTGGATAATTCTGGGAGTTGAAGTCCATAAGACGTAAAATTATCAAGATTGGACATCCCTGGCCTAGCTCTTTAAACTTAATTTACTCTTCAGTTTACCGTGGAGGATTGAAGGATGTGGATGATCACTTCCACTCCCTTGTCTACTGACTTTAGCCATATGGCATTGTTGTAATAGCAAGCGTCTTCCTTGTGAAGATTCAACTTTTGCTTCTTGTCCCTTGGGAGAACAGGCTGTGAACACTGCCAGATATTTGCAAGTAGCCTTGGCTCAGATGTTTCTCTCACCAGTGAGCTCCTCTCTGGGAAAGCTCTTATATTCAGAAACTATTATGGTTACTTTGTCTTCCTCCAGAGTTCCTGCAATCAGTGCAAAGTTCCTGGAGCCTCCCTGTGATGGTTCAGGTAGTCCTCTACATACAACCATTCATTTAGTGACCATTCAAAGTTACAATGACACTGGAAAAAGTGACTTATGACCAGTTTCCATACTTATGTCCATTGCAGCATCCCTGCGGTCGTGTGATTGTATGCCCGGCAACTGGTTAGTATTTATGACGGTTGCAGTGTCCCGGAGGTCACGTGATCACCTTTTGCAACCTTCTGGCCAGCAAAGTCAATGGGGAAGCCAGATTCACTTAACAACTGTGGAAAGAAAAGTCATAAAATGGGGCAAAACTCACTTAACAACTGCCTCACTTAGTGACAGAAATGTTGGGGTCATAAGTCAAAGACTACCTGTGTGTGGAAACGACTTTGGGAAACAGAAAAAGGCCTACAGCCTCATAATAGCAATAGCACGTAGACTTATATACCGCTTCACAGTGCTTTACAGCCCCTCTCTAAGCGGTTTACAGAGTCAGCCTATCGCCCCCAACAATCTGGGTCCTCATTTTACCGACCTCGGAAGGATGGCAGGCTGAATCAACCCTGAGCTGGTCAGGATCGAACTCCTGTCAGTGGGCAGAGTTAAGCTGCAGTACTGCATTCTAACCACTGTGCCACCACAGCTCTTTGGCAGCTCAGTCTGCAGCTGGTGGGAAAGCATGGGGAGCATTTCTAGTCTTCCAGAGACTAAAAATAGAGGAGGCAGAAAATAGTTGGAGTCTTCCAAGATTCTGTTAATGTAGCTGTCATGGGTTCCGATGCTTAAGACAAACAAAATCAGAACTCCGAGGCTGGAGGCTTCCTCAAAGAACATGTTTATTGGTTACAAAATATCGGCACGGTCGAAAGTGAAACCAAGTCTGAAATTCCCTCCAAGGAGTTACACTATTACAAAGTCAAATTTCCCACCCCAGTGCTATGCAATCAGCTACGCTCGCCAATAGAAAAACTTGGCGGGCTTTCCAACAAAACGCCCAACCCACTCTAAGCCAGGGGTCTTCAAACTTGGCCCTTTTATGACTTGTGGACTTCAACTCCCAGAATTCCTCAGCCAGCGTGGCTGGCTGAGGAATTCTGGGAGTTGAAGTCCACAAGTCATAAAAGGGCCAAGTTTGAAGACCCCTGCTCTAAGCTAACTGATAGAATGACCTTGGCTCCCACAGGACTCAGAATTGTTTAGACTAGCGAAAATACTCCGCACCCCCTCCCCTTCTTGTGGCAACCTAGAACAATCAAGATGGATTCAGCCAGGTTCATTGTAGAGTTGACAGCAGCCTTACAATAAGATAGGATTACATCATCTGGTCGTGTTTCTTGTCTGGGCTACCTTGCAAGACTGATATCATGAACTGAGCTGCCTCTTCCAGGACATTGCCCTGGCTGCAAGATTTCCTCCTGTCTTCCAAGGTCATTCCTACATATCATCTACTTCTTGCTGTTCTTCAAGTTGCTAAGTCGTGTCCAACTCTTGGCAACCCCATGGACCATAGCACTCCAGCCCCCCGCTCCCCCTGTCCTCCATTGTCTCCTGGAAGTTGCCCAAAATCATGTTCATTGTGTTGATGGCACTATCTATCTCCCCCTCTGCTGTCCCCTTCTCCTTTCGCCTTCAATCTTTCACAACAATCGGGGTCTTCTCCAAGGAGTCCTCTCTTGTCATTAGGTGGCCAAAGTATTTGAGCTTCAGCTTCAGTCTCTGTCCTTCCAAAGAGCAGTCAGGGTTGACTTCCTTTAGGATTGACTGATTGGATCTCCTTGCAGTCCAAGGGACTCTTCAAGGGTCTTCTCCAACTCCACAATTCGAAAGCATCAGTTCTTTTGGGCTCAGCCTTCCTTATGGTCCAACTCTCACAGCCATACATTACTACTGGGAGACCCATTTAATGGAAAGAAGGGGTACAGAAATATGAGTAATATATCTCATTTATTCACAATAGGTTTTTCTTTTTTCCTTTCCAGTCCTGCCGTTCAACAGTAGCCCTGCCCAGTTGTTGTGAATGAAACACCACACACTCCAAAGGTCATTTTGCTCCCTGGGCATGTAGGATGGGATTAAAAAGTTAGATTTGTTGCTCTAGTACATGGGCATGTGCCTCCCCTTCAAATAACTCTCCAGTGTAGAGCTTTTTTGTTAAATCGTCTCGGAAAGCTGTTTGCGAGTTTTGCATGATGAAAGGAGCAACGTGAACCCTGGCGTTTTGTGTACTGTTTTCCACAGTGACTTTGTGGAAAGTGTTTCTAGGAAAATAGGCTTACTTACCACGAGTTTCTAATTAGTGCCCCATTAAATAATAATAATAATAATAATTTTCTCAAGGCTGATGTTAAAAGTAGAAGAAGGTAGAGCAAGTGCATAGTGTAAAATTCTTCCCTGCTAACCGGATCATCTCCTTTGGGGCTTTGTTCCCTGTAAAAATTGCAAAAACATCGTTGCCATTCTGGATCTACGTTGGGAAGTGTGGAGGAGAAAAGCAGTTTGGGAAACAGAAGCATGTAGAAGGATGAAAGGGTGTTCTGGTGTTACATTTGGGGCTAGGGGAAAAAAATCTCCTTATAGGGAATTTTCTGTGTCTCCCAAATTTACCCACTCTTATCAAAAACAATATTGTGCTCATTGAGTCGCATGTTAGTTGACACGATGCAAAGAAAAGGACTCAAATCTTGTGGGAAATCAACTGCTCTTGTTTCAGATTCAACAAATCTTAATGAAAGTGAAACATAGGGAGGAAAGGAGGAAATTGTGGTTAAATTTTAGTGTCGTTAATTTCAAATTCAGAATCCGTGGCCATTTATCAGAACGTACGCTATAGAATGACTACCAGTAAGTTCTCGGTATTGCTGTTCCGTTCTATCTTTAAAAAAGCACAGACACATAACAGGTGATCTTCGACTTATGATCAAATTTAAGCCTGGAATTACAGTCGTAAGTTGTGCCAGTGTTTAGGAGGTCCATCGTGTGATTGCACCCAATTTTATGACTTTTTTTTTTTGCAGTGATCGTTAGCAAATCCATTATTTGCAATGGGTGCTTTTTTTTGGTGGAAAAACCAGAAGTAAATGCCAACTTACAGCAAAAACAAAACAAAACACACACAAAAAAAAACATTGTAAATTGTGGCCACATGACCACAGGATATTGCAAACTGCCATAAAGACGGGCCAGTTGCCGAGCACCCAAAATGCAATCACATGACCACGGGGTGGGGATAGCCATTGGAATTTTGGAATAGGGTTGTAAGTATCCTGGGGAGGTCCATTGTAACTCTGAATGGTTGCTAAGTTACCTGTATACACAATTTCCGTGGGGATTTGTGTCACATCTTTCTATCGGCATTAAGAATTTTATTATGAAAAACAATTGTGTGATCCTTTCTGACTATTTTTTATTACACCCCTCGCTAATTGTTGAGAATTGAAATAGGCTGCAAAGTATTATCCTTTTACAAAAATAAATTGTCTTACTTTTCTCTTTCTCTCTTTTTTTTTCTTTTTTTTTGCCTTCTCTGATCGAAGTCTAGGAGAGTAAGTCAATGCATTAATGGCTATTATATTCACAGTAATTTTGCAGATCTTGTCGTCACTGTCAGTCACATTTTTCATCAGGCTTGTGTATTTGTGTATGTTTGCCGTAGGTATATACAGGCATCCGCACATGTATTTCATTCTAATTTCAAACCCAAGAACAAAAACGAGACGTTGGGAATATCATTGAACAATCAATATACATGTGTTTTACATGTGTGTATATAGCTTGCTCGCTTCCATCTCTTCTACGTTTTTTCCATCATACATTCTGATTTTATTTTTAACTAAATGTGCTGCTAAGATTTTCATTCAGAGCTTTTCGGCGCTGTGGGAGTATGCAATAATCCTTTATCTGCTAAGCCAAAAATATATATATATATACAGTCTGTGTCCCAGTCTTCTGTAAACGAAATCATTCTCTGTGCTGTAGTTCTATAAATAAAGGAATTAACGTGAAGCAAAGAAACCAAAGAACTAATCAGAGGAAGGAAAATATCAATATATTTGTCCCTTTCTTTTCTATCTAGGATTCACAGAGCCGGCAAGGAGGATACAGCATGCATCAACTTCAGGGAAATAAAGAATATGGCAGTGAAAAAAAGGGATACCTTTTAAAGAAAAGCGATGGGTATGGATTTCAGACTACGATCTTTGACAGATGAATTAATACTATGCAATGATTTTTTTTAAGTGCCTTTTAACTGCCTTCTTGGAATACAGCAAGTATTTTGTATTCCATTTATTGCATTCTAAAGCTTCCAGCATTTGAAAAATTGGCTTCTGTTAATGCTGGTGAGAATTTTTCCTCCCAAGAAGAGACTGGACAACCCTTTGTCTGAAATGGTATAGGGTTTCCTGCCTGAACAGGAGGTTGGAGTAGAAGACCTCCAAGGTCCCTTCCAACTGTTCTGTTTTATTCTGTTCTGTTCCGTTCCGTTCCATTCCATTCCATATTTTCTATTCCATTCCATTCAACATTCCATTCAACATTCTATTCTATTCTATTCTATTCTATTCTATTCTATTCTATTCTATTCTATTCTATTCTATTCCATTCCATTCCATTCCATTCCATTCCATTCCATTCCATAATTTCTATTCTATTCTATTCTATTCTATTCTATTCTATTCTATTCTATTCTATTCTATTCTATTCTATTCTATTCTATTCTATTCTATTCTATTCTTCTATTCTATTCTATTCTATTCTATTTCCATTCCATTCCATTCCATTCCATTCATTCATTCCATTCCATTCCATTCTATTCTATTCCATCATTCCATTCCATTCCATTCCATTCCATTCCATTCCATATTTTCTATTCTATTCTATTCTATTCTATTCTATTCTATTCTATTCTATTCTATTCTATTCTATTCTATTCCATTCCATTCCATTCCATTCCATTCCACTACACTACACTACACTACACTACACTACACTACACTACACTACACTACACTCCATTCTTGTCCAACCAAACATCTCACAGCAGCTCAAGAGAAGCACATGGTTGGTTGAGACTGTGATATAAAGCTTTTTTTATATAGCTAATAAATAGGCATTTTTAAATATTTTTTAAAAAAGGATACACATAAATATATTTCATGTGTTAGAAAAGGAAGACTCGTTTTTCAGCTCGGTTCACCTCGGTTTGATGTAATAATTGAAAAGCTGTTGTAGGGATTTTATGTGCTAAATGAACTAATCATAGAAGGAAATTGACTTAACGTTTGAAGGGATCATGTATTATAGGTTGCTTGAAGAAAATAAGTCTTGAGTACAGGTAGTCCTCAACATATGACCACAATTGGGGGGCAAGAATTTCCATGGCTAAACAAGTGTGGTTAAGTGAGCTGCGCCTGATTTTACAACTTTTTGCCATGGTTGTTAAGTGAATTATGCAGTTGTAAGTCACTTTTTTCAGTGCCGTTGTAACTTTGAACAGTCACTAAACGAATAGTTTGTAAGTCGAAGACTACCTGTATTTCTTTTTAATATTCGTGCTTTATTTATTTAAAAAAAAAAAAATCAGCATGTATTGAAATACATTTTTTTTTCTAAGCTGGCACGACAAACACATTCCTGATAAATCGAAACACACAATAAAGAAACTAAGACGTGATGCCAGCACTCTTAGCCATAACGTCCCATTTCGTAGCTGAGTACTGTGCAGTCTCAAGGTTATTTGCCCATAAATCAGAAAAATAAAATTGCCTAGGAAGGCAGCCTGTTTTATTGCTGTTATTGATCAGTCACAAATCCCCACCTCCAAAAAAAAAAAAAAAATCAATCTCTTTCAACCTTCTTCCTAACTCTGATAGAGATATTAAGTATAATTAAAGATTCAGCCCAAACTCCATTTATTATAACCCAGTGGAATGTGATAACGCATTCAGATCTGGGAAAATATGACTAAACACGTCAATAATTTTAAAGTTCGGTCTTTATCTTTTAATGAGATGCTTGTTGTTTTTGCATTATGTATTGATTGATATAGTAGAAAGGCTGTCATTCCGCATTAAATTACTGCATATTCCGATCTCTCTAAAACAGGAATATCCAACAACTTCGGCAACTTTAAGACGTGTGGACTTCAACTCCCAGAATTCCCCAGCCAGCCACGCTTCTGGGACTTGAAGCCCACAGGTCTTAAAGTTGTCAAAGTTGGACACCCCCGCTCTAAATCTTTGAACTGAAATGAATAAGATTTCCAGGTGTGTGTGTTAGTAGGTGAGCCAGTAATTTCTATGAATAAAGAAATAATGATGTTAAGCATAATGTTGTGCAAATCGAAACTAATCCAACTTTCCATCAGGAGGTGCAATTTGTTGAAGTTGTTCAGTTGTAAGTCATGTCCAACTCTTAGTGACCCCATGGACCATAGCACAACAGGCCCGCCTTTCCTCCACCGTCTTCCGGAGTTTGCCAAAACTCATGTTCATTGCATTGATGACACTGTCTAACCATCTCCTCCTTTGCTGTCCCCTTCTCTATTTGCCTTCAATCTTTCACAACAATCAGGGTCTTCTCCAAGGAGTCCTCTCTTGTCATTAGGTGGCCAAAGTATTTGAGCTTCAATTTCAGTCTCTGTCCTTCCAAAGAGCAGTCAGGGTTCATTTCCTTTAGGATTGACTGATTGGATCTCCTTGCAGTCCAAGGGACTCTCAAGGGTCCTCTCCAACCCCACAATTTGAAAGCATCAATACTTCAGCCTTCCTTATTTATGGTCCACCTCTCACAGCCATATATCACTACTGGGAAAACCATAGCTTTGACCATCAAGTACAATTTAGCAGGGGTCAAAAAAAAAAGGGCAAGTCCAAAACCATGGTGTTTGATTAAATGTCGATTTGGTATTATTTTAATTGAATGGATAAATTAATGTAGCTGTTCCCCATATGCTTAGTCATTACGGCTTTTTTGAGCTGCGTGCAGGCCTGTGGCCTTGAGGGCCTGGGTAAGAAGCCTAATGAAAGAGCTTTTGTAAAGAAAAATGTAGATCATGGAACAGAAAAAAAAAATAACACAGCCTTTTCTTTTCAGAAAAGTACCTTCTGTGCATGAGGAAAAGTAAAGTGCCTCCTGGCACTGTAAAGTTGGAAGAAATAGGACTTATACTGGGGAGAATAATGTGGCTGTTTCAACCCAGTTTTGCTGAATTATCGTCAAGCAGAACTAGGTCTGCACCTGCCCTGTTTACAGAATTACAGAATAACAGTTGAAAGGGACCTTGGAGGTCTTCTAGTCCAACCCCCTGCTCAAGGAGACTCTGCACCATTTTTGTTAGTTGTTAACAAAACTATGCTAACATATTTGTACATATTTGTTAGCTGTTAGATTGGTGATAGCAAACCTAAGACAGGTTTGTCACAGCACAGGTCAGGGGTCTTCAAACTTGGCCAATTTAAGACTTGTGGACTTCAACTCCCAGAATTCCTCAGCCAGGCATGCTGGCTGAGGAATTCTGGGAGTTGAAGTCCACAAGTCTTAAACTGACCAAGTTTGAAGACCCTTGGCACGGGTGATAGGTGATCTCACTTTGGGGGATACACCAGGCCTCCAGACCCTTTGGGCCACACAAGAGGGCCCTGATCTCCTGTGTGAGAATCGGGCTTGTCTCCTACTATTTTCGGATGCTGCAAGGCCATGCAAGAGCATTCTCCCAAAATGTCCAGGACTCATGCAACCGGGAGGTGCCTCAAAGAGGCACTCTGAAAAATATTTACAGTTATATATGTTTTTATTGATTTGCTAATAAATTTAAGTAGTTTAATTTAATTTGACTTAGTATCATCTGTTTTGAATAATGAGTTTCTCATTTGTTAGAGGTAGGGGATATACAACAGGTGAGTTAAGTTAGGTTGTTTTTTTTAAAACTTTTAACACTCTGAGCTTTACCATCGTTCTTAGATAGTAGACTGGTTGACTGCCTGGTGACGTGTCATTGCACGCAGTTTATATAAAACTCAAGAAATTCAATGGGGCAGTGAAAATCGCATATGGACAAAAGCCCTATTTATGTGGGGTCCTTGGTGTTCTCTGAGCTGGGTGGTTTTCTTGCAGACGTTTCATTACCAAACCAGTGCACTGATGATGTTACCTAGTGTGGTAATGAAATGTCTGCAAGAAAACCACCCAGCTCAGAGAACACCAAGGACCTCACAGTTCTAACCCTGAACTACAAATATTCTCTTCTATCAGTAGTCCTATTTGTGTACTTGAGTAATATAGGTTGTTTTTTTTTCATTTAAATACAAATTGTGTATATTTCTGACAAATGCAGGAAGTATATCAGGTTGTGCCTGCTTGTTCTGCCGCGCCCGATGAAAAACAAAATCTTAATTTTGAACAATAGCAGATTGATTCATATTGCTTTTTTTTTTATCAGCTTACGTAAAGTTTGGCAGAGAAGGAAATGTACAGTTAAAAATGGAATCCTGACCATTTCGCATGCAACTGTGAGTAGTCTTTTTATATTGTAAATGATTATCCCCACCCTGTGGAGTGAAGTTAATATCAAGGCGACTAGTGATTAGATCAGATTAGATTAATTTTATTTTTGACTGAATAGCAGTAGAACCATACAGCTGTCCTTGACTTACAACTCCAATTTGGACTGGTTGTAAGTTGAGGTGCCCACCGGAAGTGATTTTAAGACTTTTTTTTTGCTGTGGTCATTAAATGAATGTAGTGATTATAAGTGAGAATCCAATATTTCAAATGGGCATTTTTTGCTGGAAATTGGCTTCCCCATTGTCTTTGCTCATCGGAAAGATGCAAATGGTGATCACGTTACCCCAGGACACTGCAACCGTCATAAGTACACGCCAGTTGCCAAGTGTCTGAATTTTGATCACATGAACATGTTGTTCATGTGATGTTCGTGTGATGTTTCAATGGTCACACGTGTGAAAAAGGGTCACAGGTCACCCTTTTCAGTGCCGTTACAACATAGAACTAAACAAATGTTTAATGAAGAGAAGGACAAGGGGGGACATGATAGCAGTCTTCCAATATCTCAGGGGTTGCCACAAAGAAGAGGGATTCAAGCTATTCTCCAAAGCACCTGAAGGCAGGACAAGAAGCAACGGATGGAAACTAACCAAGGAGAGAAGCAACCTAGAACTAAGGAGAAACTTCCTGACAGTCAGAACAATTAACCAGTGGAACAACCTGCCTCCAGAAGTGGTGAATGCTCCAACACTGGAAGTTTTTAAGAAGAGACTGGACAGCCATTTGTCTGAAATGGTATAGGGTTTCCTGCCTGAGCAGGGGGTTGGACTAGATGACCTCTAAGGTCCCTTCCAACTATTATTATTATTATTATTATTATTATTATTATTATTATTATTATTATTATTATTATTATTATTATTATTATTATTATTATTATTATTATTATTATTATTATTATTATTATTATTAAACGGTCGGAAATCCAGGACTATTCCTAAAGACAATTTCTGTCTGCAAGGAACAGTGATAAGAAATATTGTCTTACACAGACCCATGGAGTATTTCTCAAGGGACCACTTTCTGTGGAGAATCTACTTCTCTGTTATTAGATTAGGTAACCTTTATTGTCATTTTTTCCTGTGGGCACAACGGCACGCATTAAAAATGAAATTTAGTTGCTTCCTCTCAAAGTGTACACATACATAACACACATTTAAAGCATACTATATACAACATATGTACAGACCTAAATCCTTACATATAAGTAACATATAAATATTACTCACTGTCCATCTTGAATACTTAACGGAAGGAGGAAGCTTTAGAGTTCACAAGGTTAATAATGTATGGAATGAAACTGTGACTGAATCTGGATGTTCTGCTTCGGATACCACGGAGCCTCCTCCCAGAAGGTAACAAAGAAAACAGGTCGTGAAGAGGATGTGTACCGTCCCAGACAATCCTGCGGACCCTGCTCAAGCAACGCTTATGTGCTATGTCCTGGATGGAAGGGAGGGAACTGCCAATGATCTTTTCAGCCATCTTCACCACTCTCTGCACCGCCTTCCTGTCTGAAGCAGTGTGTCATGGTTCCGACAGATGAAACTCTTCAAAGAACTTCAAGGCATAGTTTACCTTAAAGAATCTTTATTTGAGAAGCATAGCATCGGCACAGTCGTAGCCAAAAATTGAATTCCCCTCCCCTGAGTACATAGTATCAAAGCACAATTCCCTCCTCTAATTAACAGTCATAAATCACATTCTCCAATTAGTTTGAAAGGCAGGCTTTCCCTCCAGTTCTCCAACCCGCCAATTCTTATCATCTCTTATTTCAATAACCTTGGTTCACACACTAGGTCCAGTATTGTTATGTCTAGCTAAACTCCCATGCACATTCCTCCCCCCAGCATCATCTAACTCTAACTCTAACCCTAAAAGTAAAACATAAGAAGAAAATGGTTGCATCTCCACCTGTTGTCAAAGCAAAACATCTGATATTAGCAGCGTTGACACAGTGATGCTTCCAAACCAGACTGTGATGCTGTATGACAGGATGCTTTTGTGAATTGTTGATACTTTGAGGACCGAGAGCGAACATGGCATTTCCCGAGAATCTGTTTTACCTGTCATTATACAGGTAGTCCTCGACTTACAACGGCACTGAAAAAAAGTGACTTACGACCGTTTTCCACACTTACGACCGTTGCAGCATCCCCATGGTCACAAGATCAAAATTCATATGCTTGGCAACTCATTCATATTTATGACGGTCACAGCATCCCGGGGTCATGTGATCCCCTTTTGCGACCTTCCAATCAAGCAACGTCAATGGGGAAGCCAGATTCACTCAACAACCGTGTGACTAATGTAACAGCTGCAGTGATTCACTTAACAACTGTGGCGAGAAAGGTTGTAAAGTGGGACTGTTGTACTTAGCCACAGAAATTTTGGGCTCGACTATGGTCCTAAGTCGAGGCCTACCTGTACTTCATAATGCTCTATTTTCTGTTGTGATTCTACAGGCTTCATAATGCCCTAGTTTGAGTTCTGCTAAATTTCCGGTAACTTTATCAAAATTGGGCATAAATATGTAAATGCATAGTTTTCTTTGCAAACCATTATTCATAACATGTAGATAAAAATGTATGTATTCCTTGTAATGCATGAAACACTTTGGATTATAAGGCTGAAAAATAATAGTCTAAGTAGATCAACAAATCTATTGTTAATTTAAATATAGTCCTTCATTTAAGAGCTTTGGTATGAGGAGTCTTCCTTGTTATTACCTCACATAACACTTAGTAGTTATCGTAGCCAGAAGTTCACTCCCAGCCCATACAAGACACTCTCCAGGGAAATTTACCATTTGAAAACAAGTTTTGATAGTTAGATGTGTCCCATTATATAAATGAAATTCAAAATTTAGAAGGTTTGCAATTCTGCAGTCACTCAGTGAACATCATTGGGAGCAAATAGCTTCAGTGGTTTGTTTCAATGATGGTCTGACTTAAAAAAAGAGAGTTTAAATTGAAGCCTTAAATCACGTTTACAACTTTTGAGCCAAAGTTGCTTCAAAGAGGATAGAAATAGCAAGGAAACATTCCAGTCTGATTAATTCTGATTTAAGGGTCAGTCTTGAGCGAATATCGCCCCCTTGTGTTCTGTCTGTTTTCCAAAGCATTCCAGCTGGGTCTCTGAAAAATGAGGCTGAATTTGGTACAGACAGTCCTCGACTTACAGCAGTTCGTTTAGTGACCGTTCAAAGTTACGACAGCACTGAAAAATATGACCGTTTTTCACAGTTACGACTTTTGTAGCATCCCCTTGATCACGTGATCAAAATTCAGATGCTTGGCATCTGGTTCATACTTACGACCGTTGCTGTGTCCCGGGGTCATGTGATCCCCTTTTGTGACCTTCTGACAAGCAAAATCAATGCGGAATCCAGATTTACTTAACAATCAGGTTACTAAGTTATTAACTGCAGTGATTCACTTAACAACCGGGGCAAGAAAGGTTGGAAAAGGGGGCAAAAGTCACTTAACGAATGTCTCGCTTAACAACATAAATTTTGGGCTCAATTTTGGTTGTAAGTCAAGGACGACCTGTATTCAAGAACAAGCTGTCATTAGTAGTGGTTGTGGAATACTTTTTCTCATGGATTGAAATAGTTTCTTCTCAGTTGCAAAATTATCTCCATCCGTGTCTGGCCAAATTCATATGATTATTTTTTTTTTAAAGTAATAGAGAAAGAAATAGTTTTTCTAGAAGGCTTAAAAGAGAGTTATTTTTTTCTTTACCAGTTTTGTGTTAGAACTCATTTTTACAAATCATTAATAACCAAGCCCATTTTGATTTAAAAGCTAAGCTAATGACGGCTGTTCTTCTTTATGAGTATTTCTCTTTCCTTTTTCTAACTATGTGCTTAGTGTAGCCTTTAGATTACTGTAATCAAGTACTGGAGAGCAAGATTAGTGTAGTGATGAAGGCACCAGGCTAGTAACCAGGAGACTTTGAGTTCTAGTCCCGCCTTAGCCACGAAAGCCAGGTCGGTGATTTTGGACCAATCGCCAGAAGACTGAGCGTTCTAGTTCCGCCTTAGGCTTGAAAGCCAGCTGGGTGACTTGGGGCCAATCACCAGGAGATGGTGAATTCTAGTCCCATCTTAGGCACAAAGCCAGCTGGGTGACTTGGGGCCAATCACCAGGAGATGGTGAATTCTAGTCCCATCTTAGGCACAAAGCCAGCTGGGTGACTTGGGGCCAATCACCAGGAAATGGTGAATTCTAGTCCCATCTTAGGCACAAAGCCAGCTGGATGACTTGGGACCAATCACCAGGAGTTGGTGAATTCTAGTCCCATCTTAGGCACAAAGCCAGCTGGGTGACTTTGGGCCAGTCTGTCTCCCTCAGCCCTAGTAAGGAGGCAATGGCAAACCACTTCTCAAAAAAACTTCCCAAGAAAACTACAGGAACCTGTTCAGGCAATCCTTAAGAATCAGACATAATGGAACAGAAGAAAAGAAAATTAATATGCTTCCTGCCATCTCATGAAAAAAAAAACAATTTCATTCTTCCAAACCTTCTAACATTTCTCATGAATGAGTTACAGATAAGATGAAATTGTTTATTTCTGTTAATGCACCCTTATAGCCCACCAAGGACTATTGATGCAAATGAAAAGGTCAATACATTTGGTAATGGACAAGGGAAAAAAAAATACAACATCTGCGCGATAATGACCTTTAAGTTAAAAATACAATGAAACAAACATTAAATAAAGTGAAATTGTGTTTTTCTTATGTTTAAGTCAAACAGGCAACCTGCTAAATTAAATCTGCTGACCTGCCAAGTGAAACCAAACGCTGAAGACAAGAAATCCTTTGACCTGATATCACGTATGTCTTTCAAGTTAATTACTTGGGTTTTAGGTTGTTTAGGATTGGGGGGTTATCTTGAACAGTTGTTGGAAGATGTACATGTCAAGCGTTGGTTGGAAATCAAGAGGTTCAGGCAATTCAAATGAGTATAAAGATTTATTGCAAGCTTAAGCTCTCTACAAGAATCTGGCCAACTAACGGACAAGGGAAATGAGCGGGAGATAAGAAGGAATTCAAGGTGGGCTGGACTTAGATCTCTTGTGGGCACGCAGGGACTCGTGACTTATGACACGTTTGACCCCTCCCTCGGGCTTAGCCTAACAATACATCTATTTAGAAGAGAACTGGGCAATTTACAGCCTGTGGGCCATATCTGGCCTGTGGGCAGTCCCAGTCCAACCCTCAACGGTGAGAGTGGGATGGCGACAGTGGCAGAGGGCAGGGTGGTGGTGCAGTGGCGGCATTGGGGGGTGGCGCAAAGGCAGCAGAGGGGGGGATTGTCAGCTCTCCATAACAGTTCCAGTTTCTCATGTGGATATTTTTGTAAGAGCAAGTTAGCTGTTTTTTGTTTTTCTTTTTAATGTGAACAAAATGTTTCCTATTGAAAATAGAATCTCTGAAGGTTCCCTGACTCATTTCAGCATATGTCCTTAGTTACTAACTGTTGGCTTTTAAGTCTTTAAATATTTTTTTTTCTCTAGGAATGCAATTAATGTGTTCATTGTTTTGAAGATTTGCATATTTATGTTCCAGATAACAGAACATACCACTTTCAGGCAGAGGATGAGCAAGATTATGTCGCGTAAGAACATTTTCCTTGCTGGAGTTGTTAGAAAAGTTCATTTTTGTCCAGTTAATAAACAAGATTAATGTTGCCTGGTAAAATGGCTGTATACAGGTAGTCCTCGACGTACGACCACAAGTGAGCCCAAAATTTATGTTGCTAAGTGAGATGTTTGTTAAGTGAGTTTTGCCCCATTTTACGACCTTTCTTACTACAGTTGTTAAGTGAATCATTGCAGTTGTTAACTTAGTGACAACGGTTGTTAAGTGAATCTGGCTTGCCCATTGACTGCTTGTCAGAAGCTCGCAAAAGATGATGACTTGACCCTAGGACAGTCTAACCGTCGTAACTGTGAGTCAGTTGCCAAGTGTCTGAATTTTGATCACATGATCCTGGGGATGCTGCAACGGTCATAGGTGTGAAAAACTGTCATAAGTCACTTTTTTCAGTGCTGTTTTAACTTTGAACGGTCACTAAATGAACTGTTGTAAGTCGAGGACTGCCTGTATTTTAGCTCCTTCACACAGTCTGAATGCCTGCTTATTTCTTCCCAGTTATTTTTGCTCTAGCTTGTCATTCCAGAGGGTTCTTTAAACTTAAAGAGGATTTCTTAGGACAGCCCAGCAATGAAACAGACACCAAAAAAATGATGTTATTTTTATTGGCAGTTTTAATTGGTAATGCAGGAAGCCCTTGACTTGCAACCATTTGTTTAGTGACCGTTCAAATTCACAGCAGCATTGGAAAAAGTGACTGTTAGTGATCCTCGCGCTTATGACCATTGTGACATCCCCACAGTCATGTCATCAAAATTTGGACGCTTGACAACCGGAACATGTTTACAACATGATCACTATTTGCGACCTTCGCCCCTGGCTTCCAAAAAGGAAAATCAGTGGGGAAGCCGGATTCCTTTAATGACTATGTGATTCACTTAACAACTGCAGAGGTTCATTTAACAACAGAGGCAAAAAAAAAAAGTTCATACAATCCGGCATGACTCAGTTAACAAACTTCTTAGCCATGGAAATTCTGGTCCTAATTTGGTCATAAGTAGAGGACTACTTGTTCATGTCTTCTTTGTTTTTTTTAAGAAGGACTTCTATGGAGCAGAACCTGGATCTTCCGGCTGCTAGCCTTAATCCCTTAACCACAATACTGTGTTAATTCTCATAAAATTGGAATCACAACATTGGAATTATTGATTGCTTTGGTTGCGCAAACAATCTAGTGATAAGTAAAGCAAGAATAGAGTAGAGTAGAGTAGAATAGAATTAGAATAGAATAGAATAGAATAGAATAGAATAGAATAGAATAGAATAGAATAGAATAGAATAGAATAGAATAGAATAGAATAGAATAGAGCTGGAAGGGACCTTGGAGGTCTTCTAGTCCAGCTCAAGCAGGAGAACCTATACCATCTCAGACAAGTGATTGTCTAGTCTCTTCTTAAAAATCTCCAGTGATGGAGCGCCCACGATTTCTGGAGGCAAGCTGTTCCACTGGTTGATTGTCCTCACTGTCAGGAAGTTTCTCCTTAATTCAAGGTTGCTTCTCTCTTTGATCAGCTTCCAACCATTGTTTCTCGTCCTTCCCTCTGGTGCTCTGATGAACAACCTGGCCCCCTCTGCCTTGTGGCAGCCCCTCAGATACTGGAACACTGCTATCATGTCTCCCCTATTTCTTCTTTTCTTTAGACACTAGCCAAACCCAAGTCCTGCAGCCGTTCTTCGTATGTTTTAGTCTCCAGGGCTTTGATCATCTTAGTTGCTCTTCTCTGAATTTTTTCCAAACTCTCAACATCTTTTTTGTGATATGGTGACCGAAATTGGCTGCAGTATTCCAGGTGTGGTCTTACTAGGGTTTTATAAAGCGGTACTAATACTTCACGTGATCTTGATTCTGTCTGTGAACCATCAGTTCTCCCCTTGATTTTAGGATAAGCTGCATTTCCCATATCTATGATGCAGAGAGACCATCTGTGACTCTTTATATAGAACCTGATAAATATTTATGATTTAAGGAACTCATGAAAATACAAAAGTATCTCTTTTTGGCAAATTAAGGTATAGCGTTCACATGTAAAACTGGGCTCTAGAATAGACTAAATTACATCCATACAGGTACAAAACCTCTGTGTGTGAAGTCACAAGTAGCCACTCAAAAAAAAAAAAAAAAACACCCCACAGTTGCAGTTAATCTTATTTTCTGAGTTTTTTTCTACTTGAATGTTTTTCATCTCAGCTAAATGGGGATGGAGACCTTATAGGTACTAGAAAATACATTTTTTTCCCCATATACAGGTAGTCCTCGACTTACAACAATTCGTTTAGTGACTGTTCAAAGTTACAGGCACTGAAAAAAATGACTTATGACCGTTTTTCACACTTACGACCGTTGCAGCATCCCCATGGTCACGTGATCAAAATTCAAACGTTTGCCAACTGACTCATATTTATGACGATCGCAGTGTCCCAGGGTCCTGTGATCACCTTTTGTGACCTCCTGACAAGCAACATCAGTGGGGGAAGCCAGATTCAGTTGACAATTGTGTTACTAACTTAAGATCTGCAGTGATGCACATAACAACTGTGGCAAAAAGGTCATAAAATGGGACAAAACTCGCTTAACAACTGTCTAGCTTAGCAACAGAAATTTTGGGCTGAATTGTGGTCGTAAGTCGAGGACTACCTGTGCTGTGTCATGTCTTTCAAACTTTTTGGTTTCACCTCTTTCAAAGTTTGAAAGAGACGGGACAAAATAAGAACACGGGGCAGTTTTCATATTTAGTTCCTGTTGTATTTCTTTTTATAGTTTCTTATGTGGGGTAAATGATGTTGTTATCATTTCCGTCTTATTTTAGGTGGATATCGGTACTGACCAACAGCAAAGAAGAAGCTTTGAACATGGCCTTCCGTGGAGAACAGAGCACAGGGGAGAACAGCCTAGAAGATCTTACAAAAGCCATCATTGATGACGTTCAGAGATTGGCTGGAAATGATGTCTGTTGTGATTGTGGGTCACCAGGTACTTGGGTGTACATTAACAATAACTTTTTTAGGAAATTTATTTATTTATTGCAGAATCCAATCTGAGTCAGCCATCGGGACCAGAGGTTTAGTCTTCCAAGCTGGAGCCCATCCTCAGGGGTGTTGATGGCTGGCTATTAAGTCATTGGCTGTTGTTTCCTTGGGCTCCTAAGTAGCTGATAAGGTGGTAGTAAATCAGCATTCCTGCTGACTGACAAGGGGCCTGTTTCCCAGGCTTCAATCAGTTCCCCGGCTGTTTTTGTATCTGCTCGTCCAACAATCTTAGTAGCTGAGAAATTGAATGTGTGTCCTTGTTCACTGCAGTGCGAGGCTACCAATGAGTTCAGGTCTTCTCATCTGACCGCTCGTTTGTGTTCTTGCAATCTGGTGGTTCACTTCCTTCCCATCTGTCCTACATAGTCACAGGGGCAATCCTTGCAGGGAATCCGGTGGATTACATGAGAAGCATCTTCCACCTCCAAGCAATGTTTGCAATGTATGATTTGTCCTCATATGGTAGCCTCTGGGTGGTGTGCGATGCCCACTTGCAGATCTTGGAAGCTGTATTCTACTGCTTCCGAAACGTTTTTGGCAGGGTCTTAGGAACCATATAGTTTCTTTCTATTTATTAAATATATATATATATATATATGGGTGCCCAACTCACACACAGATGACTCCTGCAAGTTTGTTCCTAAGACATGTTTGGTATACAGTCTAAAGTTTAACAGAAGTATAAAAAAGCATCAGGTTTTTGTGATTACAATAAACTAAGGGTAATCCTCACTTACAACCATTTGTTTAGTGACCGTTCAAAGCTACAACAGCAATGAAAAAAGGGGCTTACGACTGTTTTTCACATTTACGACCACTGCAGCATCCTCATGGTCACGTGATCAAAATTCAGACGCTTGGCAAATGGCTGATATTTATGACAGTTGCAGTGTGCCGGGGGTCACGTGATCCCCTTTTGTGACCTTCTGACAAGCAAAGTCGATGGGGAAGGCCAGATTCACTTTACAACAATGTTACCAGTTTAACAACTGCAGTGATTCACTTAACTATAGCAAGAAAGGTCTAAAAATGGGGCAAAACTTACTTAACTATCTTGCTTAGCAATGGAACTTTTGGTCGCAATTGTCAAAAGCCTAGGCCAGGGGTAGGCAACCTTGGCTCTTTTATGACTCGTGGACTTCAACTCCCAGAATTCCTGAGCCAGCCACGCTGAGGGGAAAGGGAGAGTTTCCAAGCTGAGCCATGCTGGCTCAGGGATTCTGGGAGTTGAAGTCCACGAGTCATAAAAGAGCCAAGGTTGCCTACCCCTGGCCTAGGACAATCTATACCCAAACTTGTTCTTATTGAAGATGAAAAATATTTTTTTTAATGTTATTCTTATCTATTTTTTATTTTCTTTAGATCCAACTTGGATTTCTACTAACCTGGGCATTTTAACCTGTATAGAATGTTCCGGAATACACAGAGAAATGGGTGTTCATATTTCTCGTATCCAGTCTTTAGAATTGGACAAATTAGGAACATCTGAACTCTTGGTAATTACCTGCTGTAATTATAAGGAAAAAAAATGGACAGACCAGTATTTATGTTCCACCTTTATTATGTTTATAAGTAACTTAAGGCAGCAAACATAACTATTATTCTTTCCCCCTCTTATTTTCCCCACAACAACAACCCTGTGGGGTGGGGTGGGGTGGGCTGAGATAGAGTGACTGGACCAAAGTCACCCAGCTGGTTTTTATGCCTAACGCAAGGCTAGAATTCCACAATCTTCTGGTTTCTAGCCTGATGTCTTAACCACTAGACCAGGGGTGTCCAACCCTGGTAACTTTAACTCCCAGAATTCCTCATCTAGCATAGCTAGCTGGAGAATTCTGGGAGTTGAAGTCCACATAAATTTGCCAAGATATCCCTGCACTAGATCAAATTGTCTCTTTCACTAGACCAGGGGTCCCAAACCCCTGGTCCGTGGACCGGCACCGGGCCGAGGCATGCCAAGAAACCGGTCCGCACAAACAAGCAAAGCCCCATCTGCGGGATGCAGGCAGCACACAAAACCACGTGACCTGTGGTCTGCGGAAAAACCTCTCTCCACGGAACTGGTTCCTGGTGCCCAAAAGGTTGGAGACTCTGATCTAGACCAAACTGACTATGCATTGATAATCCTTCAGAAATCTGTGTTCAATCTGGAGTTGAGGCTGGAAACAAAGCAATTTGAGGTGTTCCAGGGGATTCTGGTCCTGAAACAGATTGGTTTTGTCTGCCACACCATATCCAGGATATCTGGAGTCTCTTCCTATTCAGAATATTTACTTCCAGCAACTGAGATGGTGTGGTTTGGAAGAGATTGGGCATTCTTGGGAAGTTTAGCATTTCCATGAGGTTCAGCATGCTCAAATCAGGAATGGGTTTGAGGAAAGCCTACTGAGTTGAATCCAGACAAGACTAATGTGTTATTGGTAAACATGCAACTAGACATAGGGACTGAGGTTAATTCTGTTTTGATTGGGGTTGCATTCCTCCTGACCAGGGGTCTTCAAACTTGGCCCTTTTATGACTTGTGGACTTCAACTCCCAGAATTCCTCAGCCAACGTGCCTGACTGAGGAATTCTGGGAGTTGAAGTCCACAAGTCATAAAAGGGCCAAGTTTGAAGGCCCCTGACATAGACTATCAAGTCTTGCGTTTGGTTTTCACTCTCTCAGTATTTATAAAATTGTGTTGAAGGACAGCTTTTAAATATCAGATACGTTTAAACTATATTGTGGTTGCAAAGTCTTAGATTAATGGCATCTGTTTAATTGCATGCTTTTTTGTTCGTTTGTTTCATTCCTAGCTGGCCAAGAATATAGGAAATATTAGTTTTAATGAAATTATGGAGGGAAACTTACCGACTCCGTCTCCAAAACCTACTCCATCAAGTGATATGTAAGTAACAAAAAAAAAAATGCAGTTTGCAGCTCACAAACACCTATGAGACTTGTGCAAATTATTAAACACTTCATTTGCAAACAACACGTTCCTCTGATGCTTTTCTGAAAGCTGCAAAATTGGAGGGAAGGGGCTGCTTCAGGACCGTTCTGTAGGTTTTTCTGGGTATGCTTTTTTGTTTATATGATTTCTATAGCTGCCCATCTCAAGTTACTCTGGGTTGTGTACATAACGAAGCATAAAAACAAAGACAGTTTTTATTATTTATTTATCAAATTTATCTGAGTGGGGTACATCATAAAAACAAAGACAATTTTCAGTTATCAAATTTATTTACTGCATACCTCATGGTTCAGGCAATTAAAACTATTAAAACAGTTAAAAATAATTGTATATCGCACCAAGTAAAAGCATTGCTATGGATGTTAATACAGCCAGGAAATGGGGCCCTTAATACACTCGGGGCCACAGACCCAGGCATACAGCTAAGCCTTCACAGACTTAGGGGACCCGTGGTGGTGCAGTGGTTAGAATGCAGTGTTGCAGGCTAACTCGATTCTCACCTGCTCAAGGTTGCCTCAGCTTTCCATCCTTCCAAGGCCGGTAAAATGAGGACCCAGATTGTTGGGGGGGGGGAGCAATTTGCTGACTCTGTAAACTACTTAGAGAGGGCTGTAAAGCACTGCGAAGTGGTACATAAGTCTAAGTGCAATCACTATTGCTACCCTGATATCTGAAGGGAGGATATTCCAGATGGCAATGGCAGAGAAGGCACGTCTCCTGATTTCTGCCACCTGACATTCCTTGGCTGATGGGATCCACAGCATGCTCATCCTGCCTGCCTGAATTGGATGGGTAGAAACAACTGGTCCCACAATTAACCCAGGTCCAAGTCGTGAAGGGCTTTACAGAGGATAACCAGCACTTTGAATTGCAGTCAGAAAGCACCTTGGCAAGCAATTCAACACAAGGAAGCAATGATGTTACCTGTGTCAAACACCTAACACTCTTTAATCCCTTTCAGCTTCATTCTGCACTAAAGATTCTGAATGCTCTTCAAGGGTAGCCCCATGTAGAGTGCTTTGCAGCAGTCCAGACAAGAGGTCATGAGTGACTATGAGCTGTAGCAGTGTGTAGATACTCAGGAACCACTGCTGCCACAAAAGCTGAAAAGGAAGTTGCTGTTTTTCCACCCATCCCAACTGAAGCATCTCTCTAGCAGACCATTATGGATTATGGAGACTAGATGAATAAAGATGACTTGATGTTTCTTCAGTTTTCTTACGTTTAATCCATCAGACTTAAGGGTTGGCCTGAAATGTAACTTTGAATCAGATCATTTCTTTAAAAGCAGTCTGTTAACATTTTCGCTTTGTTTCGTTTTCAGGACTGCCCGTAAAGAATTTATTACTGCTAAATATGTAGATCATAAGTTCTCCAGAAAGACCTGTGCATCGACAGCAGCTAAAGTGAATGAACTACTAGAGGCTGTTAGATCCAGGGATTTACTTGCACTAATTCAAGTTTATGCAGAAGGAGTTGAACTAATGGAACCACTCTTAGAGCCTGGACAGGTGAGATCTCAGATTAGGGATCTGAATTTGCATACATTTAAGAGACACGTGTCAACGCTGCTAACATGGGATGTTTTTGCATTGACAACAGATGGAAATGTAGCCATCTTTTACCTTTTGCTTTTAGAGTTAGATGATGCTGGGAGGGGGGATGTGAACGAGAGTCCAGCTAGACATAACAACACTGGACCTAGCGTGAGAAACAAGGTTATTGCGCCCAGAATTGATAAAGATTTGGCGGGCTGGAGAACTGGAGAGGAAGCCCGTGCTTCAAACTAATTGGGGAATGTGATTTATGACAGTTAATTGGAGGAGGGAATTTTGCTTTGATACTATGTGCTCAGGGGAGGGGAATTCAGTTTTTGGCTTCGATTATGCAGTGCCGATGTTACGCTACTCAAAATAAAGATTCTTTAAGATAAACAATGCCTCGAAGTCCTTTTGAAGAGTTTCATCTGTCGGAACCATGACAACACATATACGCACAAAAAAAGCTAAATAAAAAAAATGAGGATTGCATCATAGTCACGATATTTGTAGCAATGCACACACCTCTCTGTGTTTGCGTGTGTGTGTGTAGAAGTGTGTATTGAAATAGATCTATGATTAACTTTTTTGTTTTAACCGAACACTTCTAAGTAGCCCATTCCTCCTGCCTTCAGCTTGGCTCCTGATATATCCAACTATTACTTCTACCTAAGAAAGTAAACAATTGCATATTCTTCCAGGTAGTCATCGATTTACGACCATAATGGAGCTGGAATTTCCATCATATGTCATGATGGTCACTTGGCAACCGTTGCACTTTACAGCCAGTTGCAGCGTTTTGCAGTCAGATGACCACAATTTGTCATTTTTTGGCTGGTTTCCAGTAAAAATCACTAAACAAATGGTTATAAGTCAAAGACTACCCGTACAGTAGAAATATATGGTGGGTGAGAGTGATCATTGGCATCTTACTGAACATTTCATTGGGAGATTTCCTGTCTGAACAATTAATCTGTGGAACGGCATGCCTCCAGAAGTTGTGAGTGCTCCAACACTGGAGGTTTTAAGAAGAGATTGCACAGCCATATGTCTGGAGTGGTACATGTTGGAATGCCTGTGCAGGGGGTTGGACTAGAAGGCCTCCAAGGTCCCTTCCAACTCTGTGGTTCTGTTAGGACACAAATGAACCCAGAGCTGTTAATTTTCATCTTTTCTTTCTGCCTTTAGGAGCCAGGGGAAACTGCTCTTCATTTAGCAGTCCGGACTGCCGATCAGTCCTCTCTCCATCTGGTCGACTTCCTTGTACAAAACTGGTAACAGCTCTTTGTTTTTATTGTGGTATAAATTACTCTCTCCCTGACTTTCACAGTGTAATCACAGGCATAACTCAGGCACACGCTCCCCTCTCCCCAGCCTGTGGTTGGGTGAGCCCCTACTCTCTTGGTCTTCCGTAAAGGTGTAAAACTATGGGTCTGTGCCCTTGCTTGGGCACCCAGATAAGTACACAACCCTGGGGCTGATTAGCCCCCTAAAAGCCCTCCCCTCCCACCTCTTAATTTCTAACATTCTTGCCTCTTTTAAATTTTACATACTGTTTTTTATGCTTTCAATATCTTATTGTAGATCTTCCAGCGTCCCTCTGTGAAGGGGGTGGGCAGTTCTTAAATATGGTTGATTCCTAACATAGTCATTGTGGCTCACGTATATTTTACACTTCTTAACAGAATAAAATGAATTCACGAATACGTGCTGCGTGTCAATCCATGATTAGGTGTGAAAGCTAATAGAGGGATTTTTTTTTCTTTATTTTTTAGTGGAAACCTGGATAAGCAAACAATATTGGGGAATACAGTTCTACATTATTGCAGTATATATAACAAGCCAGAATGTTTGAAGTTGGCTTTGAAGGGGAAGCCAACTTTGCATATAGGTAAGTTCTCTTCACTATTAGTCAATAAAGAGTACTAGAAGTATATATTCACACACACACACACAAACACACATATATATATATGTATATGTGTGTGTGTTTATGTGTGTGTGTGATATATATATATATGTATGTATGTGTATATGTATGTATATATGTATATATACACTAGAAAATAGGCACAGTTGACTGGAAGTAATTACCAGTATTTCTCTAGTAATTACCCTAAAATGCTTTTCCCAAAGTGCAGTTTCCTGATGATTCTTGATTTGCATTTTGTTCATATTTCAGCTAGGCCTTTGATGATTTACCTCAGCTGTCCCTGCTTTTGATGTTAACTTGTTAAAATAAGATGCCATCGATCAAACGGTTGAATAATGAACAGTTCTCAAGTGTTGCCCAACATTCATAAATGAAATATAACACTGAGGGGCCATAATTTGTAATTCTGTTTCCTTGATTCCCGTATCTGTTTTTTTGCACCAGTAACCAAGGAACCCAGATTGTGCCTGCTTGCCATTAGATCGCTCCATTGCTCACACGGGCAAAAGCAAAACATTATTTTCATTCTGCCGTTTGCCAACTTCAAAAAAATCCTGTATAGTTCTGAAGTGTGGTCTATCTGGCGCACACATAAATTTCCATTTGTTCTAATTGCAGGTAGTCCTCAACTTATGACCACAATTCAGCCCAGAATTATGGTTGTAAGTCGTGATGGTCGTTGAGTGAGGTACCCATGTGATTGATTTGCTTAATGACCCACAATCCCTGTTGGACCTGTTGCGTAGTCTAGTGACCTCATGGGTTGTTAAGCGAAGCATGGGGCGTGCACAGAAGTGGGGGAGACCCTTGGAAGCTGGACAACAGGCCCCAGCCTGCACTGCAGCACCTCCCCGTCTCACATGATCTCCACCCCATGAGGCACTACATGCTCCAGTGCCTGTCCCGCTGGGTCTCATACACTGGGCCTCTCCCCTCCTGGTCATGCCCCAGTTCACTTACCTTTTCTGGAGGTCATCCCAAAGCTGTTTTTTTCAAGAGGCAACTGGACTCTTCTAGTTTTTCCTTGAAGGCATTTCCCTTCTCGTCCAAGAAGCTTCTTCAGTTCTGACTGGATGGTGGGGAATGGAAGGATTTTTATTCCTTGCAGACAGCTGGTCATTTGCATTCTTTTAGAAGACTAAGTCCAGTTGCCTCTTGAAAAAGCACCTTTGGGACAACCATGACCTGGATGACTGAGAATCTCCATAGACTTTCTGGAGATCACTTCTGGAAAGGAGAAGCAACCGGTTCACTGTGCCTCCTTCCTATAGTTTTATATATACTTTACTTATTTGGCCAAGTGTCATTAGACACAGAAGGAATTAGTCTCCGGTACAGAAGCACTCGGTGTACTTGCAAAGCAACAGATAATAATAATAATAATATTTATTATAGGAAGTTAGGATCCTTGGAACAATCTTTATCAGAAATTGGGGGAATGTTAAAATGTACTAGCGTCTTCTACATTTTAAATGTAATTAAATGGGAAGCTTGTAGGTTGCAAAGCAAAACACCACTTTCAAAAATATTTACTCTTAAGTAATAGGTAGTCCTCGATTTAGGTAGTCCTCGATTTACGACCACAATTGAGCCCAAAATTTATGTTGCTATTGAGAAATTTGTTAAGTGAGTCTTGCCCCATTTTACGAATTTTGTAACACGGTTGTTAAGCGAATCTGGTTTCCCCATTGGCTTTGCTTGTCTGAAGGTTGCAAAAGGTGATCACATGACCCCAGGACACTGCAACCGTCATAAATGTGAGTCAGTTGTCAAGCATCTGAACGTAAATCTCATGGGGACGTTGCAGCGGTCGTAAGTGTGAAAAATGGTGATAAGGCACTTTTTTTAGTGCCGTTGTCACTTTGAACTGTCGTAAGTCGAGGACTACTTGTAATAACTAAAGTCAGATGCCTTTCTTCTCTATAACAACCATTTGATTTTCTTTGCATCTTTTCTTTTAATGGTTAATGAATTTTTTAACTTCATTGCAATATTTGGAGGTTTAATTTTAATTGCAGTAAATCAAGCTGGAGAAACTGCTCTGGACACGGCGAAGAGACTGAAAGCTATCCAGTGTGAAGATTTGGTAAGAAAACAATGCTTTTTTTAAAAATTAGAAGATGGGGAGGGGAAATTTGCCTGAAAATTTTTCTTTTTCTTTTCTTTTCTTTCTTTTTCTTTTTGCAAGTGTAGAATGGGATGAATCTGCTACAGACAGAGATGCCAGACTGACCTTCTGCTCTTTTTCAGCCTTTCTCTATTTCCCCCTAGCAAAAACAAGAATTCCTAATATCAAAAGCGTGAACTGTGGCGTGAGAAAGTTTATCGTTCTTTACTTCTTAATTTCTTTTATAATCACAAAGGATTTTCGATAAGTCGGACAAAGCCGTGCCTTTCAGTAGAGTACAAAATGTCTTTGGGGAGGAGAGAATGTGCTTTTCACAAACACAAAGGATGACACTCCTGAATTACATGTATTTCAGCTTTCCCAGGCCAAAGTGGGGAAACTAAATCCGCACGTGCACGTCGAATACGAGTGGAATCTTCGACAGGAAGAAATGGATGAAAGTGACGATGATCTGGATGACAAGGTAAAGAAGAATTGGGGGGGTTACAGGTAGTCCTCGACTTACAACGGTTCATTTAGTGACCCTTCAAAGCTGCAACGGCACTGAAAAAAAAGTGACTTTATGACCATTCTTCAAACTTATGACCGTTGCAGAATCCCCATGGTCACGTGATTAAAAATTTGGACACTTGGCAACTGACTCATATTTATGACAGTTGCAATGTCCCGGGGTCATGTGTTCATTTTTTGCGACCTTCCAACAAGCAGAGTCAATGGGGAAGCCAGATTCACTTAACAACCGTGTTACTAACTTAATAAGTGCAGTGATTCACTTAACAACTGTGTCAAGAAAGGTCGTAAAATGGGGCAAAACTCACTCAACAACTACCTTGCTTAGCAGCAAAAAAATTGGGATCAATTGTGGCTGTAAGTCGAGGACTACCTGAGGAAGTCGCCAAAAGCGAATGGTTGATTTACAAACAATACATTTATTATATCCCGCTATCTATGCATAATTCATTTGGTATAACATACAAATTTAACCAGTAGTTACCACATTCATGAAAGCAAATTATTAGTAGTCCATGCAATATTTTTTGAGGAGGAGGAGGAATCAAACCTCTATTTTGTCCGACTTTTAATGATTCTGAGCAGTTCCAAGAAAGCTCTACAGCCATTTGAACCACCCAGGTGACCTTGAGGACACAGATAAACCTTCAAGTGGCTTCAACAACTCTCTAAAACAGACATGTCAAACACAAGGCCCTGGGGCCGGATGCGCCCCGCAACGTGGTTTCATGTGCCCCACGAAGCCATCCTGAAAACAGTGAGGGAATGGCCCCCGCTGCCTTGGCCCCGGCCCGGGCCCAGGAGCCAATGTACAATTTTGTGGTGGCCATCTATGCTGAAACGCATTCAGTCTTAGCTCCACAAGGCCATCTGGAAACAGCAAGGGACCAGCCCCCGCCCCCTGGGTGCGCACTGGGGAGGTGTCACCCTTTGTGAGGAATGAAGAAATGCACCATCGCCTGGAAGTGGTCAGTAAATGGCCCTCGCCTACTTCACATATCCGGCTTGATGGGCTCCGGGGGAGGGGTTTCAGCAGGCTCTTCCAGTGGACCATGCCTTGGCGCTTGCCCTGGTCCCACCCCCTTCTGCCAGAGACCCTCAGATCTGTCCCACTCCTGCTCAGGCCCCCACAGGCACCCTTGACGTGAACGATGTAGAGCTGGCCATGCCCATGCAGTAGGCCGTGCCCACCCAATAGGCCACGCCCACCCTGGCCACACCTACCCGGCCCCCTGAGGGCAACCGCAATGCTGATGCGGCCCTCAATGAAATTGAGTTTGACACCCCTGCTCTAAAAGAATGCAAATTCTGTCTGCAAGGAGTATAAATCCTTCTATTCCCCACCATCCAGTCAGAGCTGAAGAAGCTTCTTGGATGAGAAGCAAAACGTCTTCAAAGAAAAATAAGAAAGTCCAGTTGCCTCTTGAAAAAGCACCTTTGAGACAACCATGACCTGGATGACTGAGAATCTCCATAGACAGATTCTGAGCGATGTAGCTTCAAAGATACTGGAGTAGGATAGATCTTGATTCATTGCACGTGTTTTCATGTGATGAATGCTAGTTAGCTCCTGAACAAGATACTAATCGCCTATTTAGAGCTTCGCTCAATAATTGTTAGGAAACTGCCAGCCAGGTTGGAAGGAGGGAGTCAAGCAAGGGTCTAGCCTGGAGTCCTTGCACAGCTGCAAGCAGCATAAACTTGACCTTCCCCAAGATCCTTGAAGCCTTATCTGGCCATTCCCAGGGGAAGGCAGACAGTCAGACGAGATTCTCGTAATATAGATGGTGGTAAATTATTGACTTATTCACAAGAAATTCTAGTTGCTTGCACCTGGCAATAATAAAATATATTTAGAAATCATACGTCCATGTATAATTCTCTAACCTATTTTCTTGCCTCCTCCAGTTCTAAGATTCTCAGGGAGTTTAAAAGAGTTCATCAGCTTTCCGTGTGCTCAGAAATGTCTTTTGGGGAGCAGATGTCTTTCTCATGAGATGTATAATGCAAAGTTCTGCCCGCCGTTGAAATAAATAAGGAAACTTCTTACGACAAAACTGAAAATCACTGTTCATGCCTCAGCGGCTTACCTAACACCTTCATTTCCTGTTCTTCGGCTGGAAAGTTTTGACTTTATTAGTCAAACAGAGAGGGCACCTTTGAAATAAAAGTGTTATTTTATTTTTCCCCACAGCCTAGTCCGATTAAGAAAGAACGTTCTCCGAGACCGCAGAGCTTTTGTCATTCTTCCAGTATTTCTCCCCAAGACAAAATGGCTCTTCCCGGACTTAGCACTCCGCGAGACAAACAGAGACTCTCCTATGGCGCCTTCCCACATCAGATTTTTGTCTCTGCCAGCATCGACTCTGCCACTTCGCCAACCACAGTAGATGGGCCTCCACTTCCTCCAAGAAACGCTGGAAAAGGTATTTGTTCGGCCATCTTGTGAGTGTTGCAGGAATGGGGCTTGATTTATGTCCCCCGCCCTGTAGAAACACTGTTTAATTTTAGCTTTCTGGAAGAGGATTTTCAAATGGTGATGATGAGTAGCAGTTTGTTTCACTAGCCAGGCATATTTACAGAAGCACAAAAAACTGATTTCTCTTTTTATGTATTTTATAAAGCCGAGTAACATTTTGAAAGGGCATTGCAGCGAAGCTATAAATTCCAAAATTTCTGGACAGTGACTTATCTAGGCAGGCATTAGTATTTTGCAATTATCTGAAAATGAGGCTGAATTTGGCACAGGTAGTCCTCGACTTACAACAGTTTGTTTAGTGACCATTCCAAGTTACAACAGCACTGAAAAAGGTGACTTATGACCATTTTTCACAGTTAGAACCTTGCTAGCATCCCCATGATCGTGTGATCAAAATTCAGAGGTTTGCCAACTGGTTCGTACTTATGACCATTGCTGTGTCCCAAGGTCATGTGTTCATCTTTTGCGACCATCTGACAAGCAAAGTCAGTGGGGGAGCCGGATTCACTTAACAACCATGTTACTAACTTGTCAACTGCAGTGACTCACTTAACAACTGTGGCAAGAAAGGGCGTAAAATGGGGCAAAACTGGCTTAACAAATGTCTCAGGAACAGAAATTTTGGGCTCAATTGTGGTTGTAAGTCAAGGACTACCTTGTGGATGGAATAAAGGACAAGAGACACTTAATTTTTAGTATACTTATAGAGGAATCATTCTGCTGACACTAACTAAATTCAAGCATTCTTGAAATAAAAATGAATGCTTATGTTTAGAAACTTTTACACAAGTATTAACAAATACTTCTGAATGTTTTAATAGTATCAGGAATGGTCAGGATGTAGAACTTCCTAGCGGTATTTCTGCTTGAAATCTGCTGATTTTCTTATTCAATGATTGGAAAATCAGAGCACCATCTACTACATGAAGTTTCTTAAGCAGAGGGTGACACATTTGTATTCCACACTAATCAGTGATTATATTATTGCCATTTTAAAATACAGTTATTATGATCACCTTAGTTGTAATATATTTTTTAGGAAATTCTATGTAGTATTTTGTTCTTTGTAACTAGCAGATAGTATTCAGTAATTTGAGTGGTGTCATTTAAAAAAAATAATAATCCTGTTTTCACTATTATTTTGTAATATGGAAGATGTGGGAATCTTTTCATACATTATACAGACCTGTGGTTTGCTTAACAATTATGTATAAATAAGCCACAATTTGTCTTTCCCCTACACACTAAATCTTAGATTCTCGTTTGCAAGTGGCAGTAACCAGAATTGTACAGTATGCTAAGCAAAATCCAAACAAACCTCCTGATAAATGTGGTGAATGCAAATTATATTTCTAAAGAGGTTTGGATTTTAGTTCTTAAAATGTCCTCCATAATAAATCAATTGATTTTTAAAGCAAAAAATGGTTTATGCTATCAATTATCTTCCAAGCTTTACTCAAGTAGATGGTATTCTAGAGAAAAATGATTTCTTGGTTTCTTATGTACTTACAGTACATACCAAATGGGTGCACAATTGCCTAAATATGCCAAATAATATTAAAATGATAAAATAAGTTTAATACGAGTAGAGGAAATATTTTAAAGCTTGAATGTATAAATTCTTTTCAGAGGAAATCTTATTGATTATAGGCTTAATTGGAGAATGATTGCATCAAATTGCTCTATATATCACTTAATATGAAAAAAGTTAAATTATAATTTTTATGATTGGTTATTTGTAAATACATAAATTCTGAGTCTTCAGTGCAAAATCTGAATGCCATTGTGCACAAAAGATGCCAAAGCTTAGCACAGACCCTATACTGGGGGAAAGCTTTTATAAAATAAATGATTTTTTTAAAAAAAAACTCAATACCTTGCAGTCTAAAGCAAAGTGAATCACAATTAGGATGGTGGCTATTACGGTTTTTCTGGTATCAGATCCATTCAATATGAAATTTTAAAACAGTGGAGAATGAAAATAGAATGGAAATCTATTTAGTTTTGAAAATTTAACTTTTTTTATAGCAACTACAGATACAATTTCAAAAATATATCAGCTCTTATTTGAAATAAATGTCGGCGAATCTACCATAAAGTAGATAAATTCCTTAGAGAATTGTTAATTAGCATCAAAACAGGAAGTATGCTTGAACATCAGTGGCACCTAAGTAAGATTCTCAAAGTCTAAAAATATTCAGTGAACTATTACGAAGATTATAAACTGAAGGGAGCATTCTCTAATCTTTGACATGTAATAGCATTAGAATGTAGTGATGATAATACTTTACGGATCAGCTGTTAGGCCATATCAGAATATAAAATATAAAACACAGAACAGTAATAATGCCATATATTAAAAAGAGAATAAAAAATATGTAAAAGAAAATGCAAGTCCTATTTCTATGTCACCTCTACAATTTACCACAATCTGTTCTACATATATAATTCTCAACTGTATTGTTTTGTTCAACTGAAGGCCTGTATTATATATAATTTTTGGATTCTGACCACACATGAAATGTGTTGTTTTATTAAAGATCCCAATAGGCCATACTTCTGTATATGTGTTATGTATTCTGTCTCTGGAGCACAAATATGATACATTCCAAGTTTTTGGAACAACGTTTTTAATGAGATTTCACATATAATTGAACAGAAGACTGAGGGTTTTCCCCCAGGGTTAGGTTTATTACATATATTTGATAGCAGAACCAAAAAATTTTTTGTCAAATTAAAAAAATCAAATTTTAACAGTCAAATTAATTATTGCTAAAGAGTGGAAATATCAAGGTAATATCTCAAGATATACCAATATGATAAGATCTGATCCATTGTATTACCTGATAGTTCATTGCTTAATAATGAAAAGTAGCAAATCATTATTTTGTGAGGAAGAGCAGGATTTTATTTATTATAGGAGGTAAGGATCTTTGCAACAAACCTCATCAGAAATTAGGGAAACATTAAACATGAATTACATTTTCGATGTAATTAAATGGAAAGCTTGTATGTTGCAAAGCAAAACATCACCTTCAAAAATATTTACTTTAAGTAATATTCATAGGTCAGTGATGGCGAACCTTTTAGAGACCCAGTGCCCAAATTGCAACCCAAAACCCGCTTATTTATCACCGGGTGCCAGGTGGGCATGGCCGCCGTGGTCATGGCAGACTGGGTGGGCGGGGCCAGGGTGGCGGGGGCCAGTCCCTCACCATCTCTGGGCCACAGCATGGGTGCCCACAGAGAGGGCTCTGAGTGCCGCCTCTGGCACGCGTGCCATAGGTTCGCCACCACTGTCATAGGTAATACAGGTAGTCCTCAATTTACAACCACAATTGAGCCCAACATTTCTGTTGCTAAGCGAGACATTTGTTAAGTGAGCTTTGCCCCATTTTACGACCTTTCTCACCACAGTTGTTAAGCGAATCACTGCAGTTGTTAAGTCAACAACACTGTTGTTAAATGAATCTGGCTTCTCCATTGACTTTGCTCGTCAGAAGGTCGCAAAAGGGGATCACGTGACCCCGGGACAATTGCAACCATCATAAATACATGCCAGTTGCCAAGCATTTGAATTTTGATCAGGTGACCATGGAGATGCTGCAACGGTTGCATGAAAAATGGTTGTAAAATCATTTTTTTCAGTGCCGTTGCAATTCTGAACAGTCAATAAATGAACTGTTGTAAGTTGAGGACTCCCTGTATCCCCAAATCTAACCTGGAAGCATTCTTAGAAAATAAAGTGGATACATGATACCAAGCATCTCTTATCAGAGACCACTTAACTTTGCCTAGCAAATTTGACTCCTAGGCTTGGGTTCGAAAGAACTTTTTCGGACACATTTTAGCTAAATGAATCTTTACTGCAAGCAAGAACAAAGAACTTTGCTGATTGGCTTTGCACGTGCTCCTATACCCATGGTGATTCGAACCCATAGCTTTTCATCTTTTCCATTAATGAACCATCTTGGTTTATGGTGCTTGGTGGACCTGAAAGTCTACATTAGGTCAACTGTAATCATGTCCAACTATGACAGATACCTAAAAGATATGAATCCCCTTTTGCTTATCAGTTGATATATGCTCTCTCTCTCTCGAGATAAGATATCAATGGCCACGGAATTTAATCTAATTTAATTACTCAGATGGCATACATTATCTTGTTTTAAATAAAATTGTTTAATTTACAATGCAAAGAAACTTGTGATTACAATTAATAAACATCCTTGCCTAACCTCACTTAGACTTCTTTATCAGGGTGCTAATCAAGCTTAATAGAATGAAGAGAGATATATGCTGTTTTGATGCTTAGTATGCACACCATCAACAAATGAATAGTTTGATTAAATCTATTTAATTAATGTATTTGCTTAAAATCCTACAGCCAGTTGTTTTCTAGAGGGATAATGAGTCAGCAAAAATACAAGTAAGCTGAAATTAATATAAAAACAGACATCAGACATATAACAGTGTTACAACGTATCTATTTTGAGACTAACTTTTGCTAAATTGTTCTATTAAAGATACGTGATTCAATTCAAATCACGTTCAAGTAGATAAACACATAATCAAGAGTAGTCTATTTCACATTGATAAATCATCATTCACCTTGGCTTGTTAGTGTTTTGAACTTGAGATCTTTACTACATTAAAACTGTACTTTTGGCGGTTGACACAATTCTTTTAGATTTAACATTAGATATAACAAGTAAAATTACTGCTTAGATTTATTCAGACTAAAGTTGATGAATATTTTTATTGGTAAATAGTCAGATCTAGTCTTAACCATATCTATAAACGACCAACATTAACGAATGGGATTTACAATAGTAACTAACTTATTCTATTGATAAGACTCAATATAGTGGAGATTATTTTTGTGGGACATAATCACCATTTAAATAATACACACTTTGCATTAGCTCTATTTCCAAAATTTAATGTTCCGCCCGGAGATGTTATTTTTGCTTAATATTTGTTTTTTCAATGTATGAATATTTATATATTGCACCAGTTATTCTTAAGTACATTCACTGAAATCATGGATTTAAGTGTAATATAAGGCCGTTGATTTACGAATGAAGGCAAATATACATGTTCCTGCATAATGTTGCAGGATCCAATCTGGATCGGTCACCGGGACCAGAGGTTTAGTCTTGCAAGCTTTCAGACTCATGCTGGAGCCCATCCTGAGGGAACTTCTCTCTCGTCAGAATGTTTCACGCATTCTGAAGTTCTCTGAGGATGGAGTCCAGCAGCTTGAGTCTGAAAGCTCAGAAAATTAAATCTCTGGTGACCGATCCAAATTGTAGTCAGTGGATTTACTTGGTATTATATGTAAACTTCTCTTCCTGCATCTTAAGTTTCTTTGTGTTGCCATCTCTCTACATGTGTATCTATTTCTCCAATCACAGTAATTGCTGGAAAAGTTAATAGTAAGAAAAGAATTTTGCTAAATTTTCCACTTTTTGGAATGGCCATTTGTTTTTGTTTTTTTCCAGTCCTTTGCTGTATTTTCCTGTTGTCTGATTTTGAGTTTCCCTTGTGCTGTATTGGTGTTAACCCATCTTTGTGTTGATAAGAAGACATTTGTTTATCTCCACAGGTCCAACGTGCCCTCCTTCAACACTCCCATTAAGCACTCCAGCCTCTAGTGGCAGCTCCACCCTGTCTAAGAAGAAGCCCCCTCCCCCACCCCCTGGACACAAAAGAACCCTATCAGACCCACCCAGCCCACAACCTCATGGGCCCCAGAATAAGGGCCAAATGTGTTGGGGTGAGTTATAATAATATTCATACTGATTTAGTTTCAATGCCTGTAGGGAAAGGACAGGTAGAGCCTGGGGGTGGAGTCAAGAGAGGAATCAGCCTGGAATCATTACGTTCCCACAACTGGTCCAACTCCAGCTCCCCCTTGAATGCCATTAACTCTTATCTAATGCCAATTTACTGCTGTTAGTTGACTAAATTCTTGTGTATAGGCGCAAGCAATATATCTTGGCATGTGGTCCTGATTCTTTGAGCCTAACAATGCCCTATCCAACCATGATTAAGGAATTCTCACTATATGATTTACTATAGTGGGAGATTAAGTTGCCAGCTTGTAGGGGGTCCTAGCCCTAACTGGTGTCCCATGTTATGGTTTGAACTTTGGGAAATATGATTTCTGTTGTTGCTTGGTGTGATGTCTTGACAAATCTTACGTTACTGTGTGTCTGGAGTCCTTCTACGTGGAAGAATATAGAAACAAATGCAAAATGGAAAAGGTAAAAAAATGCCTAATATTTGAAAGTTCAAGCCATGGTTGCAATTCTCTGCAACATTAGAACCAACTATAGTTGGTTATGATGTTTTAATTGAGCTGGAACCACTGATTATAAATTAAATGCTCTTGCTGGCATTTTACAGTTACTCCAAAGTTTTATAGCTCATTGTTTTTTCTGAAACCTGTGATAGATAGAAAATTATGACTTCCTTGTAAAGCGAGGAAGTTTGTTAGAACAATAGTCTTTGGATCAGTATATATTTTGTGTTGGGAGATGATGCAATAGTAAGTTTTGAAGCATCCTAGGAAACCGTTTGAAGCTGTTGTCATCCAACTGTTGACCTCACTCTAACATATTAATTTTGTCTTCTGCGGAAAATGGTTTAAATTAGCATTTTATAGTGCTAAAAAAGAGATAATAAAAACAGTATGCTTCAGTTATAGTTTCAGAACATTTCAGAGGCCTAAAACGTTTACTTGATTAAGTTATGATTCTTTGCATTAGGCTATCTGTTTTTAATTTTAGCTCTAAAAAAGGTCTAAGGATTGTTTGAACTACATACTTTATTGATTCGGTTTTGAATCCAACAGCATAAAGATTTATGCCGATTTATGTCCAACATTTTAAAAAGTCTAAAGGACCACTGAAATTTAATAGAAATGGAACATTGATTCAAAAGAGAGAGAAAGCTGAAATTTGTAATCAGTGGAGCTGTAGATGAGTAGACTTTCTATCAGCTTAAAAATCAAATCTTAATCTTTTTATAAGGTTATCAGTAGTTGCTACATATTCAAAGTGTCTTATACATCAGTGCAGGTGACATATAATGATAGCCAAATATATTTCTAGATTTATACAGAATATAGTTCTTTCCTGAAGTGCAAAAAAAGCTAAATGGGAATCTGCTGAATTCTATATTGTTTGACTACCAAGTTATATTTATTTATACCCCACCTTTATTATTTTTTAAAAAATAACCCAAGGTGGCGAACATACCTAACACTCCTCCTCCTATTTTTCCCACAACAACAACCCTGTGAGGTGGGTTGGGCTGAGAGAGAGTGATTGGCCCAAAGTAACCCGGATGACTTTCATGCCTAAAGTGGAACTAGAACTCACAGTCTCCTGGTAATTGGCCCAAAGTCACTCAGCTGGCTTTCATGCCTAAGGTAGGACTAGAATTTTCTGTCTCCTGGTGATTGGCTCAGAGTCACCCACCCAGCTTTCATGGCTAAGGTGGAATTTGAACTCATGGTCTCCCACTTTCTAGCCTGGTGCCTTAACCCCCTAGATCAAACCTGAGCATAATTAAACAGCAGAAGATCAAAAATAAAATTAACTATAAATTACAACACAGCTTCTGAGTCTGTAGTAGCAGTGACATGTGAGGGGAAGAATGGCACACACAGATATTGTATTGTGCATTGCATTTGGTGTTAGTGTATCTGCAGTTTTCATGTGATGAATGAGATCACCTGTATTTTGTCTGTTTTTATTACCTCAGTTGTTCGTAATCTTTGTGAGTATGCTGTGAATTTTAAGTAACCTTTTCATTAAAAAAAAAGGAGGAATACGTACAAGATGAGTTTCAACACCTTCTAGAGAGGTTCTTAAAAGTTTGTGGACCCTTTTGATTTTGTGCATAATTTCAATATTTGTGCATAAACATGAGCTAAAACGTTGTTCTCCACACAAGTCCTAAAACTAGATAAAGAGAACACAAATATGTACTTTTGGATCATCTTCCCTAATAAATAAATTAAAATATAATGTTTTTAACTGGTATAATTTTGTTCTCTTCTTTTAGGGCTTGGGTGGAGAACAGATCAAGCTTTAGGTCGTATTCATAGAGAAATATTGAGAATTCAAAAGGGTTCACAACCTTTTAAGCACCAGTATATACCTTTCCTATCCTTAATATTCTGGAGTATTCAGCTTTCTTGTCAACGTTTATAACTGTTAAGACCATTTTCTTTAAGAGTTTCTCTCTGTATCATCTTCTAGTAGTTCCATGCATTTTGACTGGTCTGAATCTCTTGAGATCTCCCTATTCTGATTTCCACTCTTGGCTTTCCAGATTATGAGAGCATTGATGGAGAAAAGGGTTATAGTTTTAGACAGCCTAAATCAGGTTAGGAGGTAGGGAAAGTGGCGTGCATTTCTAGTACTTCTTCTCGATAATTTGCCTCCAAAACCCATTTTTATTTACAGCACCCAAGGCTAACTCCAAAGCCCACTGGAGTTGGGCAACCTATAAATCAATCAAGTGATCAATCAATCAGAGAACATTTGCTTTGGAGGTCTAGCCATCCTTGGCCAATTCGAAATGTATCAGATAGAATCAAATACATTTTTTTCTCTGAAAGTTTGAACACGTTGATTGTAGCAGGTCTAGTGAAACAGAAATAAAGACTTTGTAAATAGAAGGTGATTGGAGGTTGTGTAATCCTGGGAGCAGGCATATTTGATTGAAGGAGTTGCCAGTGTGTGCAGTGTGTGATAGAGATAGAGATACATACATACATATATACATACGAAAGAGAAAGAGATATAGTTATGAAAGCGAAAGATATAGATAGATAGATAGATAGATAGATAGATAGATAGATAGATAGATAGATAGATAGATAGATAGATAGATAGATAGATAGATAGATAGATAGATAGATAGATAGATATAGGAAAGAAAGATTAGACAGACAGACAGACAGACACAGACAGACGGATAGATAGATAGATATGAAAGATAGATGATAGATAGATAGATAGATAGATAGATAGATAGATAGATAGATAGATAGATATAGATAGTTATGATAGGCAGAGATGATAATGGATATGATATATATTGATGATAGATACAGAGATTCTGAGATGCAGTCAGTACTGAATGATGTAGATGAAATTGAGTTTGACATTAGGTTGAATTGAGTGTTTCATTTTGAATATTCTTTCCTCATTAGCAGTCTGATTTTTATTGTATCAAATTACAGATAGTCCTTGACTTACAACCATTTGTTTAGTGACCGTTTGAATTTACAGCGGCACTGAAAAAAGTGACTTATGACCGTTTTTCACACTTACGACTGTTGTAGCATCACCATGGTCACGTGATCAAAATTTGGACACTTGGCCAACGGTTCATATTTATGGCGGTTGCTGTGTCCCGAGGTCACACGATCCCCTTTTGTGACCTTCTAACAAGCAAAGTCCATGGGAAAGCCAGGTTCACTTAACAACTGGGTTATTAAGTTAGCAACTGCAGTAATTCACTTAACAACTGTGACAAGAAAAGTTGTAAAATGGGCCAAAACTCACTTAACTGTCTTACTTGACAACATAGATTTTGGGTTTAATTGTGGTCATAAGTCAAGGATTACCTGTAACGTTTTGGAAAGCCTTGCATCTTTCACTTAAATCATTATACATAAGAATATACGTCCAAGTCTTTATACCATTTCTGTGATGGATTCCAATCATTTAATGTCATGGCTGCTACTTTAAAATTTTTAATGTTCCAACATTCTTACTTTTTAGGTAATGATCTGGGTCCACCAGCCACCAAAACTGCAAACAAATTTGAAGGGATGTCTCAACAGTCAGGGTGAGATATTTATATGTTGAGGTTACTTTGTATATTTACTGTCATCACACAAGAATGTGAAAGTAGGTATGATTTTCATGTTGTAGAGGATTTTACACACACACACACACACACACACACACCCCTCTGCATTCCTATCTCCTTTTCTTAGCTTCTTCTAGTGTTTGCACAGTTTGCGTTCAACGGTAGTCCTCGACTCTCGACTTGAACAACCATTCATTTAATAACGGCTCACAGTTACGATGGCCTGGGAAAAAAGTGACTTGTGACCCATTCTTGAGTTTACAGTTGTACCATCCCCACAGTCACATGATCACAACTCGCGCACTTGGCAACCAATTCGCATTTGTGAAGGTTGCAGCGCCTTGTGGTCTCATGCTCGCAATTTGTGATTTTCCTTAACTGGCTCCCGTCAAGTCCATCAAGGAAGATGGATTCGCTTACCGATCCTATGGTTTGCTTGTGAGTGTGGTAAAAATGACAATAAACGCCTCTGTAAGATGTCCAGTCTGAGAATTTTTGTGTCGGCAATGCTGATGGATGCCTCTGTTCTAAATACGAGGCTTTTTTTAAATTATAGAATTGAACCTCTTGTGTCTTTCTTCATCAGCACCGGGACTGCTAAGACTGCCTTGGGCCCCCGCGTGCTTCCGAAACTACCTCAGAAAGGTAAGGCTGATAATGAAAAAAGCTAAGCAGGGTCAGGCAAGGTTAGTCTTGGAATGGGAAACCATAAGAATATCCCAGGGCTGTAAGTTAGATGAGGAGGGGGAAAAAAATATCATGAAAGAACTTCATTATTATTATTATTATTAAGAACTGTCAAGATTGACTTAAGGGGGATTTTATGTGAGCATGTAATATGCTGAGTGGCTTTCACTTCAAAACAAAAAACAAAAACCCTGGACAATCTAAGCTAGGATAGTGAATGAAAATAGGAGACCTATAAAGTCTGCCTTTGATGTAGTCAAATTATGGAGAGCAGATTCCATGAATTTTTATTTCAAACAATCTTTCAATGCGTTTCTCTCTCTCTCTCTCTCTCTCTCTCTCTCTCTCTCTCTCTCTCTCTCTCTGTATATATATATATATATATATAAAAATGTGTGCAGAATTGCATTGAAAGATTGTTTGAAATAAAAATTCATGGAATCTGCTCTCCATAATTCAACTACTTTAAGAGACAGTAGGCAGGAATGCAACTAGTAGACTTTTGCCTTAAATTCTCTTTACATTCTCTCTTTAAATTCTCTCAGTTCAGAGATTAAACGTTTCATGCGGTCAAGGCTTAATGTAAGGGTGACTGCTAAGGATCCATTTTAAAACGTTCTTTTTACCATCTTCTTTACCTTCCCTTGTTTTGGGTTGGTTAAATTGTTTTGTATTTTGAGGTAACCCTCTCTCTCTTCTTCCCAGAGATGATTTTTTCCAAAAGGCAACTGGACTTCGTTTTTTTTGTTTTTCTTTGAAAAGGGGTCGCTTCTCATCCAAGAAACCTCTTCAGTTTCTATGAAGCTTCTAGGACAGTGATGGCGAACCTTTTAGAGACCGAGTGCCCAAACTGCAACCCCAAACCCACTTATGCATCGTTGAGTGCCGGGTGGGTGTGGCCCATTGGGTGGGCGTGGCCCATTGGCTGGGTGTGGCCAATTGGGTGGGCGTGGCCCACTGGGTGGGCATGGATGTGGTGGTAACAGCAGACTGGGTGGGACTAAAAAGTTCAATCAATCAATTCCAACTTTGCAAGATCTTTTTTTTTCCCGTGAGAAGTTGAAATTGACTGATTGAACTTTTTTTTTTTTTTTGCACACGGCGGCGGAGGCCTAAAGAGAAAAGGTTTTATAAAACCCAGCTGAAGGCCTAGGACTGGGGCGACGGCGCCCGTGCCCACAGAGAGGGCTCTGAGTGCCGCCTCTGGCACCCGTGCCATAGGTTCGCCACCACTGTTCTAGGATGAGAAGCAAAATGTTTTCAAAGGAAAAAAAAAAACAGAAGAAAATCCAGTTGCCTTTTGGGGGAAAAACACCTTTGGGACAACCATGACCTGGATGTTTGAGAATCTCCATAGACTTTTCTCTCTTTTTATACAGCTATGCAAGAAAAAAAATAAAATAAAAGATTGTGCTATAGAAAAAGGAAGAGTAAACGAAAGAACCACGGGTGTTCATCCCCCCCCCCTGTATATATTGCATTTGGGCTTTTTGAGATTGCATGTTTATCATTTCTTCTTCTGCTGTCAGTGGGTCCCAGTATGAATTAGTATCTTGTGCTCAATAAAGCAGCAGTCGTAAAATTGCAATGGAGACAGATGGGATTTGTTTTCAGGAAAACAGGGAAAGGAAAAGGAAAAGGCTTCATCTGAAATTCCCTCACTGTTTTTGCTTTCTCTTTCAGTGGCATTACGAAAAATAGAAACAATTCATCTCCCTTCGCTCGATAAATCCAGCCATCAATCTGAAACCTTTCAAAAGTCCGCTTCTCTTTGTATCGATCTGCCCCAGAAACCCCAGCCTGCAGATTTAGCCCCCAAACCAGGAGAATTGCCCCCCAAACCCCAACTGGGGGACCTGCCTCCAAAACCCCAACTAGCAGACTTACCTCCAAAACCCCAAATGAAGGATCTCCCTCCCAAGCCACAACTAGGAGAAACTTTGGCAAAATCTCCTGGTGGGGAGATATCCCCTAGATCTCAGCCCTCTGAGGCCAAATCACCCAATATGGATCTTTCCCCAAAGATACAATTGAAAGAGATTGTCCAGAAACAAGCATCTGAAGAGTCTGGAGATACAACTCCTGGATCAGCAGAAACCCCTGTGCCACTTCCTAGAAAAATAAACATGGTAGGTTGATAGCTTCTTTTTTCCGATGTTATGGCCCGTACTGTTGTGGTGATGATGATGGATGATAATGTCCATTTAGTCATGTCCAACTCTTGGTGATTCTATGGGCTAGAATCTCAGGGGTGGGCAACCTTGGCTCTTTTATGACTCGTGGACTTCAACTCCCAGAATTCCTGAGCCAGCATGGCTCAGCTTGGAAACCTCTCCCTTTCCCCTCAGCACGGCTGGCTCAGGAATTCTGGGAGTTGAAGTCCACGAGTCATAAAAGAGCCAAGGTTGCCTAGCCCTGGACTAGATCTTTCCATGTCTTTCAATCTTGCGCTAATTCCTTGAGTTGTTCTATCCTCTGGCTGGTGTCAGCTTTGATAGTGTCATACAGGTAGTCTTTGACTTACAAGCTTCCATTTAGTGACCATTACAAGTTACAACAGCACTGAAAAAAATGACTTATGACCATTTTCCACACTTATGATCATTGTAGCACCCCCATGGCCGAGTAAATCAAAATTCGGACACTTGGAAACCGGCTCTTACTTACGACGGTTGCAGTGTCCCTGGGTCATGTGATCCCCTTTTGTGACCTTCTGACAAACAAAGTCAATGGGGAAACCAGATTCACTTAACAACCCTGTCACTGCAGTGATTCACTTAACAACTGTGGCAAGAAGGGTCGTAAAAATGGGAAACTCACTGAACAACTGTCTCACTTAGCAACAGAGGTTTTGGGCTCCATTGTGGTCGTAAGGCGAGGACTACCTGTAATCATAAAACAAAGAGGCAAGCAGATGCTTAGCAGGACTAATTATTCTCCAGATTTGTATATCTCCAGGCACAAGTATGTTGATTGGTTTAACACAATTATTGACATTTCTGTGAATTCAGCGTTTCAGAAATACACCTGCACGTGATAAATTATACCTATAAAATGTAGTGGTGTTGAGAGCAGGAAATCTTTAGGTTTCTGGATGGTCAGTAAAACGAGGATTATTATGCATTATCCCTGTTCTGAAAGAGACAATTGCATCATCAAGTGGAAAGATTTTGCCAACTCCTTACTCACAAGCGGACCGGCCTCATCTCTGTGGCCTAGAAATCTGTGGCCTAGATTTTCTGACTGCATCTGAAGAGGCTCATTGGTCTTACAGTCGGGTCTGTGACAATGTGCCACGGCCAGCTCGCCGTGGGACAAGAGTTACACTGATATCAAAGACATGGTAGAATAGAACCGTTAAAGAAAGGATGCAAAAGGAGGGACAGGATGAAATGTGAGTGGCAAAAATTAAAATATTTTTTTTATTTATTCTAAATAATTAAACAGAATTGTTTAATTGTCCCACAGAGTAGTCCTGCCGTGCGTTGGCCCTGGCGAGTTGTCCCACGGCACGTTGGCTGTGGTGTGTTGTCCCGTGGCGAGTTGTCCTGTGGCACGTTGGCCATGGCGAGTTTTCCAGTGGTGAGTTGTCCCATGGTGCATTGGCCGTGGCGAGTTGTCCCGTGGCATATCGCCCCATGACATGTATCCCGTGGTGAGCTGTCTCATGATGCATTGGCTGTGATGTGTTGTCCCGTGGCAAGTTGTCCCGTGGCGTGTTGGCTGTGGTGAGTTGTCCTGCGGCGCTTTGGCCATGGCATGTCCCATGGTGAGTTGTCCCATGGTGCGTGGCCATCGTGTGTTGTCCCGTAGTGCGCTGTACCATGGCGCATTGGCTATGGCATGTCGTCCCGTACGTTGTACCATGGCGCATTGGCCGTGGTGAGTTGTCCTATGGCATGTGTCCCATGGCGTGTTGTCCCATGGCACATTGGCTGTGACATGTCCCATGGCATGTTATCCCGTGGCAAGTTGTCCCACATCCCATGGTGAGTTGTCCCGTAGCGTGTTGTCCATGGCGAGTTGTCCCGTGGCACATTGTCCATGGCATGTTGTCCTGTGGCGAGTTGCTTTCTGGTGCATTGGCCACGAGTTGGCTATGGTGAGTTGTTCCGTGGCGCGTTGGCATGGCGAGTTCTTCCGTGGCGTGTTGGCTGTGGCAAGTTGTCCCATTCCGCTTACAATGAGCAACCTAAAGGATGCCCCATCTTTTTTCCATCTTAGCTAAAATGGTATCTACTTGTTTGTTTTTGTTCCTCAGGGAAAGAATAAAGTCAGGAGGGTGAAGACAATCTACGATTGCCAAGCAGATAACGACGATGAGCTTACATTTGTAGAAGGTGAAATTATTATCGTCACAGGAGAGGAGGATCAAGAGTGGTGGGTAAGTATTTTTCTACTTTTAACAGTTAAATAAAACAAAGGATATAGTACACATCAGTATGCAGGTCATCCTCACTTAACAGCAGTCACTGGGAGAAGAATTTCCATCGTTTAGCAAGCTGGCCATAAAGCGTAACATCACACAATTACATGTGTTTCGCGATGAAAATTCCAGCACTTTGGGCTGCTGTCGTTAAGTAAACCACGGTGGGTCGTTAAGGGAGGATGTCACAGGATCACCATTTTTTGACCTCCTGCCGGTTTCCCTATTGACTTGCTCGTAGGAAGCTGTGAGGGAAAATCACATGTGGCGATTGGAGGGTCACACGGACGCTGCGATGTTGTTAAGTGCAAGGCCTTATACAACTGTAGTTGGCCGTTTTACATTATTGCTTCTGGAACAAGAAATCTAGGGGTTTGCACGGCCCCTGGAAATTTAACACGAAGCCCGTTATTAATTCAATGTGTAATGTTTACATTTGCCAAACCTTGTAAGTCCCTTAACGACTGCGTCATGGAAGGTTGTACCGTGGGGCAAAGTTCACTTCTGACAACGGCCTCGCTTAGCGACAGAAATGGACCCAATTGGGGTTGTAAGGCGAGGACTACCTGTTCACACGGTGGAGGCCTCTGGGAAGCTTCCTCCTCCCAAGGATGCCTCCTGCCAAATGATGCCTGACAAGACACCTCGTTCTTCTTTGCAGATCGGCCATATTGAAGGAAAGCCAGAACGGAAAGGGGTCTTCCCGGTCTCCTTCGTCCACATTTTATCAGACTAAATCCAACCGGAAACTTGAGTATTGCACATTGTTCCTGCAAGTCAGGCTTTAAGCACGAAGCAAAACAGCTGCTGCATCCCTGTAATTCTGTGCATAATTGTGGATATTGATGTATATATATATAACTGCTGTTAACAAGACAAGAACTCCTGTCCTGCCCGTACGAGGGACTGATACCTGTATTGTATATAGAAGGTGTTCCTTTGCCATTGCCAGTATTATGGTCATTGTTGAAGCTGGCATGCCTTACTGGGTTGCTCAAGCCATTCTTGGCATCAAGCACTTAACATTTTTTTGTCTGTGTGTATGAACTGCCAGCTTCCTAAATAAACTGTTAGTTCCCATTCAGTCCTATTCAGCTGTACAGAATTTACCGTTCCTAGTAATACATCAGTATTCTCAAAGTAGATAGCTAGCAGCGTTTCCCTCCCCCCCCCCACAAAGGAACAGCTGATGTCAGTTGGCAAATCCCCCTTCCTTGGTATTCATTTTTTTTAAATAAATGTGTCCGGTGTATCCATCCATCCAACAGACGAAAATATGCACTAATGCTACAGGTAAAACCAGTAGAATTGTTGTGGTGCATAGGCCACATTTTCATGTTTGTATTCTGTTTGTAACTGCAGTCTCTTCCTGTGCTCTTTTACCTCACTGGGCTCCATCTCAGAAGTCTTTAATAAAATTTATTCAGCCTCGCAAAGGAAACCACAGGAGATTCCTGGCTGGAGCTTTTCTTTCAGGATCTCAGTATAAAGTACATTCCTACGCGCATGGCTTCTTCATATTTCTGCTTATAGTCTCTGTTCAGGCAAGAACTTAAGTGACATTTGTCAGCTTGTCATTCAGTTTCAAATAGGGTAGCTTTGGAGTGATCTCCTTACCATCCAGATCAAAATATCAACTGATCAGAGTATTTGTTGGCTGTCTTAATTCGTTCACTAAGCTATTGGGGGATTTCAACCTTCATTCCACCTAAGCCAGTGGTAGCGAACTTATGGCACGGGTGCCAGAGGCGGCACTCAGAGCCCTCTCTGTGGGCACGCGCGCCGTCACCCCAGTCCTAGGCCTTCAGCTGGGTTTCATAAAACCTTTTCGCTTTAGGCCTCTGCCGCCGTGTGCAAAAAAAAAAAAGGTTCAATCAATCAGTCAATTTCAACTTCTCGCGGGAAAAAAAGATCTTGCAAAGTTGGAATTGATTGATTGAACTTTTTAGTCCCACCCAGTCTGCCGTTACCACCGCAGCCATGCCCACCGAATGGGCCCCGCCCTCCCAATTGGCCACACCCACCCAATGGGCCATGCCCACCCGGCACTCGACGATACGTAGGTAGGTTTTGGGTTGCAGTTTGGGCACTCGGTCTCTAAAAGGTTCGCCATCACTGATCTAAGCCATATTCAGTCACAATATTGCTATTGTATTACCGGCTGGAGAACTCAAAATCGCTAGCGAAACAATTAAAAAATATCCTTTCCTGAAAAATAGCTGCTGTTCGAGAAGCCACAAGAACATCTGGAAGTAGTTTGCTTTCCTAAACTGAACAATGCCGAGTCTGGCAGTCACAAGGTTAATAATGTAGGAAGAACCTGTTTGGACCTGTGATTATTAGACTGCTAAAATATTATGACTGCAGCTTCAATTCATTTTTCTTCAATCAAGGTAGTAAGGGCATCTTCCTTTCGGCTACGTATTTATTTGTTAAGACTGTGCATGCTTCAAACACAATTTGGAAGAAGGCTTCAGACTTTGCACAATAGCCACACCTCTCTGCTACACAATTAGGTTTTCTCTGAAATTTCTGCAAAACCTGAAAAAAAAAGTGCCACTCCTTGCAATTTAAGGAGCTGATCCCTTAAAGTGATAGTACATTTTATATATATATAGATTTGCATGGAAGCCTACAAAAGATATCTGATAAACAGCAGAGAATTGCTGGGCCAAAGCACTTCTTCCTAAACATTTTCAGAACAGATAAAAGCCTTTTGGGAGGGAGAAATGGATAGAGCTAGAGTTTTGTTACATATTTTGCAGTTTTACTGGGCAGAAACTGGTTAAAAAAGCTAGTTTGCCAATAGACCAAGTTTCACTTCCTTGAGAGCAGTCTGTTGAAATTCCATCTCAAAACAATTCATTTCACTCCAAGCAGGAGCTCCAATTAATTGCATGTTAAATCAAATAAACATTGAGTTTTGCAACACATCCATAGCCAAAGCAATATGGACCTGTTTGTGTTTTTTTTTTTTAAAACAACCTGTGTTTGAGTGGTTAACATACAAAATACAAGCAGTTTAAGAACTCTTAACATGAAAGAAAGCAAAGCATTTATCAGCTCTTATTGCAAAGTGACTTTTCAAACCATTGCTTCATCTGGGTCACAGACATTTTGTTCAAAGGTATAAGATGAATGAGTGAGCCTGTTTGCAAACGTCAAGTGTTTTCCGACTTAAGCTGTTTATATAAACGCTAGAACAAAAATGACTTAGCATTCCATATTGCTCGTTAAGCATCCTTCCAGTGCATTAAAGGAGAAAACTCATCCACTTTTGTCAATTGTCTTTTAAAACAAACTCAAAATCCACGTTAAAAAAAAAAAAAAAAGATAAAAGCGAACCTATAAAGATGTGTAAAATGATGTAGAGTCAAATGTCTATTATTTTGTAAGCTTTTTGAAGTAGCATATGGATTTTTTAAATAAAATGAGTTCCATCGGGAACCAAGAGCTGACTATTTGATTTAGAGTCCATAGGTGAATTAAGATGCAATGTATGATATATAGGTTGAATTTAAGTACAAGGGTTCTTATTTAAACTCAAGAGCCACTATCTGCAATTTTGTACATTTCATGATATATTTGGAAAGCCTGCTTGTTTTTTGGAGTTTTTTTTCCCCCAGGGAGGGAAGTATGTTCTGGAAACGATGTGTTATCTTACTGTTGAACAGCAATTGCTATTTATTTTTTTATGACATACTGCAATCACCTGTAGAAGAAAAACAGATCTTATAGTACTAGTCGATACTGAAATCTCCTTTGAATGTTACAATCATCATCCTACACCAGTACACTTGTCTCCTTATGTGTTTAATGTGACCGTTTGAGTACTGTATGTGTTAATTTCTACTTTTTTAATATTTAAAATTGCTTTTAAATAAATGTATTCAGTTGATTCCAGACCTCTGAATGGCCTTTTATCAACCAGAGCTTTCTGCAAGAGGAAATAGATCGGAATTAAGTCACAATCGAGTAGGCCTGCACTGATAACAGAAGGGACCTTGGAGGTCTTCTAGTCCAACCCTCTGCTCAAGAAGGAGACCCTATACCATTTCAGACAAATGGCTGTCCAATCTCTTCTTAAAAACCTCCATTGAAGGTGCACCCACAACTTCTGGAGGAAGGTCGTTCCATTGATTAATTATTGTAACTGTCAGGAAATTCCTCCTTAGTTCTAGGTTGCTTCTCTCCTTGATTAGTTTCCATCTGTTGTTTTCGTTTTGCCTTCCAGTGCTTTGGAAAATACATTGACCCCGCCTTTCTTTGTTGCAGCCACTTAGATATTGGAATATTGATATCATGTCGCCCCTATTCCTTCTTTTCACTAGACGAGACAAACCCAATTCCCGTAACCGTTCTTCATATATTTTAGCCTCCAGGCCCCTAATCATCATTGTTGCTCTTTTCTGCATTCTTTCACTCAAATTTACCATCCCTTTGCAGCAAGTAAAGCCCTCGTGTGTGTTTTTTTTCCAAATCAGGACATTTTCATTAGAAGGGAATCCAGAGGTGTAAGCTACATAAAAAAGCTAAAAGCCCGCAGGCAAATGCAAACTATTTTTGAGTTGTTGCCAAGAAAATAATACACCAACTCAACTTGAACAAGACTTCAACTTACTTCACTGACATATACATACACACACACACACACACATACGATAGATTAGATAGGTAGGTAGGTATATGCATATATGCATGTGTGTATGTATCTATGTTATGTGCAAAACCAGAGGACTCAAAAGCATTTCCATGGAATTATTGAGCCCCCAGACCCAAAACATCCTGCTTTGAGGGAGCTGCTCCTCTCCATCCAGATCCTAGCAGCATCCAGACTGTGGCCCAGCACTTCGGCTTCATTGCCTGTCTCTTGCCAGAGGCCAAGATGTCTAACTGGGTAGCATCAACTTACGGAGGATATCAGATCTCATGCCAACCATTGACCTCGCCAGTCATTTCGTAGTAATGTTGAAAAGAAGTGGACAGAGCAGCGAGCCCCGAGGCCCTCCACAACGCAGAACTCTCTGGAGAGACCCCCTCCTCCCCAATCCAGTACTGGAATCCAATTTCTATGCTGCCCCTCCTTGATTTTAGAGACCGTTCCCATAAATTTCCCTGTTCTGCTTCCATCTTGATCTAGTAGCCAAATGAAAGCACTGCTTAGCAAGCTAACTTGGGATACTGTGGAATAAGTCACGGGGTGTTTTGTCATTCTTGGGGTGGCCTTGTGGAAATGCCTTTGACTCTTTCACTCCTGTTATTTTCCAGAAACCTGAAAATAGGGGTGGTGGGTGAAAACCACAGAAGAGCTGAGCGCTATTCCTTTACAGATAGTCCTCCACTTACAGCCATTCACTTAGTGACCATTGAAAGTTACGATGGCACTGGAAAAGTGACTTGTGACCATTTTTCACACTTACGACCGTTGCGGCATCCCCATGGTCCTCTGATCAAAATTCAGATGCTTGGCCACTGACTCATACTTATGACGTTTAGCACTGTCCCGGGGTCACGCGATCCCCTTTTGTGGTCTTCCGACAAGCAAAGTCAATGGGGAAGCCAGATTCACTTAACAACCGTGTGACTAACTTAACAACTGCGGTGATTCGCTTAGCAATGGTTACAAGAAAGGTCGTAAAATGGGACCAAATTCGCTTAACAGCTGCCTCGCTTAGCCACAGAAATTTTAGGCTGAGTTGTGGTCGTACGTCGAGGACTACCTGTATTTAAATACAAACAGGCTTGCCATCGTGGCCAATTGCAGTAAATCACCAAGTCTCCCTACTTCATTATAAAGCAAGGGCACCATCTAACCACGAACTTTAAAAAAAAAAAAATTCCAAAAAAATGAATCATTGACGGTACTCTTGCAAAAGAACCCTCAGTTCTGGTAACAGGATCTGCTGCCTCCACATCTGTCTACTCCTTTTGCTAACAAAGTGTGTGTGCTAACTGCAAACTCCAAAAAGACATGTTAGGACGATGTTTCACAACCTTCGGTCCCTTGAAGATAGGTGGACCTCAACTCCCAGAATTCCCCAGCCAGCAAAGCTCCGAAGCTCCTGTAACCAGAACACACACACACACACACACACACACGTGTGTGTGTGTTGGGTGGAGCACCCGGTCTACCAAATAAAGGTTAGTACAGCTGCCTAACATGCAAGCTGCCCAGGTTCGAATCCCAGAGGGGTAAGATTAGCTGATGAGAGCTAAAGAGCTTGAAATAGCTATACTAGTCTCCCTTTAACTCTGTCAGCCACAAAGCCATATATATGTACAGGTTTCAAGAATGCAATGTCCCTCATTGGACTGTTCTATATTATTCATAATTGAGTGAGAATAGGACAGTTTATGACAATATCCATCTATTTATTTATTTATTTATAAAAAAAATTGGCTGCCCATCTTACCTCAGGATAACTCTGGGCAGCTTACAATTGTAACAGGTAAAAATTGTACAAACTAAAAAGATAAAGAAAATATACTATTCTTGGCGGATTGCATGATTGGTTCCCTCAGAATCCCCGTGAAGATAATAGAAAAAGAATTGGAAATATTGAGGATACACATTAAAAATAAGATTCTGAATTTAAACGTAACGGATAGTGCAGTTCCCAACTACAAGGAACTATTTTCCATAGAAGTGTCACTGCTTCAACAGCCTGGCTTTATCCCAGCTTCTTGCCCATTCCAACCAAACTGGAGGGCATATGGGTGATGTAGTCCCATGCTTTCCTCAGCTCAATCTACATATTTCAACAGAATGGTTTTGAGCGCACTGTAGCTCTTCCGTATCCATCCATGTGTTTTCATTAGACCCTCAATTATCTGGGAGGAATAAATTTAATAAGCACCGAGGATCTTGCCAAGGCCAGGTCTGTCATTTGGCATCGTGGCAACTGCCGAGACAGATGTGGAGAACTCAGTAGCAGCGGGACATCACCCTGAGCCTGTGTGTGGTCATTAGCACTGAAATAGGAGTCATCTATCAGTCCGACCACCATTCACAAATGGAGCAAAGGGCAGACACCACTCCATTTTTGTCTCAGATTCCAAAACAAAAACAAAAAACCCCGAAACCCTTGACCATTCTTGGCTCCAGCTTCTTAGAGATGCCAGGTACCAAAAAAGGGCAGCTTATTCATTTGCCAGATTGCTTCTGGCATGGGTTAACGATGCATTTGGACTCTGCTGAAATACTAATCCTGCCCATAAACCTTCCTTAGGCTGAAGCTTGATTCCTAATGATGTCACGGCTCCAGGTGTCACAGTTCCGATAGAACAGGGGTGTCAAACTCGCCATGTCACGTGACGCTACGTATCGCGACTTTTTCCCCGTTGCCGGAGCAGGGGTGGGTGCGGTTTCGGCATGACGCATCCAGCCAGTGGGCCGGCAGTTTGACACCCCTGCGATAGACAGAGACAAATAAAGCAGAACTCTGAGGCTTGTAAATTCCTCAAAGAACATGTTTATTGGTTACAAAGTATCGGCACGGTCAAAAGTGAAACCAAGTCTTAATTTTCCACTAAAACTTACCCGGTTACAAAGTATAATGTCCCATCCTCAAAAATATGCAATTTACTACCTTTCCCAATAGAAATGTTTGGCGGGCTTTCTAATACAACGTCCTGTCCCTAGTCCTGGGAGTAAGAGATGACCTTGGTTCCCACGGGACGGAATATTGTTTAGACTAGCGAAGAACCTGTGAACCCCCCCCCCTTTCCATGTGGCAACCTAGAATGAGACAGAGAAAGATAGCTGCAGCTAGGCTCATTGTAGAGTTGACACCAGGCTAGAAATGCTCATCAGTTCTTTGGTGGGATCTTCTCTAAGTGATGATATCATCTATTCAGTCATATCCGACTCTTGGCGATTCTATGGGCCAGGTCTCTCCACATCTTCTGATCTTGCACGACTTCTTTGAGTTTTTATATGCTCTGGCTGGTATCAGCTTTGATTGTATCTAGCTACATCAGGGATCCCCAACCCCCGGTCCGTGGACTGGCACTGGGCCGCGGCATGCCAGAAACCGGTCCGTGCAAACAAGCAAAGCCCCATCCACAGGATGCAGGCAGTACATGAAACCACGCCCCCTCCGGTCCGCGGAAAAACCTCTCTCCATGGAACCGGTCCCTGGTGCTCAAAAGGTTGGGGACCTCTGAGCTACACTGTTTTTTGACGGCCTGGTTTCCTTTTACTGCTAACTCTTCCAAACATAATTGCTTTCGTGAATGAAGGCGAATATACGTCTTCCAGGATAATGTTGCAGGATCCAATCTGGGTCGGTCACTGGGACCAGAGATTTCATCTTCTGAGCTTTTGGACTCATTCTGGAACTCATCCTCAAGGAAACTTCTCTCTCACCTGAATGTGTGAAAGAGAAGTTCTCTGGGTGAGAAGTTCTGGTGAGAGAGAAGTTCCCACAGGATGGGCTTCAGCATGAGTCTGCAAGCTCAGAAGACTAAACCTGTGGTCTGAGTGAAAGAGCCGAATTGGATCCTGCAACATAGTTGCTTTCTCCAGTGAATTCCGCCCCATGACATGGCCAAAGTAAGTGAGACGCACTTTAATAATTTTTGTCTTCTAGTGACAGGTCTGGTTGTCCAGTACTTGTTAGTCACCTTTGCTATCCAGGGAACACGCAGGAGCCTGATGAAGCCAACTACTTGGGTTCACATACATCTCATTAAGCCTGGTTGGCTGTGTTGGCAGAACTATGAATTCGTCATCTGAAGCATGGTTAATATAACGTAATCAAGACTCTTTGTTTAACATCCTATGTTTTCAGGTCACTCAACAACTTCATGGGGCACACTAGACTAAAATTGTTGTTGTTAGTTGTGAAGTCGTGTCCGACCCATCGCGACCCCATGGACAACGTTCCTCCAGGCCTTCCTGTCCTCTACCATCTTCTGGAGTCCATTGAAGCTCACACCTACTGCTTCAGTGACTCCATCCAGCCACCTCATTCTCTGTCGTCCCCTTCTTCTATTGCCCTCCATCTTTCCCAGCATTAGGCTCTTCTCCAGTGAGTCCTTCCTTCTCATTAGGTGGCCAAAGTATTTGAGTTTCAACTTCAGGATCTGGCCTTCTAAAGAGCAGTCAGGGTTGATCTCTAGGACTGACCAGTTTGATCGCCTTGCAGTCCAAGGGACTCGCAGGAGTCTCCTCCAGCACCATAGTTCAAAGGCCGTAGACTAAAATATGGCTGCTAATTACCGAACATGCTAGCTTGATGTGTTGACTATGTTAGAGAATACTAAGAACCACATCTTTTTTATTTTCACCCCCCAAAAAAATTCCCTTCCTACAACAAGAGAGAAACCTCAGACCTTAAAGCAATGGGGGGGAGAGGGGGAGGGGGAGGGGGAGAGAGAGAGAGAGAGAGAGAGAGAGAGTCTTTTTCGGGGGAAGGGGGAGGGAGAGCAAAAAGCATCACTAAGGATATCTGTATTGTTAGTAGATCCGGGTTTCAAAAGCTTGTTAGGAGCACTAGAGGGCAGCAAAGATTACCAGGACTTTGGCCCTCTAGCGGTCATCTGAAGTCTTGCAGGGAAGATCCGATAGCCCCAACTCTAGAAACAGCATTCACACCGCACGTTTCATCAGCTCAATTCAAAACCCAACTTTCATTGCCGCTAACCTCCGTACGCTGGCTGGGGAATCCTGGGAGTTGAATTCATCCATTTTTTAAGTTGGTCTAGATTGGTCTAGATTGAACAATCTTTGAATTAATTCAGTTGGCCGCTAACGTCTCCGGATCCCTTGACCAGCCTCTCACAACCTACCTATCCAGATCAGTTCAAGCCAACGTAGCCACATTTCTACAACATAGAACGGAGGAGATCTCAAGCTAATCTTGGCTCCCTATTCTGGACCGTCACGTGGGGCGAGCCAAGCCCCTTTCGTTCGGAACCAGCGTCTTGCCAAAAGTCACAAAAAGGCACGCAGGCCACCGCGCAACCCGTTTGGCGCCTTATGCAAAAAACTTCGCGGCACCTCGCGCTGCTAGATGTCCGCTTGCAGGGACGCCAATCCCGCAGAAGGCTGGTCCGGATTCGGCTCCCTCCGCTACCAAAAGGTAAGGTTTACCTGGCGTGTTTTTGGTTTTTTTTTGTCAAAGAGTCTAGGCGAGATCTAAGCTAGTGGGGTGGGCAGCTCTTTCTTTCTTTCTTTCTTTCTTTCTCTTTCCCTCTCTCCCCCTCCCCATTTTCTTTTCCGCCCTCCCTCCTTTCCCCGATCCCTTCCTTTTATAGCTGTCTCTCTCGCGCGCGCGCCTGCTACTCGCCGCCGCCACCTCTTCCTCGTAAACCTGTAGCAAGTGACGTTGTGTCTTCCACCAACCCGGAAGCTTCGCTGCCTTCGCAAGAGGCTGCAGGAATCTGGTTCCCTTTTTTTTTTTTTTTGCATTTTGCATTTTGGTTTTTCCCCTCCTGGGGCGGGAGAGGGGGGGGGGCGGCGGCTCCAGCAATTAGCCCGCCTGCTTTTCGAGCCGGGCTGGTGCGAGGGATCGGGCGCCCAGCAGCAGCGAACGGTGAGTGGCTTTCCCGGCTTTGCAATCCGGTGCTGCGATCCAGGGGGCTTCCGATGGCTTCGGGGCTGAAGACGACCCTCGAGGAAACCCATTGTAGTGGGGCGGGGGCGGAGAGGCGGCGTGCCTATGGGGGAGCTCCCTCTTTTACGGGGGGGGAGGGGGAGGAAGGAGGTCGTGACTTTTGCCCGAAGAGAAGAAGGGATCGGGGGAAAGAAGATGGGAGAGATCCAGAATGGGCTTTCGGCAATAAGGGCGCCGTCCTGCCTCCCACCAGACCTCCGATGCCTTTTGCTTTGTGTCCGATCCCGCTCCGGCGGGAAGCCTCGCTGGTTGAATGGGGCTCGGGGGCCCGCTCGCCCGCCTGGCCATGCGCTGAAACGAGCCCCACGCTCCGCTCGCCGCGCCTCGCTCGGATCCGCCGGCGCCCAGCCAGCCCCTCTGTGCGCGCCGCTGCGGGGTGGAGTAAAGCGAAAGAAGGCGCAGCCCGTCTGCCTGGGCTGGACACGCGGTGGGGTTGGCTGCTCCGGTGGGTCGTCCGGATCCGGCCCGGGGGTCGGGGTTGGGGGGGGGGTGTTCCCCGGTCCGGAGGCAGGCTCGGAGTTCGGCGCATAAAAGGGCGATGCTTGGGTAAAGGCTGCTCGTGCGAATGAAGAAAGGAGCGGGGGGGGGTTTGGGTGGGGGTTTGCAACTCCACCCAGGAGAGTCCATCTCGCCCCGGGTGTAGAAAATTTCTGTAGATCTCGTTTAGGGGTTGAGTGGGGGGGGGAGGAAGGATCCGGATCGCGAAAGGGCGATCTGGGCATTGGGGTTCAATCTGCAGAGGGTTCGGATTCTCCTCCCTTCCCGCGCCTTCCCTTCCCTTCCGCAATCGGATCCGGTGTAGAGTCGGTTGTGATGCATCGGGGGTTGTTTTGACACGACAAAGCCAAGCGCACAAGGAAGCAGCCGCAGGGTGGTCTTAAGGGGTTGTGTGAATCTAGCCATATGATGGGAAGACGCCTGGAAGTGAGAAAATGGTGGGTGGGTGGGCTCAGCGCTTACCAATGGAGCTTGCTTGGGTTGGGAAGCTGAACGGCGTTGGATCTGGTTAGGATTTGGGTGGAAGACCCCAAGAGAATCCTGTGGCTGTACGCTAGATAAGAGCATAGAAAAAATAGGGTGGGAAGGGACCCTGGAGGTCTTCTAGACCAACCCTTGGGTCAAGAAGGAAACCCTGTAAGGAGAAACTGCTTTGGTATTTTTTTTTTTACTAAGAAAACTGTATGGAGATAACCCTGGTGCTCAGTCAAGAAGGCTTTGCTCATTTGAGTAACCAGATGTAGTAAGAATTTTGTACAGACACAGGCTACAGCTGGTCACCACAATTGGGAGCAGAATTTCCATGGCTAAACCAAGCGGTTGTTAAGTAAGCTGTGCCTGATTGTACGACTTTTTGCCACAGTTGTTAAACGAATCACATGGTTGTAAAGCAAAGCAAGCATCTCCCATTGACTTTGCTTGTCAGACGCTGGCTGGGAAGGTTGCAAATGGTGATCACATGACCCCAGGACACGGCAACCATCCTGGATACATGTCAGTTGTGAAACACCTGAATTTTGACCACATGACCATGGGGATGCTGTGGTGGCTGTAAGTGTGAGGACTGGTTGTAAGTCACTTTTTTCAGTGCCCTTGTAACTGCAAACGGTTGTAAGTTAAGGACTACCTCTACAGTTTGGGGCAAAGTGCAACCAGACTTAATTCCCAAGGCAAGACACCTAGATTATCTGTCTAGATTTTTGACATAAAATATATTTTCATCAGGACTGGGATCAGTTAGGCAAGAATCCTCAAGATTTCAAGAAACCGTGCTAAATGATCTTCTACTGGGAAAAAGTGATGAAGCCATAATGAAAGAATTCTAGGGGCTTGCTGAGTTTCAAAAGCATTTCCTATATCAGAGGTCTCCAATCTTTCTCAGTTGGTGGACCGGAGGGAAAGGGAGGGGAAAGCATTTTATGCACGTGCGCACACACAAATGGGGACGCAAACACACGTGACACAAATGGGGCGGTGCTAACGCCCGCGTGACACTCTAGCACCGCCCCGTTTTTGCCACGCGGGCGCTAGGACCACTCCATTTTCGCCGTGTGGCGCTGCATTTTTGCCACACGGCATTGTGTTTTCACTGCACGGTGCCCAGTTTGCATGGTGGTAGCATAGGTGTGAGGGAGGGAGGAGTGCGCGCACTGGGCAGCCTGTTCTGCGGCCCGGTGGTCAGCAGGCCACGGCCCGGTAGTGGGCTGCGGGCCACAGATTGGGGATCCCTGTCCTATATGGAAAACAGCATCTGAGCACATTCTTCCCTCTTTCGTATTTCTCTGCTAAAGTAATGGCATGCCTGGCCATATAATAATAATAATAATAATAAAGTTGGAAGGGACCTTGGAGGTTATCTAGTCCATTTCAGACAAATGGCTGTCCAGTCTCTTAAAAACGTCCAGTGTTGGAGCATTCTCTTCGAATCTGGGTCGTAAGTCCCTTTTTCAGGCAGGTCATAACTTGGAACAGTTACTAAGCCAGGGGGTAGGCAACCTTGGCTCTTTTATGACTCGTGGACTTCAACTCCCAGAATTCCTGAGCCAGCCATGCTGAGGGGAAAGGGAGAGGTTTCCAAGCTGAGCCATGCTGGCTCAGGAATTCTGGGAGTTGAAGTCCACGAGTCATAAAGCGGCCTAGGCCTAGGCCCGAGGTAGGCAACCTTGGCTCTTTTATGACTCGTGGACTTCAAATCCCAGAATTCCTGAGCCAGCCATGCTGAGGGGAAAGGGAGAGGTTTCCAAGCTGAGCCATGCTGGCTCAAGAATTCTGGGAGTTGAAGTCCACGAGTCATAAAAGAGCCAAGGTTGCCTTCCCCTCTACTAAGTGATCAATTGTAAGTCAAGAACTATCGGTAAATTAGTTTCATTTTAAGTACAAGGTTAGGTTTCTCCCTAGAATCACTGTAGTTGTTAAATTAGTCACGTGGCTGTTAAGTGAATCTGGCTTCTGGGACACTGCAACCGTCATAAATAGGAGTCGGTTGCCAAGAATCTGAATTTTGATCACATGACCAGGGGGATGCTGCAACGGTCATAAGTGTGAAAAACAGGTCACTTTTTTTTTTCAGTGCCATTGTAACTACAAATGGTCACTAAATGAACTGTTGGAAGCCGAGGACTACCTGTAGTGAAATCTGCATCGTAAGCTCTGCACTTTTGATAATGTAGTCTGATGGGCACACAAGTATCTAAGAGGCGAGACTTGTATCATGTTGTCGCACTACACAATATTATCATTCCGACAAGATACAATTACTGCAGATGCTCCTTGGTGTGTATAAATCACACCCAAAGGCAGCACCCAGCGATGCTTCTTCTCCGGCTAAGGAATGACACTCCTGATACTACTGCTTGAAAGCATCATTAACGGCAGCTTTATTTTATTTACATATCAAATTTAAAAACTGCCCATCTCCGTCATAAAGCGAGTATAAGTAGAACATAAAACACACAAAAGCTTTGGATACAAATACTATATTACAGGGGTGTCAAACTTAATTTCATTGAGGGCCGCATCAGCATTGCGGTTGCCCTCAGGGGGGCCGGGTGGGTGTGGCCAGGGTGGGTGCGGCCTACTGGGTGGGCGTGGATGGAGTGGGTGTGGCCTACTGGGTGGGCGTGGATGGAGTGGGTGTGGCCTACTGGGTGGGCGTGGCCAGCTCTACATCGTTCGTGTCAAGGGTGCCTGTGGGGGCCTGGGCAGGAGTGGGACAGATCTGAGGGTCTCTGGCAGAAGAGGGTGGGACCAGGGCAAGTGCCAAGGCATGGTCCACTGGAGGAGCCTCCCCAGCATGCACCCAGGGGGTGGGGCTGACGCGGCAGGGGCTGGTTCCTCGCTGTTTCCAGACGGCCTTGTGGAGCTAAGACTGAATGCGTTTCAGCATAGATGGCCACCACAAAATTGTACATTGGCTCCCAGCCGGCCTGGGCCAGGGCCAAGGCAGCGGGGTCCGTTCCCTCACTGTTTCCAGGATGGCTTCGCGGGCCACATGAAACAACTTCGCGGGCCGCATCCGGCCCCCGGGCCTTGTGTTTGACATGTCTGCTATATTAGAAGGCCATTAAAACAAGAGTGGAAAGATTTGAATTCAAAGTTTAAAAGGCCGGGGAGGGTCTTCAAGGGGCTAACCAGCCCCATGGCTGCCTGCTCCTCTTTTGAACCCAAATGGGTCGACAAACCTAGGTTTTTCAGGTACTTCTGAAGGGTGAGTTGGAGTGAGTACAAGTAGTCCTCGGCTTACAGCCACAACTGAGCCCAAAATTTCCACTGCTAAGCAAGACAGTTGTTATATGAGCTTTGCCCCTTTTACGACTTTTCTTGCCACAATTGTTAGGTCAGGGATAGGCAACCTTGGCTCTTTTATGACTCGTGGACTTCAACTCCCAGAATTCCTGAGCCAGCCATGCTGAGGGGAAAGGGAGAGGTTTCCAAGCTGAGCCATGCTGGCTCAGGAATTCTGGGAGTTGAAGTCCACGAGTCAGAGCCAAGGTTGCCTAGCCCTGTGTTAGGTGAATCATAGGCGTTATTAAGTTCGTCACACGGTTGTTAAGCGAGTCTGGCTTCCCCGTGGACTTTGCTTGTCAGAAGGTTGCAAAAGGGGATCGCATGACCCCCGGGACATTGCGACCGTCAAGCGGTCTGAATTTTGATCACATGGCCATCGTGTGAAAAATGGCCATTGTGTGAAAAATGGACGTGTCACTTTTTTTTCAGTGCCGTTGTAATTTTGAACGATCATTAAACGAATGCTTGTCAGTCAAGGACTACTTACTTGCACGTTGCCTATACCTTTGAAGAGGCTGGGTATGGCCAATCGTTTATTGGCTTGCAAGCTGGTATCTACCATAGATTGGAGGCCGTGGCTTGCGTAAAATAACATGAAAATGCTTAAGGATCAAACACGGTTTGGCAGTGCTGGTGGCATATGGGCCAAAATCGGCCAAGTTTTCATGGTGCCCTCCTTGCGCTGAGCAGACAATCTGCATGTACTATGAAAGAATAGCCTAGTTTTAATAGTGCAAACACAGGCAGACCTGGAGATGTGTGGACTGGGCTCCTGACTCCATGAGGGAGTCCGTTGGCTCTTCATCCACCATTTTACTGCAACATGGCTGGCTGGGGAATTCTGGGAGTTGAACTCCATACATCCATACAAGTTGCCTAATTTAAAAAACAACAACACTGCCCTAAAGAGACCTTGTTAGACTTAACCATCCCATTCCAGCACAAAAACCTCTCTGCCCTTGTTTTTAGTCATGAGGAATGGGGTGGAAAACATAATCTGTGACTCCTTTTTCTCAGTAGATTAGTCTGATGGGGTGTGTTCTATATAGCTCAAGATCTCTCTGAATGAGTGAGCTGGTTTGGTTAAGGAAAGTTAAGACTTTAAGGCCAAGAACTAAAAGAAGCTTGAAGACAATGGAGAAAGGAAAAAGAACTTAGCATGTCTCCTGCAGACTTTAAATCAACCACACAGATTTTCTGAAGGCTGAGGGAACTGAGGAGAAATACATTTTCTGTAGGTGTACTTTAGCTCCAAAGGGGAACACAACTTGGCTGTCAAGTAATTGACACTGGCTGGCTTCCTATAGTGCCCTAAACTATGGTGTGATTTGTTTGGTTTTGGCCTTGGAAGGTAAGTGGATTTAGCCAGTTGGGGCTTGACGTCCCTGGTGTTCTCTGAGCTTGGTTATTTTCTTGCGGACATTTTGTTACCCAACTAATAATACTAACAGTTGTCAACATTGATGGTGTTATCTAGTTGGGTAATGAAACGTCTTTCAAGAAAACCATCAAGCTCAGAGAGCACCATGGACTATACCAGAGGTTCCCAACCTTTTGGGCACCAGGGACCGGTTCCAGGGAGAGAGGTTTTTCCGCAGACCAGAGGGTGCGTTGTTTTGTGTGCTGCCTGCATCCCAGGGGATGAAGCTTTGCTTGTTCGTATGGACTGGTTGCTGGCATGCTGTGGCCCGGTACTGGTCCACAGACCGGGGATTGGGGACCCCTGGACTATACAGTTCAATCCTGAGCTACAAATATTCTTTTCTGTTGGTACAACTAGGGATTCTATGGCAAAATGAACTTAGAGTGATGGTAAAGCAGCTTGCTGTCTCCGTTTTGAGTTTTACCTAAACCCCAGTGTGATCCATTTCTTTTTATTTAGCAGTGTTTTTTTGTCAGGATTATAACAATGCAAGGGACATCAGTGAGGAGACTTAGCAAAGGATTTGGTTCCACTAACAATCCTATCTTCTCAAGACTTTAATGTTCCGGGCCTCTTTCAGCCTCTGTCCATCCAGAAGCAGAGACTTTTAAACAGCTTTTCTACTGTCTCCCTCTTAGCTGGTCTTGAATCTTCAAATGTCTGTATTTTTAGAACTAATTAGAGTTTCGGTCTCTAAATCCATTCAATTATTGTAGTTCTAAGGTCAAATTTGACAGGCCTACAACCTTCCACTTGGGATTTATAGCTGATGGATTCTTGCTGCTTTATTTTGGCTCTTACAGTGGCAAATTCAGGGTTTTTTTGTTCTTTGTTTTTAAAAACCTTGAAGACCACTGTTCGATTTCTTACAAAACAAGGAGGAAAATCAGCTTTTGGCTTTGGGATTTGAGGACTAGATTGGACTGAATTAGAGAAATATTGCAGCTTTTAAATATAATTCTCATTTCCCAATTTATCATCTGCTAGATTAAAATCAAGAGGTGAATATTTTATGGGTATGGGTATTTTAAAACTTGATTATTAGTGTTGTAATCCACTTAGCCTCACAATAAAATCCCTTCAGTGTTTTAAGATATTGGTATTATTTGCTTAAATTTAGAGCTTGTTGAATTGTTTTTATCTCTGGACTAAAGAAAGTTGGAGGTCATTGTTGTTGTTATAAATTGGTTGGTTGTACTTTATTGTCACTTTTAATTGGTTATACGATTCCTTTTCCCTTTTATGCTAGTTTGCTGGAATTTAGTAAAGATATTGTAAAAGGGGATAGAGAGAGAAAGAATGCAAACAAGTCTACTAGCTCTTGGTTTGTGTCTGATGTTGGAATGAAAAGCAGAATGGGGGGGGGGAAGATTGTAAAATGTTTTGCAAATTTATGATGCTCTAGGTCACAGGGCTTTTCAACCTGTGGTACGCGTACCACTTGTGGTACATTAATGAGTGGCAGGTGGTACGCAGCCCTGCCTAGCCAAGTGTAGTGGGGAAGGGAAAGAGCCAGCACAGGCAAAGACTTATAGTGAGAGAGTCCTCTGGAGCTGCAGATTTTACTTACGAATGGAGCCATTTGGGGAGGCTGCCTTAGCCGGCAGCCAGTACTTACATTTTTTCTTCTTCCTTAAGTGCCAGCTGGGCTCCTTACTTTCCTTTCTAGCCAGTAGCTATTTTCTTAAAGGGGAAGTGCCTTTTTAAGCTAGTTCACTCAGCAGCTTGTCTTTTCTGTCTCTGGAGGCCTTTCCTTGTTTGATCAACATATGGAAGAGGGAAAATATGGGGGGGTTTAAATTCTTCCTTCAGAAGGAGATGGGAATGAGAAAAAGGGAGGCAGGGGAGGGAGGGAGGGAGGGAAGTTCTGCCTTAGCACTTGGCCACCAGCAGCTCTGCCATTGACTTTGCTTGTCAAAAGGTTGCAGAAGGGGATCACATGACCCTGGGACACTGTGACCATCATAAATATGAATCAGTTGCTAAGCATCCAAATATAAATCACATGATCCTGTTGCTGCAATGGTCATAAGTGTGAAAAATGGTCATAAGTCATTTCAGTGCAATTGCAACTTTGAACAGGTTTTTTTTTTGTCACCAAGTTTTTGACACCTTGCTAGGTGGTACTCGAATATTGCCATATCCTAAAAGTGGTACAATCGGTAAAAAGGTTGAAAAGCCCTGCTCTAGGAAACTGGGAACAAGAGTTTTAGGTTTCACCTAGTTTTTCAGGGGAGGAGTAAAATTAAAACATAATTGATCAAGGGAATTATGACCTTAATTTTTAATTGAAATCTTCCAGGTCATCTACAGTCGTTACCTGTTGTTTGTCACCTGCTACCTTAAATCTACTAAGCTGCACGGATGGGCACATTGTTCCTTCCCAGTTTTGTTAGGCACTTTAAGCCAATCGTTCCTTCTGTTTGAGACATCTCTAAGAAGCTGGCTACAATTATCCAAGTGTTAGCATCCACCACATGCCTAGCCACTTATCGTAGGCTGAGCTGGTTAGATTTCATTTGAATAAAAAGCAGATTATCCTCTTCTGTCAGAGCAGATGCTGGGCCCGAGATTTCCCCGTCTCGCCTGCTCGCTTATCGAAGGATGCATCTGTCATAGGCTAAATCGTGGCTGCTAAGCGATTTCGCGGTTTAGAAGGGGTTGGCTGGAAAGAAAACACTGGATGGATTCAAACAGTGCTAAAGTATCGTGTTTGCATTTAGGGCACAGTAGGAACCTGCCACGTGTGCTTCATTTAATAAATGAATCTTCCTCAACTTAGCAATATACAGATAGTCCTCGAGAATTAGGATGAGTTGTTAAAGCGTTAAGCGAGTTGTGCTCAATTTTACAACCTTTTTTTTGCCATGGCTGTTAAGTGACTCACTGCAGTTGTTCAGTGAATCATATGGTTGCTAAGCAAATCCGGCTTCCCCCCACTGACTTTGCTTGTCGGAAGCCAGCTGGGAAGGTCACAAATGATGATCACACGAAGCCAGGATACTGCAACTGTTGTAAATGAATGCTGGTTGCCCAGCAGCCAAATTTTGATCATGTGACCGTGGGGATGCTGCAACAGTCAGAAGTGTGAGGACTGGTCGAAAAGTCACTGTTTTCAGTGCTGTTGTTAACTATGAACAGTCACTAAACGAATGGCTGTAAGTTGAGGACTAGCTGTATCGAAACTTCACCTGCCATCCAACGGCGAGATTCCAATGGAAGATGACATATTGGAGAATTATGCAAGAAATGATGGTTAAACAAACAATAAGTTAAGGTGGCATGGAAGGCAACCATGAAGACTTTGATTTAGGCTTCTGAAAGCTGGTCAAGAGTGTCTTCATATTTGACATTCAGGCATTAGGACTCTACAGGTCTTTGGAAATAAGTTGGAAAAGGTGTTTGGAGAGCTGTATGGGATTTTAAGACCTTGAAGACACCTCAGAAGCTTCAACTGGTCCAGAATGCAGAGGAGCAAGTGGACAGGTCTTGCCTCAACATGCCCACATGACCTCCATTCAGAACTTGAACTTCTGAAACACCTCTGCTTTGCGATCTAACCCGGTGACCAGTGCACTTCTGGGGGCAATGAAAGTGCTGAATATGACCTCTAAAGCACAGCATGTCAGAAGGACCAATAATTTGAAGGACCATCTCTCTCCTGTGGTTTTTGACCATCTTGTAGAATCCAACAGAATGAGTGTGCTCCAGGTCCCCTCAATCAATACTTTATAATTTACAACAGGGGTCTTCAAACTTGGCCTTTTTATGACTTGTGGACTTCAACTCCCAGAATTCCTCAGCCAGGCACGCTGGCTGAGGAATTCTGGAAGTTGAAGTCCACATCATAAAAGGGCCAAGTTTGAAGACCCCTGGTATACAACTATAAAGTCATCTTTTGGAACTCGGGAAATGTATCTTCTCTGTAGTGGCATTTGCCTCCTTGAATGAGGTTAACCCTGAGATTGATTGATTGATTGATTGATATTTCACATTTCTGAACCACCCATCTCCCTCAAAGAGGTCCCAGTGGCTCCCACACTGATGACATTCTAGATGGCTTGAAAACCTGGCTGGTTCTCTCAGACTTTGGAGTAGGCTGGATGGGACTCCTTGTTTAAAAGTGCTGTTGTTTGGGCTGCCATTTGATAAACTATTTTGTAATCGTTTTTTGTAATCACTCTTTTAAATTCATTGCATTTTTACTTACTTGTTCTTTTTATGCTGACCCTTACTTTGTGTGGCTTACAACGTATCTATGCCCTGAGTCAGTCTGTGTAGTATCAAAATCGAATGAACGAACGAACGAATGAACGAACGAATGCAGCTATGTCTTCTCCTGTGGCCAATCTTGGGAAAAGAATATGCTTGCTTTAAAGAGTTGCGGGCAAGTGTTATCTTCATATCCTTGAAGCAGCTTCTTGAATCAGATCCAAAGCACTTTGTAACTCTTTCAGATACTTCTGAGGTGACCCACAGAGCGCGGGGTCTGGTGCCGGTTGTGTAGCAAAGTCAGTTTACTGAGCCTTGGTGGCGCCGTGGTTAAAGAGCAATACTCTTCCCACAGCCAGGAGTTCGATCCTGACCGGCTCAAGGCTGACTCGGCCTTCTATCCTTCCGAGGTGATTAAAATGAGGGCCCAGATTGTTGGGGCCGATATGCAAATAATGCTTCTACATTGTAAATCACCCAATAAAGCACTATGGAGTGGGTATAGAAGCCTAAATGTGGAATGGGACAACTTGACGCGGCCAAATCACCGTGGCCATCTCATTGCAGCACAATTCAATGCAGAATAACTCTAGAGAGGGACAAGTAGAATTGCAGCTCAACCCAGCCCCGAGGACTTCTAACTTGAGAAGGTTCAAACCTAAAGCAAGACAAGGCCTGCTGCAATTCACTTGTTCTTCTCTTGAGTTATCCCACGTTGAATTGTCCTGCAGCAAGACGGCCAAGGCAACTCAGCCACAGCGACGTATCCTAGACCTGCCTAAATGCTATTGCTGTTATTGGGAACAGCCCTGGTGGTGGTATTCCAACCACATCTGCAGCTGCTTCTGGGGTTTGCCTTGCTTCCTTTTCCTGGCTTGAGTGGCTTGAGTGGCTACAAATTGGGTTCCTCCAACCAACCCACCCCCCTTTTTTCTCTCTCTCTCCATTTGCTTCCATACCTTGTGCGAGCGGGACGGTAGGAAAAGGTGAGCCCAAGGCCATTGTAGAGAAGCAAACTCAGCTGCAGAGCAAGCTTCAAATGAAGCAGGAATGGAGACTGACGCCTGAAATGCTGCTGAACTGCAATTCCCAGCACCTGCAGTCAGTAAGGCTTGGTGATGGGGTGTGTGTGTGTGGACATTTCAAAGCATGGGCACAAATCATAGCTCTGAATGCCAGTTGATAGACCTGGATGGGAGACTGTGTGTTTTAATCATGTTCACGAGTCTTCACCAACTTAAGATTTGGATTACAATTTCCATTATCCCCAGTCTGCTGGTCCAGCTTCTTTGGGAATCTCCTTCGCCTTGCTTTGTTCTATGGTCACCCAGGCGTGTTTCATACCATATCTTTGCTATTGCACATCGTCGGTTCGAGTTATATTTAAGACAGAAATCTTATTTCTCCAAAGGAGGAACCAGATCATTATCCCAGACCACACTAACTGGAAGTTTCCCCTGCTGTCAACGTGTGACTTTAGTTCCCTGTTCTTTGGGGATTTTTTTTTTTTTTATAACTGTATGACACTAAGTGATAGTAAGTGGAACAAAAAGTTTCCAGTTTTAGGAAATGGACTTGTTCCCTTTCTGCACAACCTGTGGTAGAAGTGGCTGATTTTCATTAAAACACACAAACACTGTTGATTGTAAACTGAGATGTTGACAGGGGTGTTTTCTGGGTGTGGACAAAAAAGTCAAGATGGCAACTTTTTTTAACGTACGTAGCAGACTTTGGGATTTTGCAAAGTGGAGGCTAATAATAATTACACCATAATTTTCATTCCCACAAATGTTTTGCAGATAAATGAGTGTTTTTGCGGCCATGTTTGAAGAGGTTTCCTTCTGGCTGGAGGAAGGAAAGGGAGAGGAAGAGGGGAAGGAAGGAAGGAAGGAAGGAAGGAAGGAAGGAAGGAAGGAAGGAAGGAAGGAAGGAAGGAAGGGAAAAAAATGAGCAAGGAAGGTAAATGAGGGAGGGAGAGAAGGAAGGAAAATGAGGAAGAGATGAAGGACGGTAAAGGAGGGAGGAAAGAAGAAAGGTGAAGGAGGGAAGGAAGGAAGGAAAATGAAGGGAGGGAGGAAGAATGGAAAATGAGGGAGGGTGGGAGAGAAGGAAGGAAGGAAAATGTGGAAGGGAGGAAGGAAGGAAAAGGGAGGGAGGAAAAATGGTAAATGAGGGAGGGTGGAAGGGAAGGAAAGGAAGGAAAATGTGGAAGAGAGGAAGGAAGGTAAAGGATGGAGGGAAGGAAGAAAGGAAAATGAGGAAGGGAGGAAGGTAAATGAGGGAGGGAGGGAGGGAGGGAAGGAAGGAAGACTAAGGAGATAAAGGATAGAGCTGTGCCAACTCCCCAAATTCTAAATCCACCAGCTTGAAGCGAGTGCCCACCACTGGATGCCGCTCTTCAGGTTTCCCAAGTGGCACCATCAAGGGCAGTTGGGTAATTGGAACCTGTTCTGGAAATCCTAGATGTTCCGATATCGACATTATTATCAGAATGCTCCATGTGACACAGAAACCTGGCTGCCCATTGCTTGGAACAAAATGGAAAATGGAAGAGTGGGAGAATGGATTATTAGACATTAAGAGTATTATGGAAAGGGGCATGTTTTACTGAAGTACTGTACTTGTCCCTGTTCACAGATCACTCTAAGTTAAGGTTGATTTGATTAAAGCTTATTCAGTAAATAGAGTTCCTACTTTCCCACATTTTACTAACACTTGCAGGGTGATTTTGATTGGTTTTAGTTTCATTCACAGTGTAAATCTGGCCAAACGATATTCCATGGGCTTGGGTGCAAGTTTAGCAGGCATCTTCTCTGGAATAACTAACATTCAGATTCTGTCATCAATCTTGTGCACCACCTGGCTGGGGATGATGGGAAAGACACAACTGCAGAGATGTAATAGCAGCACACCTAAAGGGCACCCCACTTGGAAAGGGTGCTTTAAACTAAAGCTGTCCTTTATTCAGTAATCACATTTGCCTGGCTCAAATATCACCTTTTATCTCATTTACCTTTTGGAATGCAGTATAAATGTGGCAAGGTAGGAACTCAGCTTCATCACTTTTCCATTAGAAGAGAGGGGGATGATGAGAAGAAAAAAAAGAGAGAATATAAATCAATTTGGACAGTCACTTTCTTGCCAGCTGATCTATTGAATTTTTACACCTTTACTTGCCTTTAAGTTATAAGAGTCAGGTAAATGGCACTGTTGTTTTTGACATAAACTATCAAATCTCTCTGGAACTGACTTGCTAGCTGAGGTGATTTCCTTGGGCTGGTTCAGGGGTCTTCAAACTTGCCCTTTTTACGACTTGTGGACTTCAACTCCCAGAATTCCTCAGCCAGCGTGCCTGGCTGAGGAATTTTGGGAGTTGAAGTCCACAAGTCATAAAAGGGCCAAGTCTGAAGACCCCTGGGCTGGTTAAAGAATTGCCTTACCATAATCAGGCACTAGTCACCATACTGTCAAGATCCCAAAGGTGCTTTTCCAAAAGGCAAGTGGACTTTGTTTTTCCTTGAAGACATTTCACTTCTCATCCAAGAAGCTTCTTCCGTTCTTCTTCAGCACCTTTGGGACAACCATGACCTGGATGATTGAGAATCCCCATAGACATTTAACTATATACTTTGTGGTAAGGTAAGATAACCTTTATTGTCAGTTTTTTTCTGTCAGTACACTAGCACATATTAGAAGTGGCTGACTTTCATTAAAACACACAAACACTGTTGATTGTAAATGGGATGGGTGTTGCCAACAACATATATATGCATATATATGTGTGTATGTATATATGTATACACATTTATGTATTAATCACAGTCTATTTGAATGGTTCATGAGTATAAATGGTCCAGAATTGAAGAAGCTTTTTGGATGAGAAGTGAAATGTCTTCAAGGAAAAACAAGTTGCCTTTTGGAAAAGCGCTTTGGGACAACCATGATCTGGATGACTGCTAATCTCCGTAGACCTACTGTCAGTATCACCTTGGCATATCTATGGTGGTAGAAATAGCTGTGCAGCTTCTGAAAAACCAGCACTTTCCAGATGAATGATTTTTCCCCATCAGGGGTTCTAGAAGTTGAAATCTGGCACATTTGTAAGGCTTAAGGCCTGGCTGTTTTTAAGTTGCCCAATTTGAGCGCTGCAGTCCCTGAGACATTGCCTAACTTAGAGAATAGAGGAAATTTATAAATTCAGTGAAACCTTGGGTCTTTGCAAAAAGGCACTTTCAGCATTTTAAAAACAATGCTGCATTGCTTTGAAAGCACTGCATGCATAATTCAGTTCCCAAACCTGGCAGGAAATGTCCCTGCCAAGGGGAAAACAAGAAAGACAGAAAGAAGGGACAGGAATCCCTACCTACCTCTCCCTCCAAATGGGTTGCGAGAACCATGATAAAGCTAGCCATATCCAGCATGTCACGAGCCTGTAGCAAGGTCTTTTAAAATGTCTCTGCTCGAAGATTTTACTTTGAGGTTTTCCAGGTTCTATCTGATAAAGCCTGGGTGTCAAACTCGACCGCGTCACATGGCCATATTATGACATATCGCAATATTTTTTGCCTTTGCGGAGCTGGGGTGGGCGTGGCCTGCGTGTGACACATCCGGCCTGTGGGTTGCCAGTTTGACAACCCTGTGATAAGGGCAATCCCAGTGCAGAAATAATTTTGCAGTTTATTTATTGATTTGTTTACCAAATTTGGTAAACTGACTTGGTCGCTCAACAGTGAGAAACTGGTGAAGCGGGCACAGCAGCGCCTGCATTTTCTGCGTCGCATGAGAAAAGCACATCTTCCTTCCCCTGTCCTGACCACTTTCTATAGGGGGACGATCGAGAGCATCCTGTCATACAGCATCACAGTCTGGTTTGGAGGCATCACTGCTTCAGACAGGAAGGTGGTGCAGAGAGTGGTGAGGATGGCCGAAAAGATCATTGGCTGTTCCCTCCCTCCCATCCGGGACATAGCACAGAAGCGTTGCTTGAGCAGGGTCCGTAAGATTATCTGGGACACTACACATCCTCTTCACGACCTGTTTTCCTTGTTACCTTCTGGGAGGAGGCTTCGTGGTATCCGTAGCAGAACATCCAGATTCAGCCATAGTTTCATTCCATACAGCATTAACCTTGCGAACGCTCAAGCTTCCTCCTTGCGTTATATATTCAAGATGGACAGTATTTAATATTTATTTGCTACATATATGTAGGGATGTGGGTCTATACATATGTTGTTCATAGTATGTTTAGGTGTGTGTCATGTATGTGTTTCACTTTGAGAGCGGGCAACTAAATTTCATTTTTGATGTGTGCCGTTGTGCCCGCAGTAAAAAAATGACAATAAAGGTTATCTTATCTTAAATTTCTACACTGCCCCTCTCACCAAAGGCGCAGCACAGTGGCTCAGTGGTTTAAGATGTTGGGCTTGGCTGGAAAGAGACCTGAGCGCGATGTGACTGGGTGAGCTCCCGTCCTTGCTCCTGCCAACCTAGCAGTTCAAAAGCATGCAAATGCGAGTATATAAATAGGTACCATTTTGGCGGGAGGTTAACAGCACTCTGTGACGTCACGCTGGCCACATGACCTTGGACAACACTGGCCTCGAAACGGAGACGAGCACCGCTCCCTATAGCCAGCAATGACTAGCAGAGTAAAATCCACAGGGACTCCTTTACTTTTTTTACGTCTCACTTAAGTGGTTTTTTTTTTTTGTCAGTTGCTTCCTCCTTCTTTGTCAGAAAAATAAACACAAGTAGTTCTCAACTCATGACTTTTCATTTAACAATGGTTTGAAATTATGATAGCCTTGGAAAAGTGACTTACTCAATGCTACGACTGTCACACACAACACAACATTCCCCCCCGCTTCCCCCCAGTCCTATGATTGCAATTTGGCAACTGGTCACCTTTAATAATAATAATCATCATCATCATCATCATCATCATAATAATAATAATAAAGTTGGAAGGGACCTTGGAGGTCATCGAGTCCAACCCCCTGCTCAGGCAGGAAACCCTATACCATTTCGGACAAATGGCTGTCCAGTCTCTTCTTAAAAACTTCCAGTGTTGGAGCATTCACCGCTTCTGGAGGCAGGTTGTTCCACTGGTTAATTGTTCTAACAGTCGGGAAGTTTCTCCTTAGTTCTAGGTTGCTTCTCTCCTTGATTAGTTTCCATCTGTTGCTTCTTGTCCTGCCTTCAGGAGCCTTGGAGAATAGCTTGACTCCCTCTTCTTTGTGGCAGCCCCTGAGATATTGGAACACTGCTATCATGTCCCCCCTCGTCCTTCTCTTCATTAAACTAGACATACCCAATTCCAGCAACCGTTGCTTATATGCTTTAGCCTCCAATCCCCTAATCATCTTTGTTGCTCTTCTCTATGCTCTTTCTAGAGTCTCAACGTCTTTTTTACATCGTGGTGACCAAAACTGGATGCAGTATTCCAAGTGTGGCCTTATCAAGGCATTGTAAAGTGATATTAATACTTCACGTGATCTTGATTCTATCCCTCTGATAGAATCTTTGCAGTATCTTGCAGTCACATAATCGTGTGACTTTCCAATAGCTTCCAATAAGCAAATTCAATCAGAGAAGCCGGATTCACTTAACAACCCCAGTGATTCATTTAACAACCACAATAAAAATGATCATGGAATGAGGTTCGGTCTCAACCATTTTGGTTAGTGACCAAAATCCTAGACACAATTATGATCATAAGTCAAAGACTACCTATATTTTACTTCTGAACCATATGACGAAGCAACCTGAAAGCACAATGCACACAAATTGTGGCTGTTTAGGTAAGTCCCATGTCAACTTTGCTCTTAAAATGGGGCAATTAATTTGTGTTAAACTGGGAAACGACACCAAGAAAGTCATTACTCAAAGAATTGGGTAATAAAACTACAGTTATGCTAACAATGCAACTGCTATCCTTTTTCTAATTAGGCAAGAGGCTGAAAAATAAACCGACCTGATTCGGATCAGTCACAAAGTCATTTGTGATGAAATTACTAAATTCAGCAGTATAATTCTAGAGTCTAGACCATGCTGGGAAAATTGTATCGCCTGTTTCTGGTCTTAATTTTGGGGGGAAAAATGTGTCACTCAAATCTTTCTTTGGAATTACCTCTGGTTGACCCAGTGGGGTTTATGCCTAATGTATTGGGTCATTCCAGCCAATTATGATTTACTCAAAAAATAGAGCACACCAATAAAGGAGAATATTTATAGCTTGGAGTTGAAAGGAGGGCTCTCTAAGCCTGGCTGTTTTCTTGAAGGCGTTTCATAACCAAACTAGGTAACATCATCAGTGCGACCAAGGAATGGGGTTTGCCAGCAGTCCATCTACCAGTCAGAAGATATGATGAAAACTCTTTAATTGCACAGTATATGGATCAGACTTAATCATAGTTTTAGCTGGGAAACTGTGACCATCCTAGACCAAACCAAGTCCTAGAGAATTCCTGGAAGCCTGGTACTCTGACAAATTGGCCATTAATAGACAGACATAAACAACATCTACACAGAGTGCAAAAAAAAGGCAATCAACAAGTCAAAGAGAACAAAAAGACCAAAATACCTCCCCACCAGCAATCAGCCTCGTGTGCATGCCTGCAGTCGTTTGCGTGGTGCGCATGCTCGCAGCCTGTACGCGCGCACGCATGTGTGGCCACATTCACGTTTGTGCGTGCGTGCATAAGGTGCCTACCCTTCCCTCTCCCACCGGGCCGTCAATCCAAAAAGGTTGGTGACCCCTGCACTAGAATGTAACCTGAGAGCAAAAACTGTCACTCTCTACTAGCGCTGATGATGTTACCTAGTTGGGTTATGAAATGTCTGCAAGAAAACAACCAAGCTCAGAGAGCACCAAGGACCCCTCAAATAGAGCATAAGCTGTGGCTTCAGGTGACAGATAAACCCAATTGGTAGAGAGTTTATGCTTTGAAATATCCTATGTTGTGCTCCCTGGTACATGTTTGTCAGAATAATTGCAGAATAATTGTCAGAATAATTGTTCTGACAAGCCAGAACATCTGCACATCTGCACAAGTCAAGTCTCTCATTAAACACGCTTTCACTAAGATTTTGCTGATACTGTATCACAGGGGTCTTCAAACTTGGCCCTTTTATGACTTGTGGACTTCAACTCCCAGAATTCCTGAGCCAGCTGGCTCAGGAATTCTGGGAGTTGAAGTCCACAAGTCATAAAAGGGCCAAGTTTGAAGACCCCTGCTGTATCAAATAGCAGCAATGAAATTGCCAACCTCTGATGAATCAAAGTGGGAACAACAGTTCCAGCTACTTTATCAGTGTCAAAAGCACCTACAAATTATAGACATAACATTCAACTCTGAGCAGATAAAGTAGGTCTAAAATAGGTCATAGAAATAGAGCACATGTTTAAAAAAAATCTATAAAATATATAGGTTTAGAACTAAATGACATTCTCCCAGTATCGGACCAGGTCGACAGCCTTTTCTCTCTTGCCAGCACAAGGCCTTCCTCCGTACATGTTGAAGGACATAGCATGCAGCGTAGCATATGTGAGATGGGTTGTTCTTTTCCACAGTCACACAGAGTATCTTCAAAACACACACACAGAGTATCTTCAAAAGGAAAGCCCATTTTTTCAGATTGTTCTTTGATCTTCCTACCACGGTGCGCAATTTAGTTAGCGATTTTCATACAGGCTAAGGTTGTTCTTGACTAGGTGTCAGATAGTTGTGTGTTTTTTGCCCGCTTAAATCTCCAGATAAAGCTGCATTCAGTCACTTAACGACTGTTCAAAGTTACAACGGGCCTTCCCAGGGTTACTTAATGAGCTGGATTTGAGCTTCTAACGGCCCCATCCTTCACCCCACGTAATAGCATTTTGAGTATTTGCCAACCGGCTCACATTTACAACTGCTTACAGCATCCCATAGTCATGTGACCGTGATTTACAACATTTCCCCTGGAAATTAGCATTTAATTCCGGTTTCCAGCAAAAAAACAACAACACCCATTGAGGACAATGGATTGGCTTAATGAGTGCCATTCGCTTAACATTCACCTCAAAAAAGGTCTTAAAATCGGGCGCAGTCACATGGTGAGCTGTTTAATGACTGGAGTGATTTATACCAATATTTCCAGGCTCAATTACAGTCGTAAGTTGAGGACTATTGGTACTACTAAGCCCTTGGACTGAGTCAACAGAGAGAGACCTTCCCAAGCTCTCCCTTATTCAGTCTTCTCTGTCCAGATGGTCCTGGAGAATCAATCAACCAATCAGGATTTCCTCTCTGATCTATGAGTAGTTTGTGCAGTTGGGCTTTTATAATAAAGGCAGAAACGATTCCCATCTGCACAGTCAACTTAATCAGAATCAGAATAGAGCTGGAAGGGACCTTGGAGGTCTTCTAGTCCTGCCCCTATAGGGTATGGAAGATCCTATACCATTTCAGAGTCTCTTCTTAAAAACCTCCAGTGATGAAGCACCCACAACGTCTGAAGACAAGCTGTTGCACTAGTTAACTGTCCTCACTGTTAGGAAGTTTCTCCTTAATTCGAGATTGTTTCTCTCCTTGATCATTTTCCATTCTTTCTTGTCCTGCCCTCTGGTGCTTTGGAAAATAAACTGACCCCCCTCCTCTTTGTGGCAGCCTCTCTAATATTGAAATACTGCTGCCCCCTACTCCTTTTTTTCTCTCTAGACTAGCCAAAGCCAAATCTTGCAACTGTTCTTCAGGCCTTTAATCGTCTTAGTTGCTCTTCTTTGTACTTTTTCCAAAGTCTCAACCTCTTTTTTGCAATGAGATCTGCAATGAGGCCCCATTGGCCTGGGGTCTTCCTCTTGAATCCCTGATCGTTTTTTACACTCATGTCTGCAACCAAGACTATAAGGCCACCCAGTAGGGTGGAATTAATGTCCTGGCAATCCAGAAGAACAGCTGATGGCCTCTATCTAAAGCTTGGCATTAAAAAAAAAAAAAAAAGTCTTGAGATCCAGAAATCCTCTTTTCTGTTTAAGTTCTTTTCAAACTCAAGTCCTCCTGGCGTGTTGGGCGACAACCCCAGTTCTCCCCCACCTGCATGGCCATCTGGCCGATGAGAACCGGAGAGGAATGCATCTCTTGAGGCTGACCCAAGATTCGTGCTTCTGTTGCTTCTAACAATGTTGTGACAGTGCCATTCAGAAGAATAAAACCCCACCAGGGTTTTGTTACTAATCGGATTAAGCCATAAGGAGAGATTGTTGCAGGGTGTGCTGGCGAGGAGCTCTCGGTGTTAACGGAGGACCCATTTAAGGAGGAAATAGCTGCATCATTGTGTAGGGAAGAAACAAAGACAGAACAGCTGCTGCTCACCATGGAATAGGGCCGAACCAATAAAGGTAGTCCTAGACTGGGGTGTGGAACCTTGGCTCTTTTATGACTTGTGGACTTCAACTCCCAGCATGGCTCAGCTTGGAAACCTCTCCCTTTCCCCTCAGCATGGCTGGCTCAGGAATTCTGGGAGTTGAAGTCCACCAGTCATAAAAGAGCCAAGGTTCTCCACCCCTGTCCTAGACTTACAACAGTTGCAGCATCCTCATGGTCACGTGATCAAAATTTAGGCGCTTTGCAGCTGACTCATATTTATGATGGTTGCAGTGTCCCGGGGTCATGTTTGCAACCTTTGGAAAAACAAAGTCAAAGTCAACAATTGTGAAGTTGTAAAAATAGGGCATGGAGGTAGTGACAGATTTTATCTTCCTGGGCTCCAGGATCACCGCAGATGGGGACTGCAGCCAAGAAATTAAAAGACGCTTGCTCCTGGGGAGGAAAGCTATGGCAAATCTAGACAGCATACTAAAAAGCAGAGACATCACCCTGCCAACAAAAGTGCGTATAGTCAAGGCCATGGTTTTCCCAGTTGCAATGTATGGCTGTGAAAGTTGGACCATAAGAAAGGATAAGCGCCAAAGAATTGAGGCCTTTGAACTATGGTGCTGGAGAAGACTCCTGCGAGTCCCCTGGACTGCAAGGCGATCAAACCATCAGTCCTAGAGGAGATCAACCCTGACTGCTCTTTAGAAGGCCAGATCCTGAAGTTGAAACTCAAGTACTTTGGCCACCTAATGAGAAGGAAGGACTCACTGGAGAAGAGCCTAATGCTGGGAAAGATTGAGGGCAATAGAAGAAGGGGACGACAGAGAATGAGGTGGCTGGATGGAGTCACTGAAGCAGTAGGCGTGAGCTTCAATGGACTCCAGAAAATGGTAGAGGACAGGAAGGCCTGGAGGAACGTTGTCCATGGGGTCGCGATGGGTTGGACACGACTTCGCAACTAACAACTAGAAAAATAGGGCAAAGCTCACTTGACAAATGTCTCAGTCAGCAACAGAAATTTGGGGCTCCGTTGTGGTCGTAACTTGAGGATTACCTGTAGATTTTACTGCCTAGAGCAGAGTTCCCCAATCTTTTGGGCACCAGGGACCGGTTCCACGGAGAGAGGTTTTTCCGCTGACCGGAGGGTGCGTGGTTTTGTGTGCTGCCTCTATCCCGCAGATGGGGCTTTGCTTGTTTGTGCAGATTAGTTGCTGGCATGCCGCGGCCCGGTACTGGTCCACGGACCGGGGATTGGGGACCCCTGGACTAGAGCAATAGCCAAATCCTTTGGGGTGTTGCTTTAACTGTGGACATCTTTATTCATAAGCAGAGTTAACCCAACCTACCGTACTACAGGTAGTCCCTGACTTACAACAGTTATTTAGTGACCATTCGAAGTTACAATATTGAAAAAAAGTGACTTATGATCATTTTTCACACTTATGACTGTTACAACCTCCCCAGGGATGTGATCAAAATTCAGATGCTTGACAAATGGTTCCTATTTATGATGGTTGCAGTGTCTCCCCGGATCATGTGATTATATTTTGCGATCTTCTGACAAGCAAAGTCAATGGGGAAGCCGGATTCACTTAACAACCGTGTTACTAATTCAACTGCAGCGATTCAGTTAACTAATGCGGCAAGGAAAGGTCGTAAAATGGGGCAAAACTCACTTAACACATTTCTCCTTTAACAACATAAATTCTGGGCTCAATTGTAAACCAATCAAATGACTGATACCTTGAGCCACTCAAGGCTTTTGTGATTGGTAAATCACGGTTTAGGGCTGTGTGCGACTCTCCAACCTTTGGGGTCAGCATTAATGGTTTTGACGTAGTTTTCCATGACCATTGGAGATCTGGGAGAGCCACCAGGTACTGTAAATCGGGAGTGGACATCGGTGCCTCTGCAACCTGCCTCACTGCCTGTGGTACTTAAGCATTAATTGGGAAAAGTAGCCCCATTGCACGGTTTTGAAATCTTGCCAAATTTGGGAACCTTGTGAAATGTTAAGCATTGTTGGAAGATCTGAAGAAATAGGTTAAGGATAGATCATCCTAGAAAAAAAAAAGTATGTGGTTGCTAGGAGTTGAAAATGACTCGATAGCACATAATTATATGTATTTCTTTTGATTTTCCTTCCTGCATCTTCCCTTATTACCATGGTCTCTAGGTTGGGAACTGTTGGCTGAGTGCAAGGTAATTTGCACCCTGGCTTACCAATTCTGGTTTATGCTTATGCATGTATAGCAAATGGCAGTTTATTCAACTAACCATGGTTAAAGCAAACTATGGATCGAGTCCAGGATTCTCCAGAGTCCTTCCTTTTCATATGGCCTGGAGGAAGCATCTCTTCTGCCTCACCTTGTGTTTTCGAGGGTTGGTAACGCTTTCCCCCCCCCCTCATTTGACACCCCCAAAAGCATTGCCATTTAGTCTTGGCTTTTTTCGAGGGACGGGCACTCCGCCCGATCCGCAGTCCCAAAAAAAATAAAGGATTTCTTTGTCTTTTTCCACCTGGATCCGAAGCGGTCAAACCCGAGAGCCTGGGGAACCACAAGCCACGCGATTCCCCCGTGATCTTTTTTTTTTTTGGCGCCCGCCCGACTCCCCTTCTCGCCCTGATCGAGGCACAGAGAAACTCAGATTTTTTTCCCCCTCTTCTTTTGCCGGCTCTGGCGCATGCGCAGTGGCTTGAACAGTCACCGCCGCCGCCACAACCGCCCTTGCCGCACGCCACCATCTCCCCGGCAGCTGCGCTTCGCCTCCCGGTAGATCCGGCTCGTTGACGCGCACGCGCGTGACGCACGCCCGGCGGTGGCCGTCCTCGTCTCCACCCCGTCGCCTGGTCACTGCGGGCGGCTCCGGCGCGGCTCCGCTTGCCCACCTGGGTCCCTCCCCTCAGCTTCGGGGGTGGGGGTAAGTGCGGTGAGTAGGCGCTGGAGGAAAAGGAGGGCGGGGGTGGCCTCGGTTTAAAGGGAAGGGGGGGGGAGAAAAGGAAAAAAAAACCTTCACCGCGCGCGCTTTTTTCCCCCCTCTCAGGCTCCGTCTGCCGAGGCACTCGGCCCCTCCCGCGCGGCACATGGGCTGGCCCCGCCCTCTCCCCCTGTCTTGCGGCCCCGCCCCTGAGCGCGAGCCCCTCTCCTGCCGTCCCCTTGGAAACCGCTCCAGGCCCCTCCCTCTCCCTCCCTTCCACGTGGTTCTGTTGCTGCTCTTCCTCCTCGTGGTTCCCTCGCTGGTCAACGCATCCTGCCCCCCCCCCCGGAATAGAATAAACTAGAATAACTTGATTGTCACTTTAAATGTACACTAATCGGCATACGTTAAAATGAAATTTCGTTGCATACAGGTCTCAAAGGGTCACTGCCTCCAATATACACTATAACTAAATAATAATAATATAATAATAATAATAATGTTGGAAGGGACCTTGGAGGTCATCTAGTCCAATCCCCTGCGCAGTAAGGAAACCCTATACCATTTCAGACAAATGGCTGTCCAGTCTCTTCTTAAAAACGTCCAGTGTTGGAGCATTCACCGCTTCTGGAGGCAGGTTGTTCCACTGGTTAATTGTTCTAACAGTCAGGAAATTTCTCCTTAGTTCCAGGTTGATTCTCTCCTTGATTAGTTTCCATCCGTTTCTTGTCCTGCCTTCAGGCGCTTTGGAGAATATATATATTCTAATGATTGTCCCTCCAATGTCCTGGCCAAGGTTTTTCATAAATGGTTTTTCATTGCCTCCTTTTTTTAGGGCTGAGGGAGAATGACTGGCCCAAGATTACCCATTTGGATTTAGTTTTTATTTATTTATTAAATTTATATGCCGCCCATCTCCCCAAGAGGCTATGCTTTTTTAGCTTTTCTGCCTCTGTTATAGATAGTCCTCTTATTTAGAATCATTTAATTAGTGACTGTTCAAAGTTACAATGGCACTGAAAAAAGTGACTTATGACCGTTTTTCACACTTGCAACCATTGCAGCATTTTTGAGGTCACATGATCAAAATTGACAGGTGACATGCATTTATGACGGTTGCAGTGTCCTGTGATCATGTGATCACCTTTTGTGATCTTCTGATATGCAAAGTCAATGTAGAAGCCAGAATTCATTTAACAACTGTGTTACTAACTTAACAACTGCAGTGATTCAAGGTTGTAAAATGGGGCAAAACTCACTTAACTGTCTTGCTTAGCACCAGGAATGTTGGGCTCAATTGTGATCAACTAACAGTACTGCTGTAATGGGTTTTACCTAGAGCTGTCATTGCATTTGATCAGAAACCTACCATTAGCACAGAATATAATGACCAGGTGCTGCATTCACCTTTGCACATAAAGCAACTGCACTGCTTCAGTTAGCAGCTGAAGGTAAACAGGTAAACATGTTTAGTGTTTACCTTAATGGCATTTCTAGGCTCTAACCAGGTTATATCTTGACCTGCATTCATTATCACCCTGGTGGTCTTTCATAAGGCCTTAAAAACCGACTTTCAGCTCCCAGCCTTAGTGTATGAAAGGTCTGTCTCCTGCCTGTATTAACAACTGTGCATTGTGATATCTTTCTTGGCCGGTGTGTATTTCAATGTTTATATCTGCAGTTGGAATTATGTTAATTTATTTTAGCTGCTTCGCCACCCAGAGTCACTTGTCAGGATGAATGAATGAATGAAAATTACAGATTGGGGTAGCTGTCATTCTGCAAATTCTTAGGCCAATAACTCCGTTGTGGTTGCATTTCTTCTAATTGTCTCCGTTCTTCAATTGAGAACTTTTGTTTTCCCCAGGTTTTGTTATAGGACATAGTCATTTCTCTCCATCTTTCACTTTTCTGTATCATCTTTCTTGTTGGTACCACTACTCCTATATTTACTCACTTTCAAGTGATTGTAAACCCCTAAGATCTTGCAAATTAGCTAACCCCATCTTAGCCTAGGCCCTAGGGTGTTGTGTGAATTGAGTCTTTGTGGTCAGAAAAAAAGAGTTCATTGTGGGTAAACCCATCACATGAACCAAGCTGCGAGTACATTTGCATAAGATATGCAACTCTGCAGATCTGATCTCTGTATCTCAAATAACATCCTTATTTTTCTTTGGATGTATAGATCTCTAGTTTTGTTTCAAGGCTATTTGCTCCATTTCCTTAGAGTTTGCATGTTAGTTTTCTATAGCTCATGTCATGCTTGCTTTTTGCCTTGTTATTCATGTGGGTATCTTAAATATGTCCAATTTAATGCACCATACAATATCACATTAAGTATTAATACTCAATGCTGAAATGAGCTATGAAGAGTATATCTGAAACCTCTGTCTTGAACATGTTAATTATCTTTATTAAATGACAACAGCATATATCTTATTTGGAATATAAAATTCATCTCTCAATCAGTTTTTTTATCCCTCCATGAATTACAGTGCCCCTGTGGTGATATTTGCTAGTTTTGGAGGTTCTAAAACAACAAAGAGCTTCATGGAATAAACTTGTAATAATTGGATATTAGAGACAATATACTTCTGTTTGTCAGATGCTGATAATGAAAGGATGCCTGTTATTCTTACAGTGCCCTAAAGAAAAGCCTTTGTAGCGTAACAGATTGTATGGTAAACTTTACGTGGGTTTCCTGATCTGCACCCATCATGTTAGTTCTCAATGCATTGAATTTCTAACTTGTGTCCAATTTAAACATTCATTAATCAGTTTTTCCCATACAATTTTTTAAATATGAGGGGTTTTTTTGTTTGGAACACCTGTATTTTATATAACATGACTTTTAGGCTGCAGATTGCAAAGATTTATGTTGCCCATAACACGCAATGTAAATTTTAGATGCTACATTTTGAGAATGTGTAAATTGCGTCTCTGAACATCCTTCATGAGAAATGAGGTGCCTAACTCAGTCCCAAATGCGCAGTGAGAAAAATGACACTTGATCACATGACCCCAGGACACTGCAACCGTCATAAATACAAACCAGTTGCCAAGTATCCAGAATTTGGTCAACTGACTTTGGGGAGGCTGCAGCGGTCATAAGCGTGAAAAATGGTCATAAGTGATTTTTTTCAGTGCCGTTGTACCTTCAAATGATCACTGAAAATTGATGTAAATATGGTCATAATCTCCAGTGCTAGGAAGTAATCTTGCAGCCCTTTATTAGGCAAACTAATTTCTGAACTTTATTTAAAAACAGCCCCACATGTGATATATTTCAGAAACCCAGGTGGGAAGTTATGAAACCATGTCTGATTGTACAAAGATTACTAAGCTGCACCTAATAACAGATACTTGAAAGCCATTGAAGCTAGCACTAGAATCAGGGGTAGGCAGCCTTGGCTCTTTTATGACTCGTGGACTTCAACTCCCAGAATTCCTGAGCCAGCCATGCTGAGGGGAAAGGGAGAGGTTTCCAAGCTGAGCCACGCTGGCTCAGGAATTCTGGGAGTTGAAGTCCACGAGTCATCAAAGAGCCAAGGTTGCCTACCCCTACACTAGATCAATTAGTCTTTCTCACAGTTAAGATTTTTCAGAGGGCACCAACCTTCCATAGTTTCATCCATTCATTTTAGCATTTGACCCCACCGACCATTGACTTAGCTTGCTTATAATGGCCCCCAATTTGTCCTCCTCAATGCCTTCCAGAAACTGGGCTGAGGACAAATAGAACCAAAGCTGTTTCCTGAAGGTGAAAGAAAAATCTGGGAGTCATTTGCTTATTGATGACCTATGGTTTCATGAAGATATTAAATAACTTAGCAGAGATAATAGAATCCTGAAGTGGGTTCAAGATATAAACGCTTGCACAAAGTTCCAGAAATATTGATTCAGTTTTCTCTTGTACAGTTCTATGACCGAATACAATGGATTTGGACATAAAGCTGATAGAACTTACTCCAAAAGCAAATTTACCGAGCTTCAGAGTGGCAGTCTTCTGATTTTTCTTTCATTGTCATAATGTTGATAGTTAATGTGGTGGTTTTTAAAAGGTATATGTCAGTGATGGCGAACCTTTTAGAGACCGAGTGCCCAGACTGCAACCCAAAACCTACCTACGTATCGTCGGGTGCCGGGTGGGCGTGGCCCATTTGGTGGGTGTGACCCATTTGGTGGGTGTGGCCCATTCGGTGGGTGTGGCCCGTTCGGTGGGTGTGGCCCGTTCGGTGGGCGTGGCTGCGGTGGTAACGGCAGACTGGGTGGGACTAAAAAGTTCAATCAATTCCAACTTTGCAAGATCTTTTTTTTTCCCGCGAGAAGTTGAAATTGACTGATTGATTGAATCTTTTTTTTTTTTTTTTGCACACGGCGGCGGAGGCCTAAAGCGAAAAGGTTTTATAAAACCCAGCTGAAGGCCTAGGACTGGGGTGACGGCGCGCGTGCCCACAGAGAGGGCTCTGAGTGCCGCCTCTGGCACCCGTGCCATAGGTTCGCCACCACTGGTATATGTGAATCAGGGAGGATTTAGTGCTTCATTTTTTCTGTCTTCCTATAATTTGTTCTATAGCTAATCTGCAAACAAAGATCCCTCCTGATGACCATGTAACTGTATTATCAATCAATAATTTGCGGTGCAGTCGATTTCTGTCTCTGCCGTTATCTTTCAGAAATTAAACTTAATTGGAACCGCAATTTATTGGAAGAGCAATTTAATTAGAAGTCTGAAATAGAAGTCTGGATTTATTAACAGCTCATTAAAATGAAAATGCATCTGTATAACCTTGCTATTTTTATGTATTTTAGGTCTATATTCTCTTCTTTAGATAAGTGTAAATATGTAGTGCTTTGGGCTATACTGTTCCTGTTTGCAAGATTCCCAAGAAATGTCTTTCCTTGTGTCCGTATAGTGACAAAATATCTTGATATGTTGTGCTAGTGTGCCACTTTGCAGATCAGAAAATTTACTACTAACTCACAGATATGTTTCAAGATACCAACATAACTGGATGAGTGGCTCAGAAATTTCTTTGACCTTTTCATTGCTTGGTGTACAATGTACATCTGACATTTTTGTTTTCAAATGTGATATTCATTCATTCATTCACTTTTCAGCATTCAGTTTTTCCCCCTCTTATATGTGTAAAAGCATACCAAATGAAGGGTTTTAAAAAAAAACAACAACAACTGGAAAGCCTTTAATATTATATCATGCTTATAAAGCCCCAAATGTGTATTGCAACAGCCATTATTATTCTGATTACCATTAGGCTGAAATCATTATAAGAAACATCAGAGACTGTAGCACTTTATGCATAAAAATTAGTTAACTGAAGTAGTGTTATTGTCAAGTCTCCTTTTAATGGAAATTAATTAATATAGTTTATTTATTTATATTTATTTATATATAGTTTATTTATTTATAAAAATATAGTCCATTTTTATTATGCAATTTTTGATAAATAACATAATAATAATAATGATGATGATGATGATGATGTTGGAAGGGACCTTGAAGGTCATCTAGTCCAGGGGTGTCAAACTCATCACATGATGTGTTGCAACATATCATGACTTCTTTTTCCAATGCCAGCAATGGAATGGGCACAGTTTTGCTATGATGCATCCGGCCCGCGGGCCGGCAGTTTGACACCCCTGATCTAGTCCAACCCTCTGCTCAGGCAGGAAACCCTATACCATTTCAGACAAATGGCTGTCCAGTCTCTTCTTAAAAACTTAAAGTGTTGGAGCATTCACTGCTTCTGGAGGCAGGTTGTTCCACTGGTTAATTGTTCTAACTGTCAGGAAGTTTCTCCTTAGTTCTAGGTTGCTTCTCTCCTTGGTTAGTTTCCATCCGCTGCTTCTTGTCCTGCCTTCAGGCACTTTGGAGAATAGCTTGACTCCCTCTTCTTTGTGGCAGCCCCTGAGATATTGGAACACTGCTATCATGTCACCCCTTGTCCTTCTCTTCATTAAACTAGACATAGCCAATTCCAGCAACCGTTCCTTATATGTTTTAGCCTCCAGTCCCCTAATCATCTTTGTTGCTCTTCTCTGTACTTTTTCTAGAGTCTCAACATCTTTTTTACATCGTGGTGACCAAAACTGGATGCAGTATTCCAAGTGTGGCCTTACCAAAGCATTGTAAAGTGGTATTAACATTTCACGTGATCTTGATTCTATCCCTCTGTTAATGCAGCCTAGCACTGTGTTGGCCTTTTTGGCAGCTGCAGCACACTGCTGGCTCATATTTAAATGATTGTCCACTAGGACAATCCAGGTGCTTTAATGATTCCCAGGAACATGCTTACTTTTTAATGACTAATAAATAGCAGTTATATTCCTTTTTTCACTTTTAATTATATTAACCTAGTAGGTGAGTAAAATAATATGGAGATCTAACTGCAATATATTGTTTTACAAATGTCATTATAAAAAACTACTTTATAAATACCCTGAGGGAGGATTCTATTTTTTCTATGGCTGACAGGTGTAGGACCAGCCCATCTAGCAATTTTAAAATTAGTTCTATATTTTATTTTGCATTAATGCATCCCCATCCTGCATTAAATTTCATAGGTTAACAAAAAAAATTCTTTGGGGAAATTCTGTATAGTTTGTAATGAATTTCCTTTGAATATCATAGTCTTAATTCCGTGTGTGTGTGTGTGTGTGTGTGTGTGTGTGCGCGCGTGAAATTGCATCCTCTGTTTGCAACAGGTTTTCTGTCTGAAAAATGTGCTGTTTCTAGAATACAAGATATATGCAACTATCTAACTCCCTTTGTAGGCCTTGTAGAAAACTGTGCTCAACTTTCTTTGAATTTGTGCTAAGAGTCCTCATTTTATCAAAGACAAATCAGTTTCAGATGACCTTGTGAGTTACACAGGGATTTGAATTTGCTTTCTGAAAAATGCTTTCAATCATGAGCTAAATGTGTAAATTAGAGAATGCTATTGATGCTAGGAACAATTTAAGGTCCGGTTAGCAGACAGTAGTAAAAGATTAAGTCTCAAGAATGAAAACCACTAAGCACTTGGAATAGACTGATTGTCATTGACCAAGTCCTGTGCAATCTGGGAATATGATGGTCCTTGTTTAATGACTGTCTCATACAGTAATCTTTTGCAGTTATGATGGTGTTGAAAAACGAACTTGACAACCAGCCCTGGCATTTGCGATCTTCGCAGGTCTGTAAGACGAGGGAATGCTGAAATAAGATCCGTAACACAGTTGCATGCTTCACTTAATGACCGAATTGTTGATCCCACTTATGGTTGCTTAGGGGAAACTATCATTTACTTGTGGTTTATGACACCAAATTTTAAATGCAAACACTGCATTTGGCTCACAACTGCATACACATACACATTTGTGTGTGTGCGCGTATTGCACTTAATGATCACTGGTGGTAGACATCTTCAGTAAATGATTTTCACTGCCTCTACTTCCTGCATTGTATTTCCTGCTGAATACATTATTTACTATCGCAGTCTTCACACTCTCACTGTGAGAGGATGTGCGGATACCTTTTTCAGGGCCATATTCATTCCATGGGTGTATTTAATGTGCACCATGATCCACAAAGGTTTCCTGAATTAATGTATTAATTAACATGGGACTACCTGAAAGGTAGTTAAAGTATTAGAAGCATCTTGAAATTGAATTATAAATCTTTGCAATTCTTACAGGAGCTAGGAAAGTTTTGATTGCACGTTGGTTACTGTGACTTTTGTTATTCCTGTATGACTGGATGAGAAATGTATTTATTCACCCCTGCAGTATTTATTTGCAACTCTTGCATGCCTTAAAAATCTCAGCATACAGATTTTGCTTTTTTTTTTTTTCTTCCAGGCACATGGGATCATATCCATGAGTCTAGTTTATACTTAAGTTAACTTAAGCTTTCTTAAAAACCTGATTTTTAACAAGGCATAGCAGTTTCCCATGGAAGCCATGTCCCAACCTAGCAAAATTATATTAAGGGCCTAATATAGGTAGTCCTCAACGTACAACCACAATCGAGCCCAACATTTCTGTTGTTAAGCGAGACAGTTGTTAAATGGGTTTTGCCCCATTTTATGACCTTTCTTGCCACTGTTGTTAAATAAATCAGTGCAGTTGTTAAATTAGTAACACGGTTGTTAAGTAAATCTTGACTTCCCCCATTGACTTTGCTCGGCAAAAGGTGATCCCATGACCCTGGGACACTGCAGCCGTCATAAATATGAGTCAGTTGCCAAAGCCTCTGAATTTTGATCACGTGACCATGGGGATGCTGCAACGGTCATAAGTGTGAAAAACGGGCATAACTCGCTCTTTTCAGTGCCGTTGTAACATCACACGGTCACTAAACGAACTGTTGTAAGTCAAGGACTGACTATATATAGTAAAGGAAATTGTGAAGGAGATTGTGTGTATCGGTTTTATTTGAGATGTACAGGTTCCTTGTTGCTAATGCTGGGAGTGGAGCCTCTTGAAATGTTACGATCTTGGGATTGTAAAACATCCCTGGGATGTTTTGCAATTCTGTCATCATAGATAATAAGCTGAAGTGAGCCAAGCTGTGCCTCCTTGCTTGCTGCTGTATTTTGCATTGCAAACAACTGGAATGAGCCCAGGGGGGTCTTATAATTGGAAAATCAGTTTTGATCTGGATACGTGGCAAGGGGTCTTTTTTTTTTTTTTTTTTTTTTTTGTGGCTTCCAAATACAGCTTAATTTTATGCGCGTCAAGACAAAAGCACAGCAAAGGTGGCTTTTTTTTTAAATATTCCTTCTGTAAGGTAAGGAAGGCCTTAAGTCAAATAACTGCACCTGAACGGATTCCAGGCGGCATGGCAGAACTCCTTTGCTATTGCTGCCTTCCAGAGTTTTGTGGGTATTTTTTCCCAGAAAGATTCCTTGGGAATAAAACGGGCAACTTTCAGAGCACAAAGACTATCTCATTATCAGACTCAGCGGATGCTCAAATATATGTATGGGATTCTTATCAGAGAAAAAAAAACACATATTAAAACTACGGGCAGTCCTCGACTTACAACAGTTCCTTTAGTGACTGTTAACAATGGCACTGAAAAAAGTGACTTACGACCGTTTTTCACACTTAACAACCATTGCAGTATCTCAAAATTCAGACACATGGCAATTGCCTCTTATTTATGACGGTCGCAGCCTTTTGGGAGCATGTGATCCCCTTTTGCAACCTTCTAACACGCAAAGTCCATGGAGAAGTCAGGTTCACTCAGCAGCCCTGTTACTAACTTAACAACTGCAGTGATTCACTTAACAACTGTGGCAAGAAAGGTCTTAAAATGGGGCAAAACTCACTTAACAAAGGTCTCGCTTAGCAACAGAAACTTTGCTGTGGTCGTACGATGTGGACTTCTTGTTGTTAGTTGCGAAGTCGTGTCCGACCCATCGCAACCCCATGGACAACGTTCCTCCAGGCCTTCCTGTCCTCTACCATCTTCCGGAGTCCATTGAAGCTCACACCTACTGCTTCAGTGACTCCATCCAGCCACCTCATTCTCTGTCGTCCCCTTCTTCTATTGCCCTCGATCTTTCCCAGCATTAGGCTCTTCTCCAGTGAGTCCTTCCTTCTCATTAGGTGGCCAAAGTACTTGAGTTTCAACTTCAGGACCTGGCCTTCTAAAGAGCAGTCAGGGTTTATCTCCTCTAGGACTGACTGGTTTGATCGCCTTGCAGTCCAGGGGACTCGCAGGAGTCTTCTCCAGCACCATAGTTCAAATGCCTCAATTCTTTGGCGCTTATCCTTTCTTATGGTCCAACTTTCACAGCCATACATTGCAACTGGGGAAACCATGGCCTTGACTATACGTACTTTTGTTGGCAGGGTGATGTCTCTGCTTTTTAGTATGCTGTCTAGATTTGCCAGAGCTTTCCTCCCCAGGAGCAAGCGTCTTTTAGTTTCTTGGCTGCAGTCCCCATCTGCAGTGATCTTGGAGCCCAGGAAGATAAAATCTGTCGCTACCTCCATGCCCTATTTTTACAATTCTTTGGCGCTCAGCCTTTCTTATGGTCCAACTTTCACAGCCGTACATTGCAACTGGACTAGCTGTAGCTAATAACCTTTTTTTCTCCCTTGAACTTATAAAGAATAATCCACCTTAATGCTCACACCGTATTTAAGTTGCTCCCCCTTCAGTAGCACAGCACATATTTTTTTTTGAAGGCAAAAATTGCCAAGTCCAGTTTTTGGCATTTCCTTCTAGTGCTTGTGGAGGCAGCTGAGTGATTCGTTTAGGAAATAAGAGAAGTTGCTGCTTCTGAGGAAGCTTCCTGTATGCATAAAAGGCTTTGCTGAGTCAGAGTGAAATAGCTCTTGTTAAAGTGGAGATTGGAATGGATTTTGAAAATCACTGGGGAGTTGCTTCCCTAAGGACTGCACTAAATTCATAAATTCTTTCCCTTCAAACCGAAGCAAATTTCTGTTGCAAATTAAGGCCGTGCTCCCACGTTCGCCAGTGATGGCTTCCCACCCATTTCTACTGCAAGCTGATTGTGATATCTCACCTTATTATCTTGGAAGAGTTCGGTGCAGTAAGGGCAGGAATTTGATTCTGAAAGGTTTGCCATGCCTGCTGTGGGCTTTAAGCAAGCGTAGGCAGCTGGCAGTTGAAAAGCAGTATTAAAGACTATATTTATCAAATAGGAGCTGGGACATTGCATTGCCTTGTTAATGAGATTGGTAGGAAAAACATCCTAAATATAGGGATGCTGCTAATGAAGAAGAAGGACATTTATAAAGGGCTCCGTTAATATAAGGAAGTGGGCTACAATAAATTAAGAGCAAGGATCGAAATATATGCTCGGCTGGGTTTAAATGGAATTTTATGTTTTCGGTGGAGAGCAGCAATTATTTTAGCATTTTGAGTGAACCAGGAAGTGCAAGATGGTTTGTTTAGGCAAAGCATGTTCTAAATCAGGGGTGTCAAACTCGCAGCGTCACGTGACGTGTTGTGACGTATCGCGACTTTTTTGCCATTGCCGGCAATGGGGCAGGCGCAGTTTCGCTATGATGCATCCGGCCCGCGGGCCGGCAGTTTGATACCCCTGTTCTAAATGGACAAGTGTATTTTGCCAGTGCATTTGGATTGACTTGCTGTATAACTCAGTCACTGATAAATATAGGCATACCCCATCTATTTAGCCTGTAGGCTTTGGGGGGGGGGGATCAAATTTTAAAAATTGGGAAGGTATGAATAGTGTTGTTGTTAGTTGCGAAGTCGTGTCCGACCCATCGCGACCCCATGGACATCGTTCCTCCAGGTCTTCCTGTCCTCTACCATCTTCTGGAGTCCATTTAAGCTCACGCCTACTGCTTCAGTGACTCCATCCAGCCACCTCATTCTCTGTCGTCCCCTTCTTCTATTGCCCTCAATCTTTCCCAGCATTAGGCTCTTCTCCAGTGAGTCCTTCCTTCTCATTAGGTGGCCAAAGTACTTGAGTTTCAACTTCAGGATCTGGCCTTTTAAAGAGCAGTCAGGATTGATCTCCTCTAAGACTGACCAGTTTGATCACCTTGCAGTCCAGGGGACTCGCAGGAGTCTTCTCCAGCACCATAGTTCAAAGCGTTGTAGACTGCCCTATTTTTTCAAAAGAACAAAACTCAGTTAGCATTCTGTATCAGATTACTGTATAAGTAGTCCTTGGGTTAGTCCTTGGCTCATTTAGCGATTGTTCAAAGTTAGGGCAGTGCTGAAAAAATGGACATTTCAAGGCCCAGTCCTTGAAATCCCAGCCTTTGCTGCAATCCCACGATCACGTGACCTGGGTGCTTGGATGCATGACAATGATTAAGGAGCTGCGATCACATGATCACTGTTTGTGACCTTCCTTGCCAGCTTCCCACAAGGAAAGTCAACGAGGAAACATCAGGATTCCCAGGACCTGCCCTGACCTCCCCCAACCTCCCCCACCCCTCAATAGTACCCCTCCACTCTCCCATGGCACCCCCACATTCCTTAACTGGGATTCCCGCTGCTTCCCACTTCACAACCTGTGCATCTTAGGTTACAATGGCAACGGTGACTTCTGGGATTGCCATTGCTAAGTGATCTGGTCGTATGACATTATGCTTTACAGTGCATCGCTTAGTGACAGGAATTCTTGTCCCCATTGCCGTCATAACCCGAGGACTATCTGTATTGTCCAGAAAGTTGATTTTGGGTGCTCACAAGTGGAACATGAAGCTGTTTATTCCAAAGAATGAATAATCAGATGTGTGCTGAAGACAGTGGTTCCTTTTTGCTGTAAGGACTACATGCTTTTCAACAGCTTTGTCCACCAGTGGAAATGCCTGATCATCTGGAGAAGCAGTTTTGGTGACTGGTGCTGCATCTTATGATTGTAGATTCTGCAGATCCTTGTTTCCAAAAAAAGGACTTCTATTTAGAGAGCCACTTTCGGGTAAGAATATATGCAACCGAAATAGCTTTTGGGGTTCTGTCTCAGCGAGGGGAACTTTGTGCTATCTTTTCTTCAAAATTTTGCCCAAGAGTGTAAGTCCACAATAGGATTTCAATGCCTTGTGCGGCTTTTGATTTAGTCTCTGTTAATACCGTAATAAAATCGGAATGATTTATGCAAAGTTACCATCTGTGCGTGCTTGTTGAACGTTTTTTAAATATACTTGGTCAAACATGTTTGCATTTATTTTGAAATACAGAATACTTATATTCCTACAATACAATTGTATTTTCCGTGATTTTTCCTTTTGGCAGGTGAGCCCACTCTTCTCTTCATATGTCAGAATTCCAAATGGTTTTTTGAGAGGTGTAAAAAAGTTAACGGAATGACACAGTTGAGCATAGAAGGCCCACTGTTTAGAGCAGGGGTAGGCAACCTTGGCCCTTTTATGACTCGTGGACTTCAACTCCCAGAATTCCTGAGCCAGCATGGCTCAGCTTGGAAACCTCTCCCTTTCCCCTCAGCATGGCTGGCTCAGGAATTCTGGGAGTTGAAGTCCACGAGTCATAAAAGAGCCAAGGTTGCCTACCCCTGAGGGTTTCTTTCCTAGTTCAATGTCTATGGAGATTTTCAGTCATCGAGGTCATTGTTGTCCCAAAGGTGCTTTTTCAAAAGGCAACTGGACTTTGTTTTTTCCTTGAAGATGTTTCGCTGAAGCTTCTTTAGTGAACTGAAATCCAGTTGCCTTTTGAAAAAGCACCTTTGGGATTCCTGGATAAATATTGTTTTGAAATGAAAGCAGGGTTCTTCTCTCTTTCATATCATCTTTAATAATACCAAATAGACCATATCAACAGGATTTTGCCAACTGCAGCATGTTGTCCAGAAAATACAAGAGTAGTAAAATAGGACTTAGCATAGACATTTGAATAGTTCACACTTATTTACACTTTTTATTGCAAATGAGTTCCTAGCTATTTAAATACTTGTGCAGATAAAACCCACTATTGCTACTAGAAGGAAGGAAGGGAAAGAGAGGATGGATAGATGGAAGAAAGGAAGGAAGGGAAGGAAGGAAGGAAGGAAGGAAGGACATAAAATGATTACAATGTGAGTTTGTATACAGATAGTTTTCTAAAAACAGTACAAGTAATGAAGGAGCTAAAATACAATGCTTTACATAATTACAATGCATTTTCTATTTTAGTAATATTTGTCTGAAAAATAAATATATATTTCCACGTACATAATGTGAAAGAAACAATTTAACTTCAAAAATAATAGTTGACCATTATTTTCAGTTATTTTTTCTTGTAATACTGTACTAGATCATAAATCATGGCTTACAAAACAGAAAGACTGGGGTTAGACATCACATTAAGGCAAAGGAAACCATGTTAAGGTTTAATGTAGTATGTGAATCCATAGATTCTTACCAGTGATGATTATGTAATAATCATAATCACAAAGATGTATTATAATTTATGTTAAAGATGTGTCCTTGTCTGGCAAGTTATGCTTGTCTATTTAGCATATGGCAGATAAAGCTGAATTTAATACAGCTGAATTTAAGATATTTTGTTGGGTCAAAGGGACAGTTTAGTTCAAACCTTGCATAAATTAAAATCTTTATTTCCCATAAGTCAGATTCATGCAGAATTTGTGAGTGAAAACCTACCGACAGACAGACAGGTTCTTGTCCTGGCAAAACTTCATTTTAGAAATATTAGTTTTGGTATCTTGCTGAAAACTCCTAGTTTAGTACTTTCCAGATGTTTGGGGGTACATTTGTCATCTTTCCTTAATAACTTTTATATTAATTTTAATTATTTTTATATTAATTTTAATATAAAATAAGGGATAATACCACACACACATTATATATGATAATTTATATATGTGTGTGTGTGTTAATTACAGAAGCTTCTTCCTAGAATTGCAGCTCTGGGTTCTTAGTGTAATTTGTTTCCCTTTTTCTAAAAAGAAACTAAACTTGAGGATATGACTCAACCCAGTAGAAGGAAGGAAGCACTAACTGAATGTAGTAAAAGCTTGAGACAAACTTAACTGGGGTGTGTAGTTGTTACTCAATGAAATTTCTTGCTCACCTGAAATCTTTCAGCTGCATTTGAGATGATTACTCACTGCATCGGATAGGTAGCCTTTTCCAGTCTTGAAAGCCACAATGGAACATTTTATTTTTTTACAAACCTCTCTTTCAATTAAAGGTGGTTTATTTTTATTCGCACACAGCATGAGGTGTCAGTTTTATTAAGATCATTGGTGTTATGGATATAATATATATATATTTCCCATGAAATAATTGTCTTGGTTAGAAGCACCTACCTGCAAGATCTTTCAATATGAGTATTCAAAACCATGTTCAAAAAAACCATGAAACTTTGAGAAGTGTCTTGTTCTGAGGCACAACGCCCGTGTTTCAAGTGGAAAAAAAAAAGATAGTATTGAGTGTTTAGGGTAGGGATTCAAGTTGGAGACGAGAATGTTGCAAACCCCCAAAATCTCCATTTTGAGCTTAGAACTTTTCCAATACGCTCACAACCGCCCATTTTGCACTCAGAATGGTAGTTTTACATGCAAAAATGGGACATTTCTTGAAGTTTCACCCTTGAAATGGTTCCAAACTAAACATTTTGCATACCCCAATCTTCAAATAAAGATTTGGATATTGAGATACTGTAGCTGTAATCTAGTCAACGGAGTTTGTCATTTTTCCTCATTGCATCTGATCAATATTTATACAACATATTCAACTCTCACTGTAGCTGTCAGATTTTGAAACATATATATTTTTATAATGACTTTTGTTTTGCCTGCAAAATGAACAACTAGGCTCTTAGAAATCAGTCTTTGAATCTTTTGTTCTATGTATACAGCAGCAGCTTTATAGCTTAAGTGCTTTCTTAACAAACTGTTTGGTATGCAAAAATCTATATAAAAATAAATCTATATGAGTGCACCAACTATTTGCAATGGAAGATTTCCCATTGCCCTAATGAAAGGCAGGAATGCAAAGTATTCAGTATCCTTAAGAATCCCAGGTTATAATTCCATGTTTAAAATAGCATTTTTTCCTGAGTATGCTAGGCTTCTTCTATTTAATATCTTTTCACAGTTGAGTGGAGGCTTGCTATTCGTGAGAGAGAAAAAGATAATAGATTGCTTACTTCAAATGCATCTCGATTTTTTCCCATCTGTACTGGTATTCTATATTTTGTTCGTTTCATATCATATATATTTATTCTTATATAGGATGAAATTGTGTATAAACCCATTGCACAGTTATGTTATTATTAATTGCGAAGTCGTGTCCGACCCATCGCGACCCCATGGACAACGTTCCTCCAGGCCTTCCTGTCCTCTACCATCTTCTGGAGTCCATTGAAGCTCACGCCTACTGCTTCAGTGACTCCATCCAGCCACCTCATTCTCTGTCGTCCCCTTCTTCTATTGCCCTCCATCTTTCCCAGCATTAGGCTCTTCTCCAGTGAGTCCTTCCTTCTCATTAGGTGGCCAAAGTACTTGAGTTTCAACTTCAGGATCTGGCCTTCTAAAGAGCAGTCAGGCTTGATCTCCTCTAGGACTGACCGGTTTGATCGCCTTGCAGTCCAGGGGACTCGCAGGAGTCTTCTCCAGCACCATAGTTCAAAGGCCTCAATTCTTTGGCGCTCAGCCTTTCTTATGGTCCAACTTTCACAGCCATACATTGCAACTGGGGAAACCATGGCCTTGACTATACGTACTTTTGTTGGCAGGGTGCTGTCTCTGCTTTTTAGTATGCTGTCTAGATTTGCCATTGCACAGTATTGATCCATAAAGATCAGTTTCAGCCAATCTCAAAAGTCATCCAATATTTAAAGGTCTCTGCAAGCAACACTTACCATTCCTCACTCCGAGGATCATAGAATTACTACCAGTGGCATCTAAAGACATACGGTTTGTGTAATTATTTTTTTTAAAAAAAATATGAGAAATTCTACCTTGTGGGGTTTTTTTCTTCTTTTTAATTCGGTAGATCATGTAAAAAGCTGCACATCTTTCTTGTAATTGCCCTTCCTTGGGTATTGGCTTTGATTTCCCTAGACAGCAAGATAAATTTTCAGAGCTCTTTCTCATTTTGCCATCTCCTTGGTTTCTTTTCAAGATATTTGGCCAAGGCTACATTCTACTGAGGAAGCATTTTTAGGACACCTATAAAAGCCTGGTGCTGACTCAGCATGTGAGGTAGAGGACAGATGCTTACACTTCACGCGTGTGTGCCAAGAAGTAATTGAGATGGTTTGCAGATGGAAAGTACAGCAGGACCGGCACATAATGTTTTCAGTTATTTGAGCGTTAACTTTCTTTGGCAACTTCACTTTATTCACAAAATAGCTTCTGTTTAGGTTTTGAAATATGTATTGAGAGGATTTTTTTTTTCTTATGCGTTTCCTACAGATTATAATATATCGTTATTGCTGCTTTTGCCACCACCTATCCAGCCCCATTATATATAAGATAACTTGGAATAACAGAGTTGGAAGGGACCTTGGAGGTCTTCTAGTCCAACCCCCTGTTCAGGCAGGAAACCCTATACCAGGGTTATCACACTGCCATAGCAAAACCGCGCCCACCCCATTGCCGGCAATGGCAAAAGGAGTCGTGATACGTCGCGACACGTCACATGACGTTGCGAGTTTGACATCCCTGCCCTATACCATTTCAGACAAAAGGCTGAATTATAATCTCTTCTTAAAAACCTCCAGTCATGGAGCACCCACAACTTCTGGAGGCAAGTCTTTCCACTGATTAATTGTTCTAATTGTCAGGAAATTCCTCCTTAGTTCTAAGATTGTTTCTCTCCTTGATTAGTTTCCCTCCCTTGCTTCAGTACAATGGAAGGATTTATACATCTTCTAATCACTGATACCAGAAATAATTGGAGCGTGGGGAGCATGTACGGTAACCTTCTGTTTCACATTAATTTTAATCTCACATCTATTGTAAAGCAATACATCTTCCAAAAAGGCACCACTGATCCCCAGTCTCCTTTGTGATTCATAAACCATTGTTGCTTTCCATGACATCAATATCACCTATGATAATTTATTTCCAGAATCTGTGGACCTGGACTCTAAACAGTGTGCAAGTCTAATGTATTCAGTCTGCAATTTCCATATTCATAGAGATGTTAAATCTCTAAATCTGTCTGATCACACTCTTGAATATTCTTGGGTTTTCTCATTCCCTGTTGTTTGTAACATTCTGCCTGATGAAGATTTCTGCAGGACTTTTCAGTTGCTCTTAATAAAGGTATTGGGAGTCAGTTTGGTGTAATGGTTAAAGTTAGTCTAGAAACTGGAGATTGTTGAGTTCTAGCTCTAGTTTAGGCATGAAGCCAACTGGGTGACCTTGGACCAGTCACTCCTCGCTCTAGGAAGCAGGCAATGGAACAATTTCCAAAATCTTGCCAAGTAAAAGACTGACTCAATGGTACCAAAATGATAAATATCTCCAAATAGAAGTAGACTGACTGGCCAAAGAAAGCAACGATAGTGCAATAATAATAGGTTCCTTGGGTGCAGTTCCAGAACTTCTGAGCACCATTTGAATATCATCAGCAGTGACAAAATCCCTATAAGTCAATTGCAAAAAAACAGCTTTGTTCTGAACAGTTTACATTTGTAACTATATCTTCAACACCATCAAACAACATCTGCTTATCTGCCGATAGATAGGTGGACAAAAAATGCCAGATCCAGTCTAAACATCTGGCCGACTGGGCAATCAACCATAATAATAATGTAATGATATTTATACATTATGGGGTTTTTTTTCCTGATAGTCAAATGTCGATATAATTGTGTTTTATATTCATTTCTTGGTCCTGTAAAGATGATAATTTGTCTCAGCTTTTGAGTGGGTTGTAAGTACTTTTTAACCAAATGTGTGCTCATTTATCATGCTTTGAGAACACTCATTATTTAAGTGTTTGCAAATTGAGAGGGTCATCATTTCCCCTTCCCTCTGGGCTTCCAATGAACAGAGAATGGGGAGGGGGAGAATGTGTGTAAAAGATCAATTGATAATGAGTAGCATCAGAGAGAATTAATCTTGTTCCTGGATGTTTTTTTTTTTCCTTTTAACACATTAAAAGTGTTTCCAGAAAGTTTTTAGGTAGTTTAGTAATAGACTTTCAAGATTTTTTTAGGTGATTTTGATATCGTTTGCAGAAACTCAATTCCTTAGTTAAAATGTAAAGCAAAATTGATTGGGGTCACCGGGAGATTATATATATATTTTGCAGATATATACATTCATTATTAATATATACTTGCAATACATTCTAATGTATGCATTTATTCTTTGCCCCTTAATTAGTCACTTGTGATTAAGAATCAGTGTAATAACTATTTTACTATTACACGTAATCCTTGTTTATCAATTGTCCCATTTAGCAACCATTTGCAGTTTTGCTGGTGAAAAAGTAATTTTGCAAACAGTCTTTGAATTTATAATCTATGCAGGCCTGCAAAGCAAGCAAAAGCTGAAGTAAGATGGTAATAAGCAGTTTTATTTTTCTTAATGACTATTTTGCTTAACAACTAGAGTAGAGTAGAGTAGAGTAGAGTAGAGTAGAATAGAATAGAATAGAATAGAATAGAGCTGGAAGGGACCTTGGAGGTCTTCTAGTCCAGCCCCCTGCTCGAGCATGGTCCTATACCATTTCAAACAAGTGACTGTCTAGTCTCTTCTTAAAAACCTCCAGTGATGGAGCACCCACGATTTCTGAAGGCAAGCTGTTCCACTGATTAATTGTCCTCACTGTTAGGAAGTTTCTCCTTAATTCCAGGTTGCTTCTCTCTTTGGTCAGTTTCCAACCATTGTTTCTTGTCTTGCCTGCAGGTGCTTTGGAGAATAGTTTGACCCCTCCTCTTTTGTGCCAGCACCTCAAATACTGGAATACTGCTATATCATGTCTCCCCTATTTCTTCTTTTCTTTAGACTAGCTAAACCCAAGTCCTTTGATCATTTAGTTGCTCTTCTCTGAACTTTTTCCAAAGTCTCAACATCTTCTTTGTAGTATGGTGACCAAAATTGGCTGCAGTATTCCAGGTGTGGTCTCACTAGGGTTTTATAAAGCGGTACTAATACTTCACGTGATCTTGATTCTCTGCCTCTGTTTATACAACCCAGGATTGTATTAGCTTTTTTGGCTGCTGCTGCACACTGCTGGCTCATAGTCAAGTGATCGTCCACTAGGACTCCAAAGTCCCTTTCACAGTTGCTGTTTTTGAGCCAGGTCTGTACTTGTTCCTTTGATTTTTCCTGCCTAAATGTAAACCTTTGCTTTTCTCCACATTAAAACTCATGTTGTTGGATAGGGCCCATAGTTACTGGTTACTGGTCCCAAATGTAGTTGCTAAATGAGGGCAAATTACAGTCATAATTGAGCCCACAATTTCAGTCAAATGATGGTCGTGAGGCGTGTCATCACGTTACTGTGCCTGATTTTACAATCTTTTTTGGGGTGGTCACCAAGTAAACACAGTCACCAAACGAACCCATTGTTTGCAATTGGGGTATATATATTTTTTTCTGGAAACTGGAAGTAAACACCAGTTTCTGGATGGAATATCAATTGTGATTGTGGGACACTGCAAACAACCATAAAATGCTGGCTGGTTGCTGAGAGCCCAAAATGTGGCAGACATTGGGACTTAATATCCAGGTCATAAGTTCCTTTGTCGGGGTCTGTTTTAACTTCAAATGGTTGCTAGATGACTGGTCATAAATCAAGAACTATTTATACCTGTGTGTGGACATCTATATGCTTTAATCCAGGTGTGTCCAACCTTGGCAACCTTAAGATCTGTGGACTTCAACTCTATGCTGGCTGGGGAATTCTGGGAATTGAAGTCCATAGGTCTTAAAAGTTACCAAAGCCGGACTCTTCTGCTTTAATCATTGAGGAAATAATTTTGAACCAATGGAAAAGTACGCAGAAATGCCATAAATAAATATATTTTAACACTGCTCCTGATAGCAATCAGCTATGAATAGAGGGTGAATCCATGCTGAATTTGTTCTTTTAACAGCATAGTGCCAGACAGTGAAAGTTCTGTCCAAGGTTCAGCTGTTAAAATCCTCAGCAAACAGAAGATAATAATGCTCTCTCATAAGGATTAGGCTGTTGGTTGCAGGAATGTCTGTCACTGCCAGCAGCTATTTTGTGATTAGCTCTCTAGATATCTATTACTGATGGCATCTTTGTATTCGGTATCCTGCTGACCTCATGGTTGCCACCTCCTCCAAGACTTCTCTAGGTGTACATCAGTGCTGTCATTGAAAAATAACAATACTGGAAACAAAACACAGCACGTTAAATATTCGGCTCAAATTGCCTGTGGTTGAATAGGCCCAAACTCAAGCTGGTTTTATCTCATCGAAACGAAAACCTGAAACCATTTCACTTGGTTTTTCCGTCATGGGAAATAGTGTAAGTTTCTTGCTCCTTTCTTTTCACCCAGAAGTTGGAGACTAACTAGGTAAAACAGAGGCATTAGGTAGCCAAATATCTAGTGTTCAGTACAATAAAGAAGAATAGGAAGCAATTCCTTTCCTCTCTTTCAATCAGAATAGAGCTGGAAGGGACCTTGGAGGTCTTCTAGTCCAACCCCCTGCTCAAGCAGGAGACCCTATACCAGACATGTCAAACACAAGGCCCGGGGGCCGGATGCGGCCCGCGAAGTGGTTTCATGTGGCCCGCGAAGCCATCCTGGAAACAGTGAGGGAACGGACCCCGCTGCCTTGGCCCTGGCCCAGGCCAGCCGGGAGCCAATGTACAATTTTGTGGTGGCCATCTATGCTGAAACGCATTCAGTCTTAGCTCCACAAGGCCGTCTGGAAACAGCGAGGAACCAGCCCCTGCCGCGTCGGCCCCGCCCCCTTGGTGCATGCTGGGGAGGCTCCTCCAGTGGACCATGCCTTGGCACTTGCCCTGGTCCCACCCCCTTCTGCCAGAGACCCTCAGATCTGTCCCACTCCTGCCCAGGCCCCCGTGACACGAACGATGTAGAGCTGGCCATGCCTACCCAGTAGGCCACACCCACTCCATCCACACCCACCCAGTAGGCCACACACCCCCTGGCCACACCCATCCCCCCCCCGAGGGCAACCGCAATGCTGATGCGGCCCTCAATGTAAATTTGAGTTTGACACCCCTGCCCTACGCCATTTCAGACAAGTGACTGTCCAGTCTCTTCTTAAAAACCTCCAGTGATGAAGTACCCACAACTTCTGAAGGCAAGCTGTTCCACTGGTTAATTGTCCTCACTGTCAGGAAGTTTCTCCTTAATTCCAGATTGCTTCTCTCCTTGATCATCCATTTCCATCCATTGTTTCTTGTCTTGCCTTCTGGTGCTCTGGAAAATAAGTTGACCCCCGTTGTTTTTATGGCAGCCCCTCAAATATTGGAATACTGCTATTATGTCACCCATAGTCCTTCTTTTTCTCTAGACTAGCCATATCTAGTTCCTGCAACCATTCTTCATATGTTTTAGTCTCCAGGCCTTTAATCGTCTTAGTTGCCCTTCTCTGCACTTTTTCAAAAGTCTCACCAAAACTGGATGCAGTGTTCCAGGTGTGGCCTTACTAAGATTTTATAAAGCGGTACTGATTCTATGCCTCTGATTATGCAACCAAATTTCCTCCTCCTATGCTGCCTTTTTTGAATTAAGTACCCCAATATAAATTCTCCTTTGCCCTGGAGGTATATTATTTGAAGGGAACGTGAGGAGAGATTACTAGTAGGCTGGCTCTGTAGTTTTGATCTCCCCAGCAAGACACAAACAACCCTTTCAAATTAATTACCTCCTCCAAGGCAAAAGGATATCTTGGCAGAAAAATAAATCCCAGCCTGTCCATTAAGGGATTACTTTAAAATTAACTCTTAGCGTCAGAGACTGGGGCTAAACAACATTGTTCTTGGCTATGCGTGAAGGTGTAGGTGCCCTTAGCTTACGACCCATTCATTTAATGATGGTTCAAAGTTACAGCAGCCTTAGAAAAGGCGGCTTAAGACCCATCCTCAAATACACAACCGTCACACTACCCCCACAGTCATGTGATCACAATTCAGGCCCTTGGCAACCGGCTCACATATATGACGGTTGGAGTGCCTTTCGGTCACATGATTGTGACCTTCCCAGCATTTAGATTTGCTTACTGACCATGGGGTTCACTTAACAACCACAGTAAAAATGATCATAAGAACAGCTCCAGTCATGTGGTGACTGTCTTAATGACTGCAGTGCTTGGTGGCTGAAATTCTGGCCCCAGTTGTGATTGTAAGTTGAGGACTACTTGTAGGCAAGTCATGGCAGTTGGTTGAGGAAGCTTGAGGAGTGATGGGCAGAAGATAAATGAATCCCAAAGCAACTTAGATGGGTCTGGAGTGGAATGGGTCTGCCCCCTTATCTCCCTCCACTCAGATAATGTACCATAGAACAGGGGTCCCCAACTCCTGGTCCGTGGACCGGTACCGGCCACGACATGCCAGCAACCAGTCCGCACAAACAAGCAAAGCCCCATCCGCGGGATGCAGGCAGCACACAAAACCACGCACTCTCCAGTCCGTGGAAAAACCTCTCTGCATGGAACCGGTCCCTGGTGCCCAAAAGGTTGGGGACCTCTGCCATAGAAGATAAGTATACTGCACTGCTGGCTGTCAGCAACCAGGGTCTCTCTTTTTCCCAGCAGTGTGCTGCAAGTTTGTTGCCTCAGGCTGAGCTTGGTAGGCTTAGACTGGGAAGGAATATTTGCTCCATGAATACTGAATAACAGAATTGGAAGGGACCTGGGAGGTCTTCTAGTCCAAGCCCCCGCCCAAGCAGGAAACACTGTACCATTCCAGACAAATGACGTCCAATCCCTCAAGACTGTCCCATCCTCCTTACCTGTGGCCTGATTTCCTCTTCTCTACCTTCCTGCAATTTTGTGATCAGGAAATCCCCCATTGGAGGGATATTGCGAGCACGGGTGAATCGCAGTAGCTGATGAGCACAGATGCTTGTTCAGCTTCTGTGTCACTCCACCGTAAAGTTAGGTTGCCTGGTCCTGGAGTATCTTTGCACTTCAAAGGCTCCTCGTGGAAAGGGCAGAAACTGCCTGGGTTGCAAATGTCTGCTCCCAGGAGTTACGGAGACACACAATTAGGTGCTTTGCCCTGCAGAGTCATCCACTATTCAAGCAGTATCTTGAGCAGTAAGTAGAGGGGTGGAATTCTACCAGGCTGGGACATTCTACAGGTAGACCTCGCCCTAAGACTTACAACCAGCCATTTGAGGTTTCTGCAGACCCCCCCACCCACCCCACCCAAAAGGTGCATACAATCTGGTTTGAACTTGTGACTCCCCTCCCACCCACCCACCCACCCACCATGGTCACGTGATTTTCAGCTCATGGCAGCTGGCCTGCGTTTAAAGCCCTTTGCAGCATCCCCTGGTCACGTGACCATGGTGTATGATGGTTTTTTGCAGAAACTGGCATTTATTTCTGTTTTCTGGCAAAAAATGCTCATCGCAGACCATGGGTTCGCTTAATGACTGCCTCCAAAATGGTACAGGCTCTCCTGCTTGAGCAGGGGGTTGGACTAGAAGACCTCCCAGGTCCCTTCCAACTCTGTTATTCTGTAAAAATATGTGGTGTAATCAGGTTGAGCACGTGGGTACCTTGACTTAACGACCAAAGGAAATTCCAGAGTCTATTATGGTCATAAGTTAAGGACTTAAGTATAAAGGGATGGATTTTGGGGTAGACGGAACTCAAATCTGGTGCCAGCCTGGTGCTGTCATATTTGCATTCTGATAGAAACCACCGGTGATCTCTGAACTGTTTTGCATATCCCTGGTGCACATAAGCTCTTTTCTCAGCATAATATCCCATGCAGCTGGCAAAATGGTCACAAGTTCCTGAAAGCTTATGTCATAATAAAGTCTCCCGCAATGGACTGAACAGTGTCGGACTTAGCTGGCGAAAACAAGGCCTAATTGATCTTTCCACTTGATACGGTTGCTACTTTTCATCTGGATGGATTGCTAACAACTTTAGCTGAGTAATGCAGTTGCATGGCTATTATTCATACGCTGTATCACCACCCCAGCCCTTGCTCACTTGGGTAATACCCATGTGTTCCAATCATTCAAACATTACTGGAATAATGTGGGATTCAGTTACCAACAAATGGCAACCACTTGGTTCTCCTAAGGAAGGGTGGGGAATATCCATCCTTTCAGAAATTGGTAAACGTAGACCACTGACGCTGGTATGTTAGTGGGGGCTGGTAACTTTAAGTTGCAGTGAAGCAGAAGATGGAGGGCTACATGTTCATGTTCCCTCTAGAAATGACATTAAGAATGGAGTCTTAAATTCTGGAATTGGGAGATTCTACAGTGAAATGCTGCATTATAAAATAATGTGTCACAACTTCTTTTGTGTGTGGGGCTTATGTTGATCTTTAAGTGAAAAAACTTTAATATTTTAACTTTTAACTTTTTTTAAAAGAAAAAGTTTAACTAGATTTATTTGTAAATGCAGTGGTTATGTTAACATGCCAATGTCTTGAATTTTCTTTATCCATGCTTTGTTTTTTCAGAGCTCTTGAGAGCAGCCAGCTTGTCACACTTTCTGATTAGTACTGGAGTAAATTTAATTCCAGATGTGCGAACTTGCAAAATTCATGCTAGCGGGAAAATTCTGGGAGTTGAAGTCTATATATATATATGGCAGTTACCACATTTGAGAACCACAGAACTGAGATGATCATTTCTTCAGGCAGAGAGTTGGGCTAATCTAGCTGGCTGAGAGGAATTCTGGGAGTTGAAGTCCACAAGTCTTAAAGTTCCAAAGTTGGACACTCCTACTTTAAGTATTTTATTGTGTGGCTGCCTTAAATGAATTGTACGGGCAGTGGAGGCAACATGGCAGAAAATACAGGTTTCCCATTCATATAGCAAGTCCCTGACATCTTCTATTATAAATTTAAGATAAGCTTATACAGGTAATCCTCGACTTAAGACCACAATTCAGCCCAAAATTTCTGTTCCTAAATGAGACATTTGTTAAGTGAGTTTTGCCCAATTTTATGGCCTTCCTCGCCACACTTAAGTGAATTATTGTTAGATTTGTAACATGGTTGTTAAGTGAATCTGGCTTCCCCCATTGACTTTGCTTGTCAGAAGGTTACACAAGGGGATCACATGACCCCAGGACACTGCAACCGGCATAAATATGAGTCGGTTTCCCAGCGTCTGAATTTTGATCACATGATGATGGAGATGCCGCCACGGTCGCAAGTGTGAAAAATGGCCATAAGTCATTTTTTTCAGTGCCTATAACTTTGAACAGTCACTAAACAAATTGTTGTAAGTCAAGGACAACCTGGATATGGGAAAAAAAATTCCTATTTTTTAGTACCTATAAGGTCTCCATACCCATTTAGCTGAAAAACTAAATGAATGGTGTAAGTCAAGGACTAACCTATATTTTTATTTTTTTCTTTAAAGATCTACTTTTCTTTAGTTTGTTTTTTATTGATCCTGATTGGTCTTGTGCAGGGGTAGTCAACCTTGGCTCTTTTATGACTCGTGGACTTCAACTCCCAGAATTCCTGAGCCAGCATGGCTCAGCTTGGAAACCTCTCCCTTTCCCCTCAGCATGGCTGGCTCAGGAATTCTGGGAGTTGAAATCCACAAGTCATAAAAGAGCCAAGGTTGCCTACCCCTGGTTTTGTGCATTTATCGTGGTAAACTGGGAAGGCCCGCTGTAGAGGAAGAAGTAGGACTTGTGAAGGTGTGCAGTGCATTGTGCTTTGTCTTAAATCTGTGCTTTTAGGTGTGGTTGGATGACACAGTTGTCATTCTGGGAATATTTGTCGTGAAAGATTGGAATAAGAGACGGCTACTGTGACAATGAATATTTCGGAGAAGTTTACTTTCCTTCCTGTGAAGCCTTGATGTTCAGTGACCCTGTGTGAATCTATTCCACCTTCCTTCTCTAAGGAGGAAGTAATCCTTTTCTCTGGAATTCTTTTTATCCTCTTTGAATAAAAAGAGGCAGAAAAGAAAAGAAGTAATTATGACAGCCAAATACATAAACTCTTCAAGAATCTGCATCGGGGTCATATTCTCTTCACAGTTTTGAAACTCAACAAAATAAATAAAACATTATCTAATGTAAATCTCTTGAGGGTTTATCATTTGCCTATGCAGTACAGAAATTTAAGACCTCTGTTCTTCACTGAGTATGCTCATTACCTATCAATTAATTGTGGGGATTTTAAGTCTGCATATAGATTTAGAATATTTTATTTGAAGCAACTATTGATCTGAAGACTATTGGTAGTAGCCCTGTTACATTTGTTCCTGCAGTTACACACCAGACAGGTCTTTAATTGAATGGTTTTAGTTTTATTGTGTTTTGTTTGTTTTTCATCTTTTCAGGCTTCATACAACAGCTGGTGCATCTTCCGTGCAAGGAGTAAGTGTCTATAGAAGTTTCAAGACATAGTTTACCTGGTACGTATCTTTTAAGATGTTCATATCAGTTAGAATTAAGGAGAAATTTCCTGACAGTTAGAACAATTAATCAGCAGAACAACCTGCCTCCAGAGGCTGTGGATGTTTTTAAGAAGAGACTGGACAGCCATTTGTCTGAAATGGTATAGGGCAGTGATGGCGAACCTTTTAGAGACCGAGTGCCCAAACTGCAATCCAAAAGCCACTTATGTATCGCCGGGTGGGCGTGGCCCATTGGGTGGGTGTGGCCCATTGGGAGGGCGTGGCCCATTGGGTGAGTGTGGCTGCAGTGGTAACGGCAGACTGGGTGGGACTAAAAAGTTCAATCAATCAATTCCAACTTTGCGAGATCTTTTTTTTCCCCACGAGAAGTTGAAATTGATTGATTGAACCTTTTTTTTTTTTGCACACGGCAGCGGAGGCCTAAAGCTTTTCGAAAAGGTTTTATAAAACCCAGCTGAAGGCCTAGGACTGGGGCGACGGCACGCGTGCCCACAGAGAGAGCTCTGCGTGCCACCTGTGGCACCCGTGCCATAGGTTCGCCACCACGGGTATAGGGTTTCCTGCCTAAGGAGGGGGTTGGACTAGATGACCTCCAAGGTCCCTTCCAACTTTATTATTATTATTATTATTATTATTATTATTATTATTATTAATCATCGCAGTGTCAGCCAGATGTTCAGACTGGATTTGGCATTTTTGTCTACCTATCGAGTCCTTACCAAGGACCTGGGATAGGCAGATGTGGATGTTTGATGGTATTACAGATTTCATCGCAGGATGGAAGCAGTTCCTAGTAAGGCCGCCTTTTGCAATTGGCTAATGGCGAATTTGTCAATGCCAATGGTGTTCAAGTGGTGCTCTAGTTGTTTCGGGATTGCACCCAAGGCGCCTATTACTATTGGTACTATCCTTGCTTGCCTTTGCCACAGTCTTTCTATTTCTATTTGTAGGTCTTTGTATTTTGTTATCTTCTCCAGTTCTCCAGTTCTTTCTCTTCTATTCTGCTGTCTCCAGGCACTGCCATGTCCACTATCCAGACTTTTTTGTCTTTTTTATCGACAATTGTTAAGTCCGGGGTGTTATGTTGCAGGTGCTTGTCTTTAACTTTATCATTTGCTATGACTTTCTCTATTTTGTGATCCCACCAGTTCTTACAGTTCTTACAGTTTGCTTACAGGCAAATGATATTTCTTGCAGATTATTACTATTATTAATATTAATATTATTTACCCATCTATGTGAAAGACTTCAAATACTGAGCAAAGCTATAGATTAAACCTGCACCTTTTCAGTCCATTAGTACAGGGGTCCCCAACCCCCAGTCTGCCGCCTGGTGCCGGACCGCGGCCCATTGGGAACTGGGCCACACAAGGGGCAGGCTAGTGTGCAAGCACACAAAGCTGCGTTTGCACAAGCCGCGCATGCACACACGAAACCATCCCCTCCCCCACTGCTGGTCCACAGAACTGGAAAGGTTGGGGACCGCTGCCTTAGTGGGCAGCATTGTTCCTTCTTGAAAAGGGAAAAAAAATACATAATTGTATTTGCCTTGTGTCAGTCTTACTAACTAGATCTTCCTTGATGATCAATTTTGATAAGTGAATGCTTGTTTTATAGTGCAGACCAAATGCAGTCTTGCCACTTGTTCTAGACCCGAGCATATTTCAGGAAACGTAGCTCCCCAAAGTTGAAGAGAATATTAACTTTCAACTCGGGGAGATATACAGGATATAGTGGATTTCCCCCCCCCCTCCCCCTCTCCCCCATTGGTAAAGCAACTATGGCAATGCAAGATCTTACATGGCCACAGATGTCTCAAGTCTTTTCCAAGTACCTTTCCCCTTCTGCCTCATTGTTGTGGTTTCTGACTTTGCTACAGCACAGAATTGGCTGTTTTACACGATTGCATCTGGAAAAGAAGTTTAGGGTTTACACTGACCCTGGGAAATTTGCCTTAAAGGGTAATTTCAGCTCTGCTAGTTTGGTTTGCAGAAAGAGGAAGCAACGACAAAGGGAAGAGAAACGAGTAAATGTAAGATTTGGTCCAATAGTTCGTGGTGTTTCATGTGAAGCAGGCCCCAAATAGGCGTGTGTGTGTGTGGGGGGGGGGTAGGTTAAGAATGCCTCTTGTCAGGGTAGAAAAGAAGCATTTGTAGAATGGCTTTTCCAGGATATCTAAGTGGCACTGAGGATACACATGCTAGTTCTTGCCCTTTAAACAAACCTATTTTTTTTGGGGGGGGGAGGGTCCTCTTTTTGGACCAAAGGTATCTTTGAGTGGCTTCATGTGAAATGTTGGGGTTTGGACCTGTGGGAACAAGACATTTACTCAGTTTTCCGCTCTCCCCCACTGTTTCTTGTTTTTGGAAATTGCTTGCTCTCAATTGATCACAGTTGAAAAGGGTCATTTAAAAGCAAGTTGCTGATGGAATGATAGCCAATGTTTTGACTTCTTGAATAGATCTTATTTATTTACTGGTCTTAACAGGCAGCTTAAATGGCTAGCCTCGGAGTACCAGACATATCTGCCGTCTGTAAATCACATTAAAAACCTAACTGTATGAAATAAAGATAAATAAAGATCAAATCTTCTCAACGTTAATATAAGTTGGCTTTGGTTGTTGTCTGGTTTGGGCTATCTTTTGTTCTTTGGGTTTTTTTAAAATCATTTTCTGGTTGTTTTTTTAAATCTGTGAACTGCTACAGTTGCTGGAAGCCAGATACAACTGGTATGTATTTATGTTGGTTGCAATTGTCCTGGGGTCCTGTCTGGAGGCTAAAACATATAAGGAATGGTTGCTGGAACTGGGTATGTCTAGTCTAATGAAGAGAAGGACGAGGGGGACATGATAGCAGTGTTCCAATATCTCAGGAGCTGCCACAAAGAAGAGGGAGTCAAGCTATTCTCCAAAGTGCCTGAAGGCAGGACAAGAAGCAACGGATGGAAACTAATCAAGGAGAGAAGCAACCTAGAACTAAGGAGAAACTTCCTGACAGTTAGAACAATTAACAGTGGAACAACCTGCCTCCAGAAGCGGTGAATGCTCCAACACTGGAATTTTTAAGAAGAGACTGGACAGCCATTTGTCCGAAATGGTATAGGGTTTCCTGCCTGAGCAGGGGGTTGGAATAGATGACCTCCAAGGTCCCTTCCAACTTTATTATTATTATTATTATTATTATTATTATTATTATTATTATTATTATTATTATTATTATTATTATTATTATTATTATTATGCCCTTTTGCGACCTTCTGACAAGCAAAGTCATTGGAGAAGCCAGATTCACTTAACCGTGTTACTAACTTAGCAACCGCAGTCATCCACTTAACAACTGCGGCAAAGAAGGTCATAAAATGGGGCAAAACTCGCTTAACAAATGTCTCACTTAGCAACAGAAATTTTGGGCTCAATTGTGGTCGTAAGTCGAAGACTACCTGTATAGGAACCACAGTAAGTGATGCTTACTTATTTTTAAGCATCATTGATAACACATGTGAGCAATCTGAGCCGCCCTCCCCCCAAGGCCACATGTGGTCTACAGCCTCGTTTATTTATTTTTTTGCAGGCCCAGAAGATACTTATAATCAAAGCTGTGGAAAAAACATGATATCGTTATTTGCAGTTCTGAAGAAAGAGCTGCTCAGAAACGGTGATGTCAGCCCTGGAATTGGCTTAATATGGTTTAATAAAGAGAAACTTCCAAACTCCTCTCGCCATAAAATCTTATTTCCACCTACTTGACATCATGAAACCACTCCCTGTGCCCTCCAGCCACATAAAAGATGTTAAATATGGCTCTTTGTAAACAAAAGCTTGCCCAGCCCTGCACTACAGATAGAGTTATATGAATACAGCTGCCAATATCTGTCCTGCTTCCATAGGCGAGGAGCAGATCCACCCCCAATTTCTGGATCAAAAGTCAGTAGATGGAAACAGCCCTATAAATAGATTCCTGCCCCTTGCATTTGGGAACTGCTCTCTATAGGTTGCCTTCCACGTATAGAATTTTTAATGTTCTCACACAGTGCGTTGTCTTTCACATAGTTTTGAAGAAATCCACTTGGAACATTAAACTGGGTAGCGGCATAGAAATGCGTTTTTGTCTCTGATGTAAGGAGAAAATAGAAATAAAAATTGAAGGAAGGATTTGGAGAAATACGTTTTTATCTGATTTTTTTTTCCTTGGACTTTCACATCTCTGGATACCTGGCAACACGTTAACTCGGAAGACTGGATTAATTAATACTTTTATGGGCTAGTACCCTTTATGACTTATTTTCCATGTTGGACAAAGCTCCCCAAAGCAGGGGTTTCCAAAATACATTTTCTGCTTGTCTGTAGGAGTATTGTTCTTATTAATAATTTTCACAGATGCAATGAACGGATTTCTATTATAAGGATTTAGCAACGATCTTCTAACAGGATGTGATTTAGTGTTTAATGGAGCAATTCTGGTAAAATAAAAATGTGGGTATAGGAGTACATTTGATGTGTGCGTATTGGTTGGTGGTCTTTGAATTCAGCAAGTGTGTCTAATTGGGCTCCAGGCTGTATAGAGTAGGGAAATATGATGGTGTGTGCAGTTTGGTTTCTTGGGTGTTCACGTATCTGTGGCTAAGCATCTGTTGCCTTGCAAGTGACTTTTAAGTTAAAACTGAGCAAGCTAAAATGAGACACTCTAGGTACCTAAGTGTGCAGTTAACAAATTTAGGTAATTGAGACCATAATTCACACTGAGGCAGCTTGAAGGCTCAGCAACCTTGGTGTCAATCCCCCGATCCTCCTGAGGACAGGGACTGTCAAATGGCTCTCGGTTCCCCATTTTCCAGTTGCAAGCAGCAGTGGAGATTTTAACTGATTTCTTGCTTAATACATTATGTGTCGTGGCGTGATTTGGATTTTGAAATCCTTTAAAATGAACTGAGATGCATAACAGGAGAAAAAAAAACCCTCTGCAGTATCTCTTGCTCTTCACTTTGAAATAGAGGAGGTTAGACGGTAAGACCGGATGAAAAGCTTCTGTGCCTGGGATTCAGTTCAGAAGGCTGATAGTTTGCCCCTTAATACATGTATACATAAATATATATTCCCCCCAAAAACCAGTCCTGTATCATAGCTAGCCTAATGCCACTCAGTGAGTTTTCAGGTCTGTCGTGGGATTTGAACCTGCATCTTCCTAGGCCTACACCATCATTCATAATGCTTGCATAAATAAGATGACAGGAGCAGTGATCCCTGTATTTAGCCCCAACCCCAAATTTGCATCCTCCCTTTCATCCCCACTGTGTTGCTCTCCATAACAAGTGTAATGGAGGGAGAGAAGATAATTGTATATCTTCATTGTATCAGAAGACTATCATCAAGGGCTGAGAATCCTGGGCTGGGAAATTGAAGAAGGCCATTGGCTATGATTGATGTTGAAGTTACATCTATCTATCTGGAAGGCTCTAAGGCCAGATGCTTGGAGTCATCAAGATCAGGCAGCTTATCTTAACATTTAACTAAAACACTCAACGCAAAAGGTGTCATGGCTGTGCTTTAATAAACACCATGGTCAGTGATATCAAAGCCCCTTGGATATCATTCAGAATGGTCCATCCATCAAGATAGCCATGGTTTTCCCAGTGTCAGTGCCAGATCTGAAATTGCATTAGGTGTAGAGCCAGATAAGATCAGCCTGATGGTACAGTTTCTTATGGCGGGTTAGGGCAACATATTTTTTGAGGTAGCTGAAATAGTAATCCCTTATTGGGGCCACCTCATCCATCTCTTTCTTGTTAGCTATGGTAAGGATTAGAACAAAGGTAATCTATCAATCTTTTCAAAACTGCTTATATTTAAAACAGGTCCTAAACTTAAACAGTAAATTGAAACTAAATTGAAACATATATATGTGTGTGTGTGTGTGTGTGTATGTATATATATACACACAGACACACATATGATAACTATTAAAAAGTGATCACCGAGACTAAAAACTTTATTAAATACTTAGCTTTCGTCAGCAACTGCTGACATTGTCAAAGTATAAACCAAGATCTGGGAGCGCATATGTATATGTGTATACACACACACACACACACACACACACACACATGTTCAGTGACACAGTCCTCGATCTCCGGGAGAAATATAAACCAGCTGTTTATTGTTAAAAAAAGTTTAAAACAATAAAAACAACTATTTAAAATATTAAAACAACTTAGCTTTCGCTGGTCCCCTGCCAGCATCCTCAGAGTGAAGTTTGGGGGTGGAGATTACTTTTATAGACCTTGCTAGCCTAATTGCTTACTCATTGACCGTGTGATAGGGCCATCTGTCCTGGCTGACCGTAATTGCCTTAATTGTCCCGCCTCCTCTTTTTTGCACTCCAGTTCTCCAACCTTCCTCCCTCCCATCCTTGTCAATCCCCTCCACTGAATATATATATATTCAGTGCTTTTTATACCACTTCCTTAAATCTTAATGTTTGGCATACTCAATATTCTTTCCAGTGTTGATACAGTGCAATTACTGAGGTAAAATTATGAATGGATTCAGATTCTCTGTTGTCGCGAAATGGATATGAAGGGCCAACAAGCAGATTTCAGCCCAAGTTCCTTTGCAGGATAGATAGTGAGATTCTAGGCCAGGGGTGTAAAACTGCCGGCCCGCGGGCCGGATGCATCATGGCGAAACCGCGCCCACCCCATTGCCGGCAATGGAAAAAAATCGTGACACGTCACGTGACGTTGCGAGTTTGACACCCCTGTTCTAGGCCATATTGTGTGGTTCCTTACTTCTGTAAATTCAGAGCTTACTATGTGATGTTCCAGCTGCATGTACCAATGGTTTGTCTGTAATCCACTTTTGTTATTCGTCAATTCTCACAGACATACACTACCCCCGTGGTTCTTCATATACTATCTATTAGATCATGTGCAGTGAGATGTTTTAGATGGCTGTCTCACCATGTGCTTACAATGTCCATATAAATAGTTAGCTTGCTATGTTACGAGCTGATTTACACCTCTCAGTCACACTTTTCCATCTTCCATTTTAAGTCTCTATGATACATACATACCAAACTTGAGCGGTATGAAAAATATTAGATGCTCTACATGCCAGCAAGGTCTCTGTCGTATTGCAGATGGTGAAGTTGGAGAAAGGGGGGAAATGACTTAGCCTTTATTTGCATCCTTATTTCATATACTAGTTTCACATCCTGATATGTGACCAAATGTTGATGGTATCAGCATTAAGACCTTCTGCTTAAACTTGGTAATGGCGTGATTCGATTTCATCCAAATAAGAATTTTGCTGGCTGATAAATATAACATAATTACCCCTCCACAGCCAAATTAGTATTTTTTTGAGGGAGAAAAATCTGCAAAAATCTACTCCTGTTTTTAAACATTTTAACTGTATCTGCAATTATATTTAGAATATTGATAGCTATATAGAAAATATGCTAATATTTGATACATAGAACTTGCTGTTAGCTTCTGTGAGACCCTAGTATATTTGCTAAAGAGACTTGGATGTGACTAAAAATATATTCTGTTTGGGGGGGGGAAACAAATGAAGTGTTAGTTGACAACTGACTGGACATGGTTTCATTTCCTCTTTTTATATTTTTAGATTGGGAACAAAAACAGAGCAGCACTGGCTGAAGGTGAGAATGTTGTTGTGTTACACAGTGGATGCCTGTTGCACCCGCCACCCTTGCTGAAGCATATTTGTTCTTTGTTTTGTTTTTGCAGTGAGGATTGTTATCTAAATTTGGTTTGGGGATGGTATCTGGAAGCTGACTTTAAAACAGTTACTAATGAAATATTGTTTTTTTTCTTCTAAGTCAGACATAAAGCAATCTTAATGCATAAGAACAAATGACTTAATAGAATAAAATAAACATGTCTTCCACTTCTAACATGCTATTTTCTTTCACACGGTTTCCTTGTAGCTCACAGAATAATGAACTCTCCATGACACTAAATATTTAGTTATTTATTGTAATGTATTTTTTTTAAAAAGCAAAAGATGCTGACCACAAGACATCACATATGATTTCTCACAAGTATTAGGAATTGCTGTACATCCTATTTACCTAAACATGATGCAGTTTAGGTTGCATCTTATCATATAGTTGACAAGTAGAAGCTAAATGCAGAAATCATTTTGGTGTGGGAAGAATAAAAAGATCTCTCAATAAAAAGAAAACTATAGGTGTAGCATTCAGTTTTCCATTCTGTTAGAGAAAATTGGGAGTCACCAAAAATAATAATAATGGTGATTATAGTCTATTTTAAACCTCTTTAAATAAAACGCTTGCCTATTGTTTATAAGGTTCCCGCTATGTGTTTTACTTGAATTGCTTTTATTGTCATAAATATTAGAAAAACAGTTATGAAGAGAACTGACAGATGATTGCTTTTAATATCTTTTCAAATAGCCCTATTAATGAACTTATTCTGTAGTCATTAGCTATAGGGTTCTTGCACCAATCTAAAGCAGCATACTTAAAATTTGCCACTAGATGTCAGCAGTAGAAAAGAAAATAAGAACGGATGTGTAGCTCAAGATACACAAATAAGTCAAAAGATTTTTTTTATCTTGCATTTGGCACCCATGTTTGTTCAACTATTCCCATTCCTTGCAGCCATGTATATGTCTGGAACTTACGGCCTAAACAGTATTTCTTGCAGTAGCTTAATTTACTTTGATTTTAGGAACAGACCTCCCCCCCCCCATTTTTAACCCTCTGGAATTATTGGGGGGAGGGATAGGGGTTAGTGTTCTACATATATTGGTGTATGAAATTATACCACGATATTGATTGTTGTACTTCCCTTTAGCAAAGAACTAAGAGTATTGAACCTGTAACTGTATGGAAAAGTACAGATGGTCTCTGACAATTAGGAAACAAATAGAGGTAGTCCCCGCTTAATGCTTAGTGACTGGTCGAAGTTAAAATAGATCTCAAAAAAAAAGCTCCTTGTGACGCAGTTCCAGAGTTCCAACGTCCACCCCATATGGGCATGTGGTTGCATTTTGGGTGCTTGGCAACAGGCTCAATTTATGGCTGTTTGCAGCATCCCACAGTCACACAACCACGCTTTTCGCTGTTATTTTGCCTATCTTTGGTGATCAGTTCCAGTTTCTGACCAACAACAAAAAAAAAAGGATTTGTTTAACGATCCCCACATTCGCTTATCTGCCACATTCGCTTAACAATCACCACAAATACAATCTTAAAAGTCGGGTCCCAGTCATGTGGTAACTTGCATCAACGACCGCCATGACTTAACAACTGTAATTCTGGACTCCGTTATGGTTGTAAGTCAAGGACTACTGGTGTAGTAGCAGAAAGGATTTGGCAAATTCATCTTCTACAGTTTTATTTCAGAATATATAATCCTGCTGAGTTATGCCGCAAAGTGGCTTCTGCACTGATGGCAGGTTCTGCATGTTGTGTGTTTGCAATTTAAATTCTATTGACCAACGTCTTCAAGGGACGGTTGTACGGTGCAAAATGGCTGCCAGGTTTTTATGTGCAAATCACTAAGAGGAAATGCTCGCCTGTGTTAGCGGTTGGTTCCTAGTTTCAAAAGTGAGTGAAAAGGAAGTGCGTCAGCCTTTGCCCCGTCTCTTTGATATTCTCCAAACATTTAAGTATTGCTTTTAAGCATTTAAAGAAGTATTAAAAGCATGAAGATTCTTTAGGGCAGGGGTCTGCAACCTTGACAACTTTAAGACTTGTGGACTTCAGCTTCCAGAATTCCTCAGCCAGCTATGCTATGCTATGCTGGCTGAGGAATTCTGGGAGCTGAAGTCCACAAGTCTTAAAAGTTGTCAAGGTTGCAGACCCCTGCTTTAGGGGGTTGAGTTGTGTATCTCTGCTTCTTTCTTTCAAATCGAGAGCATCCTGTCATACAGCATCACAGTCTGGTTTGGAGGCATCACTGCTTCAGACAGGAAGACGTGCAGAGAGTGGCGAGAATGGCTGAAAAGATCATTGGCAGTTCCCTCCCTCCCATCCAGGACATAGCACAGAGCAGAGCAGTTGCTTGAGCAGGGTCCGTAAGATTATCTGGGACACTACACATCCTCTTCACGACCTGTTTTCCTTGTTACCTTCTGGGAGGAGGCTTCGTGGTATCCGTAGCAGAACATCCAGATTCAGCCATAGTTTCATTCCATACAGCATTAACCTTGCGAACTCTCAAGCTTCCTCCTTCCGTTATATATTCAAGATGGACAGTATTTAATATTTATTTGTTACGTATATGTAGGGATGTGGGTCTATACATATGTTGTTCATAGTATGTTTAGGTGTGTGTCATGTATGTGTTTCACTTTGAGAGCGGGCAACTAAATTTCATTTTTGATGTGTGCCGTTGTGTCCACAATATAAAAAATGACAATAAAGGTTATCTTATCTTATCTTATCTTCAAAATGCTCAATACATGAGGGGTCCTTGGTGCTCTCTGAGCTGGGTTGTTTTCTTGCAGAAGTTTCATTACCCAAACTAGGTAAGGTCATCAGTGCTAATAAGGAGTGCAATTTGGTCTCAGTTTATATTCTAGTGACTTGCCTGTCCGTGTTGGTGGGGGTTAGTCTTAGAGATTCTTTGGTTGGGCTGTTTGCTATTGGCTTCTTTGGAAGTTTCTTGATTGGGGTATTGTTTACTTGATTGTTGGTTTGATGTTAACCTTGGAGTTAATCTATGCTGATCTGGGTGCTGAATCTCTTAAGACCAGCCCTACCAACACTGACAGGGCAAGTCAGTAGAATATAAACTGACAGCAAACAGCAATCCTTACTAGCACTGATGATGTTACCTAGTTAGGGTAAAGAAAATTCTGCAAGAAAACAAGCTCAGAGAGCACCAAGGACCCCTCATGTCAACCCTGAGCTAGAAATATTCTCCTTTATTATGCTCAATACATTTTATAGCCTGGCTTTTACTTTCTAAGAAACCTGATGTAACTGGTAGCTCTTTTCTGCTGTTGGGTAAGTTTGATGATCATTGCCAGAGACTGTAGCTCCGATGGCATGTAGTCTCACTAGGCCAGGGGTAAGCAACCTTGGTTCTTTTATGACTCGTGGACTTCAACTCCCAGAATTCCTGAGCCAGCATGGCTCAGCTTCGAAACCTCTCCCTTTCCCCTCAGCGTGGCTGGCTCAGGAATTCTGGGAGTTGAAATCCACGAGTCATAAAAGAGCCAAGGTTGCCTACCCCTGGTCTATACCAGGCGCCTTCAAACTTGGCCCTTTTATGACTCGTGGACTTCAACTCCCAGAATTCCTGAGCCAGCTTGGCTCAGCTTGGAAACCTCTCCCTTTCCCCTCAGCGTGGCTGGCTCAGGAATTCTGGGAGTTGAAGTCCACGAGTCATAAAAGAGCCGAGGTTGCCTACCCCTGCACTAGGCTAATGGAAGTGTGCTAGTGTGCCTGCTTTACTCAGATGGCCGGTTGGGAATTCGAGGTTGGGGAAATGTGTGGTAAGCAAACAAGCTTAGCAATGGAACAGCTTTTGTTCTGCTACATCATCCTTATCCTTTGATCAATGGCTTCACCTCCACTGCCTTATTCTATTCATTGTTAGGGCAGATGGGTCATAAAGTTTGGCCTTGCAACAGCGTCCCATGGTGTGCAGAATTTAAGAGGTTTTTGCAGCTTATTCTAGGACTAGATATTATCCTTTCATCATTTTGCTGAGATTAAAATAGGTTCTTCTTGTGCAGTTCCTGACCAAGGCAGATAAAGATAAAAACACTGAACTTGCTAAAGAGAAAACGTGGCTGAATCCTATTTCCTCCTTCCCTACCCCAACAAAAGTCTAGCATATATTTCCTCTTATTTCAGTATCTAGATTAAATTTCTTGTCCAGTGTTCTTGCACTATCATTTGTTATGGATCTCCTTAGGGCTTGGGATTTTGTGATTAAGAGATATCACTCCATCCATCCATCCATCCACCCATCATCTATATATCTCAATATACAAAGCAGAGAAAGGAAGAAAATTGGATTAAAATAATTCCATTTCTCAACTTCCAATCCAGGTTTTGTTTTTGCAGTTACTCAAAAAACACTTGACTACATCACTCTTGAAATAATATTGTTTAGTATTCCTGTATTGTTATTTATTTTTTATTCTTTTCATGCAATCCCTGAAGACTTGGGATTTTCTGCATACACACACACACACACACACACACGTGTGTGTGTGTGTGTGTGTATTTTTAATAAATTATGGAAATCCTGTAGGCTCGTATAAATGGGCTTTAGTATACCCATGTACAGTTCTGAAAACAAAATATGTTCTTCCTTTTTTTTCCCCTATCACCCCTTTTGAGATAAAAGCTTCAAGTGTGGGACGGTTATCTTTTTATAAGCATCACAACTGAGAGAAAGCTATAAGCATCACAACTTTGGTGTAGAAAAGAGGTAATCCTCTTTTGCATTGTTAAGATTTTAAAGGTAAAAATAGGGGAGGGAAAGAATAAAGAAATAGGGACCACGAATTTTTACCATTTGCTTATTGAAAGCATGATTAAAATGTTTAGTGCAAATTGATTACAATACGTATTTTTTCTTTGTTGCCATGGAGCTTAGAAATTTGGTATTAAGAAGCTCGCGAACATTAAGAAGCCCCTAAATTAAAGGGCAATACACTACTCAGCACAGTGCAGTCAAGAATTTTATATGTTCAGTAGATTCTTTGCATGTGGCAAAAATTAATCTCCCTGACAGTTAGAACAATTAACCAGTGGAACAACCTGCCTCCAGAAGCGGTGAATGCTCCAACACTGGAAGTTTTTAAGAAGAGAATGGACAGCCATTTGTCTGAAATGGTATAGGGTTACCTGCCTGAGCAGGGGGTTGGACTTGATGACCTCCAAGGTCCCTTCCAACTTTATTATTATTATTATTAATTGGGGACAGTCCTATACTGATCCAATTCCTGAAATTTAGAATAACATTATGCTGCCCTGTTGTTTTGTTAAAAAAAAAAATACAGATCGATGCATTTGGAAATAAACAAGGAAAAATGTAATTATAGAAATATCCTAAAAGCGTTCTCTCATCCAATGGAAAGTAATGCAATCAGCCACTTCCTTAGAGTTTGGATGGCGTACATTCATAGATCCAATTGAAAGCAGCTTAAAAGCTACATGAAATGAAATGCCTTTTATTGTGTGCCACAGTATGTGCAGACACCTTCATTTTGAAGGAGATGGGAGACCTGCATGCAGTAGCTTGTAATTTGCGCAGACGGTGAGTGAAGATTGCTTGAGCCATGCAGGTAACCCTCGACTTTTGTTTAGTGACCGTTCAAAGTTACACTGGAAAAAGTGACTTACGACCATTTGTCACACTTGCCGCATGCCCAGGGTCACGTGGTCAAAATTTGGACGCTTGGCAACTGGCACATATTTATGACGGTTGCAGTGTCCCGGGGGGGTCATGTGATCCCCTTTAGTGACCTTCTGACAAGCCAAGTCAATGGGGAAGCCAGATTCACTTAACGACGGTGTTCCTAACTTAACAACTGCAGTGTTTCGCTTAACAACGGTGACAAGAAAGGTTGTAAAATGGGGAAAAGCTCACTTAACAGCTGTCTTGCTTAATGGTGGAAAGTTTGCACTCCGTTATGGTGGTAAATCAAAGGCCACCTGTACTGGATGCCGGTTGTTTGGTTGGATGGATGGATGGATGCCACTGGTACATCAAAACATGTAGCTAGTTTATTGTGTGCGTTGTTTGTAGATTTTATTAGTTTTTATAGGGTTGGGGATAAGGTGGGGTCAGGAGTAGGGTTGGGATTTGGGTTAGGGTTAGGGTTGGGGTTGGGGTTGGGGTTTTTCCAAATAACATTTTCAATATTTAGCAAACAGCATAATGTCCGGGTACATGTATTTAACTAACAATAATAGATATAGTTGATTATCATAAACAATATGTTAATTCATCACACAATAGCCTTCTTCTTGCTAATATATATTCAAAATTACATACCACATTCCTTTCTCTCTGACTCGTTTTTCTAGCCATTGATAGAAATTATCCCATGTTCTAAAGTACACTGAGTCTTCCTTCTCTTTAATCTTTAAAGTCAATCTATCCATTTCTGCACACTCTAGAATTTTCTTAATTAGTACTTCTTCAGTTGGTAAATTTTCATTTTTCCAATAAAACTCATAAATGTTCCTCTCCACGGAAATCTTTAGTAAAAGGTGAAAGATATCTAACAAAATGAAATTCAGTGGTGAAAAAAGCAAGGTTCTACATTTAGGCAAGAAAAACCAAATGTACAGGTATAGTATAGGGGGTACCTTGCTCAATAGTAGCAACTGTGAGAGGGATCTCGGAGTCCTAGTGGACAATCACTTAGATATGAGCCAGCAGTGTGCTGCAGCTGCCAAAAAGGCCAACACAGTGCTAGGCTGCATTAACAGAGAGATAGAATCAAGATCACGTGAAGTATTAATACCACTTTATAATGCCTTGGTAAGGCCACACCTGGAATAATGCATCCAGTTTTGGTCACCACGATGTAAAAGAGACGTTGAGACTCTAGAAAGAGTACAGAGAAGAGCAACAAAGATGATTAGGGAACTGGAGGCTAAAGCATATAAGGAACGGTTTGCTGGAATTGGGTATGTCTAGTTTAATGAAGAGAAGGATGAGGGGGGACATGATAGCAGTGTTCCGATATCTCAGGGCCTGCCACAAAGAAGAGGGAGTCAAGCTATTCTCCAAAGCGCCTGAAGGCAGGACAAGAAGCAACGGATGGAAACTAACCAAAGAGAGAAGCAACCTAGAACTGAGGAGAAATTTCCTGACAGTTAGAACAATTAACCAGTGGAACAACCTGCCTCCAGAAGCGGTAAATGCTCCAACACTGGAAGTTTTTAAGAAGAGACTGGATAATCCATTTGTCTGAAATGGTATAGGGTTTCCTGCCTGAGCAGGGGGTTGGACTAGATGACCTCCCAAGGTCCCTTCCAACTTTATTATTATTATTATTATTATTATTATTATTATTATTATTATTATTATTTATACGATCTGAAGAGAAACCAGAGTATGCATTGTTTATCCATTATTAGAAATTATGAGAACTGACTCCTGATCACTGTTGTTTTCTGAGATGTAAACATTTGACAGTCGCCCATTCATTAGTATTAAATCCTTCCACATCCGCACTTCGGCTTCATGACCATTGTTGTATGCCTGGGTGTAAGAGGGAGAGATCTAAGCAGTCTTAACTGTCTGATGCAAATGTGTCAGTCAGCTTTCAATCTGTGTACAGATTGAATTTCATTTAGGAAGCAATAGAGAGATCTACGTGCAGGTGCTTGGTTTACAGAAAAGCTGCCATAGTAACTTCAGTATTGTCTCTCCCAATGGAAAAAAAAAGCAGAATAGCTTTGCAGTTCATTATTTTGAGCCTTCAAAGAATTTTTTTTTACCTTAGGGGTTTTCTTCCAAAAGTATTGAAATTGGGGCTATTATCACTCGCTGAGCCATGCATTCTGTAGATCAGCGGGGAGCAAAATAGTTATTAATGTACTTTTACCCCTAAGGAAGTTATCTCTTGATCCTTCAGAATCGGTATTACACCTTGTAACTCCGTTGCCTCTTCCTCTGAATTAAGCCCAGACTAAAATGTGTCAGATGCATCCGGCATGAAGGCCGTGCGTGCAAGTCTTGTTTGGAAAATGGGCCCCAGCTTTCTGCCTGTCTGATTTTGACATGGCCCCTTGCATCAGACAATCCCATGAGGCTGTAATGGGCCTAGTCATTGTAATCAAACGCAGCGTTCCGTGTGTCTAATTTCGCAAAAGTAGGTCAAGTTGGAAATAGTATTTCCCACTGATTCCTGCAGTCTGTTCTTAGAAGGGGCCGGAAGCACCGTTTGCTGATTGATACCTTGCTGTATAATCTGGACCAACCAATGGTAGGAATCACACGGTCACTGGCATTTTGGTCTGTACTAGCTCCATCGGGCAGCATCGGATAATGAAAATTAGTGCCTAACAATAGATAAAAGGGAAAGCGTTAAAATAGATGAAAGCATTCTCGTTCTTAAGAGGAAAATTTATTATATTTTTAACAAAGCAGGACTGTAATGAATGACCATTGCCATGAGCATGTTGCACCTGTATCCCACGCTCTGGATACAGTTAAATTACTGATCATTGCCTATAACACCCTAGATCAGGGATCTCCAACTTTATGACATGAGGACTTTATGGCAACTTTATGACGTGTGGACTTCAACTCCCAGAATTCCTCAGCCAGCCATGCTGGCTGAGGAATTCTGGGAGTTGAAGTCCACAAGTTGTAAAGTTGCCAAGGTTGGAGGCCCCTGCCTTAGATTGTTTGGTGCTGAAGTACTTATAACAGGGGTCTTCAAACTTAGCTCTTTTATGACTTGTGGACTTCAACTCCCAGAATTCCTCAGCCAGCGTGCCTGGCTGAGGAATTCTGGGAGTTGAAGTCCACAAGTCATAAAAGGGCCAAGTTTGAAGATCCCTGGCTTATAAGAATGTGTCCTCTAACTAGAATTGACCTACCCAATGTATCCATCCCTGGAGCAACTGCTGATGAGTGTCTCATTTCCATAAGGCATGGGGAACTGCCTTCCTATAGAAATTAGGTTAGCCTTGCTATCTTGGCTTCCTGGAAGCTTTTGAAAAATGAAATATTTCAGAAGCTTGTGATGTGTTCGGATGCCCAATTCAACTTGATTTAAATGATGTTTATGGGTTCATATTTTATAATGCTCTATTCCTCCAAGGGATTCTTTGTTTTAGAAGTTTGTTTTTGCTACTGTAAACTACCAGGGATCTGCGAATAACAGAGTTGGAAGGGACCTTGGAGGTCTTCTAGCCCGACCTTTTGCTCAGGCAGGAGACCCTGGCCTGTACCATTCCAGACAAGTGGCTGTCCAGTCTCTTCTTAAAAGCCTCTGGTGATGGAGCACCGTAACTTCTGAAGACAAGCCGTTCCACTGATCAATTGTTCTGTCAGAAAATTTCTCCTTACTTCTAAATTGAGTCTCTCCTTGATTAGTTTCCATCAATTGCTCCTTGTCGTGCTTTCCGATGCTTTGGAGAATAGGTTGAACCCCTTCTTCTTTGTGGCAGCACCTCAAATATTGGAACACTGCTATCATGTCACCCCTAGTCCTTCTTTTCTTTAAACTAGACATACCCAATTCCTGCACCTGTACTTCATATGTTTTAGCCTCAGATAGATGAAAGAAGACGTTTAACTTTATTATTTCCTCCAGTGATATTTAAAAAACCATAGTTGATGTCAGTTGTTTGTAACTCAGTGTTTTATACCTGGGGTGGATATATATTATGGCCAAATTACTTTACTTGCCTAGGTCGTAGAAAGGGCGTCTTTACTAACTTGTTACCTCCTAGATCTGTTAAGAATGCAGTTCTTTGGATTCAGCTATGCTGGTTGGAAATTCTGAGTGTTGCAGCTCCTAATTCTAGAGAGAACAAAAAGTGGGCATCACATTATTTAAAATTAGCCCTAGACACACAACATTGTGAATTTGTCAGCTCTATGTACACTTACATGAGCACAACTCATTGGGGGGGGGGGAAGTGTTCTAACAAAACTTTCTCACTGTTGTTCCTCAGTGATTCTCTTGCCCACCCTCCTCATCCCACTCACATACACCTAGACCAGGGGTAGGCAACCTTGGCTCTTTTATGACTCGTGGACTTCAATTCCCAGAATTCCTGAGCCAGCCAAACTGGCTCAGGAATTCTGGGAGTTGAAGTCCACAAGTCATAAAAGAGCCAAGGTTGCCTACCCCTGACCTAGACAAAGACCCACTCAGAGAGACATATGCATACACTCAGATGCTATTGTAGAGCTTGAAAAGATGATGAAGAACATACTGGAAGAAATCCAGTCAATATCAAGAGAAGGTGGTGGTTGAAATGGAGTCTGCTTAAGAAGAACTGGGTCCTGTTTAAATAACCATCCCATGTTGTTAAGATCATGGATTAGGAGGTGATGTGGGCAGAGCAGATGACAGCAAGGAGAACATGGAAAGCCGTAGAACAAATTAATGAAGAACGTCTCAGGAAAGCACATTGGAGGAAGGAGTTGCTAAGGAGGCATATAAAGGAGGCAAAATGGCAACTCTTCCTTAGCATTGACATGATAGTTTAAGAAGAGGCAGGAACACGACCACCAAACCACTGTCACAGCCTTTCATGAGTGTCCACTTATGAAGAATTGTGACAGTGGCTTGGTGGCCATGTTCCTGCCTCTTCTTAAACTCTCATGCCAACACCAAGGAAGAGTTGCCATTTTGTCCAGCTAAGCTGTCCACTCTGTAGTTCCATCTCTTAGCATGGAGGAAGGCAAGTGAACTGTTCCAGCTGACACAACGGACAAGTGTAGGGTCGGCCACTCCCAAGTTGAGGGTGGGAACGATCAGGTGGTAGAAGAAGCATATGGGGACAGGTCTTATTCCCTCACTAGCCGGGAAATCTCGGTGTTCCTTCTAATCCTATCAGCCCCCAGTCCATAAGATGACCTTCATCTGGGAGTGAGGAGGCTGGTCTTCTGCCAGCTTGGATGTGAGGCGGTGGTGATCCTGTTCCACTTCCCATCCTGATCAAATAATAATAATAATAATAATAAAGTTGGAAGGGACCTTGGAGGTCATCTAGTCCAACCCCCTGCTCAGATCTCTGGTTTATTTGTTGGACTTGTTTCTTGCTGCTGCCACTTTGCAGGGAGGCTCCGGGGTTGTCTCCAAGGCAGGTTGTCACTTCCACTTCAAGCCGATCATACATTCCTACGGTACTCGGTTGCTGTTGGTGAGGCAGCCGAGAAAGTACTCAAGGCCAGGCAAAAAGCTGCGATGAATTCTCACGGTGACCATCCACGGCTTCCCTTTCTGTCTAGGAAGACCCTGCCCACCAGATTCCAATCTTATGACTTCTGGTATCAAATTCGGCATGCAATCCTATTTTAAGACCCATCTAAATTCTACAGATGTAGAAGACCAGTAATTTGGGGCACTCAGTATGAGGCTCCCCGAAGGATCATAATTTTATTTCACTAAACTGAAAAACGTTTCAAAATCTCTGGATATATATATATATATATAGACAGCATTCCTAACTCTGGAAGGGCAGCAACAGATTTCACAGGGTTTAATTTGCAACTGTATATTTACTGGACGTTGTCAGATGATGTAATATCAGGAGTGAATTTATATTTATCTGTGGTTAACATTAGAGCAGGGGTCCTCAACTGTGGCAACTTTAAGACTTGTGGACTTCAAAGCTGGCTGAGGAATTCTGGGAGTTGAAGTCCACAGGTTGCTGGCTGAGGAATTCTGGGAGTTGAAGTCCACAAGTTGCTGGCTGAGGAATTCTGGGAGTTGAAGTCCACAAGTCTTAAAGTTGCCAAGGTTGAGGACCCCTGCATTAGAGTCCAAAGGGAACACTTTTTGTACTTGAAGCATTCAACTTAGGTCTTCCCTTTCAAGTTTTGTTAACTTGAAACCTTCCGAAATTGGTTTTATATTAGCAATGCATCCTAAAAAATAAATAAATAAGGGAAAGGAAGCGAAAACTCTCTGGTATGCTTTCCTAATTCAGGCAGTCCTCCACTTAATGACCACAATTGAGCCCCAGAAAGGCATGACCTCGGGACACTGCAACTGTCATAATAAACACATGCCTGTTGCCAAGTACCCAAATTGTGATGACGTGACCGCGGGGATGCTGCAATGCTCAGAAGTCGCTTTTTCCAGTGCTGTTGTAACTCTGAATGGTCACTCGAACGGTTGTAGGTCAAGGACTGCTGTGTTATATAGCTCTTAGAATATGTAACTTCCTGCCGTGGAATTACAAAACTATAAAGCAGGCAGAAGTGGCTGGTCTTCCTTTCAGTGCCAGCTGGAATGATAATAATAATGATGATGATGATAATAATATGATGAAGAAGGAAGAAGAAGAAGAAGAAGAAGAAGAAGAAGGAAGAAGAAGAAGAGGAGGAGAAGAAGAAGAAGAAGAAGAAGAAGAAGAAGAAGAAGAAGAAGAAGAAGAAGAAGAAGAAGAAGAAGAAGAAGAAGAAGAAGAAGAAGAAGAAGAAGAAGAAGAAGTAGTAGTAGTAGTAGTAGTAGTAGTAGTAGTTGGAAGGGACCTTGGAGGTCATCTAGTCCAACCCCCTGCTCAGGCAGGAAATCCTATACCATTTCAGACAAATGGTTGTCCAGTCTCTTCTTAAAAACTTCCAGTGTTGGAGCACTCACCGCTTCTGGAGGCAAATCGTTCCACTGATTCATTGTTCTAACTGTCAGGAAATTTCTCCTTACTTCTAGGTTGCTTCTCTCCTTGGTTAGTTTCCATCAGTTGCTTCTTGTCCTGCCTTCAGGCGCTTTGGAGAATAGTTTGACTCCCTCTTCTCTGTGGCAGCCCCTGAGATATTGGAACACTGCTATCGTGTCCCCCCTCGTCCTTCTCTTCATTAAACTAGACATACCCAATTCCAGCAGCCGTTCCTTATATGTTTTAGCCTCCAGTCCCCTGATCGTCTTTGTTGCTCTTCTCTGTACTCTTTCCAGAGTCTCAGCATCTTTTTTACATCGTGGTGACCAAAGCTGGATGCAGTATTCCAGGTGTGGCCTTACCAAGGCATTGTAAAGTGGTTATTAACACTTCACGTGATCTTGATTCTATCCCTCTCTTAATGCAGACTAGGACTGCGTTGGCTTTTTTGGCAGCTGCAGCACACGGCTGGCAAACGCTGAAAGGCAGAAGGCACGTAAAATTATTGATTTCTCAACTAAGCTGCCGAAATCTTCCTCCTCCACCTGTTGCAGCTTGAGAGAATGGCTGCTAAATAATAGCAGGCAGCAAGTAACATTCAGTAAAGGTAGTTTCTCCGTAGGGCTGGTGGGGAGCTGTGGTTTCCTTCCCTCTGCATTACGTGTGACCATAATTATAAATATAGAGAGCTCTATTAATATAGAAGCCTGCTAGAAGTGCCTGTGTATTGCTGTACTGGGGATTCTTCCCCCTTTTGCTCCATAAATCAATATTACATTATGGGTTACTGTGGTTGCATCATAAGCTGTTGGGAACTGGTGGGTAGTTAAGTTCAGGGAAAAGGAACTCCTAATGAATCCGAGATTTAATTCTATATCCTTGTTCCATGATGTCGAAAGATTCTAATTTCCGATAGCAGCTGGTTTATTAATCACCCAAGACAGTTTTGACCTAAGGGTTTATATAAGGAAGCTTTAGAAACTCATCCTCCTGCGTTTTTAACCTTCATGCATGCAGTCTGCCCCAGAACTGTGGGGAGGGAGGGGCAAGCTAGATTTTCTTCATTCATGCACCAATAATTGCTTTTTCAACAGATGGTTTCCTGCACCATCAAGAGTTCCACACTGCCGATTTTCCCAGAATATCATTTGTCTCAACATGATACCTTAGAGCAGAGGCTTGACAGCTTGTTAAATTGTCAGCATTTTAAGATTTTTTAGAACCTAAAGGGAAGTATTTCAAGGGTGTCATCCATCTTAAGCCATAGCTTTCCCTGTACCGCTTGCTGTGAAAAATAAACGTACCATTTGTGGGTGAAGGAAAGTAATTTCAGAAGTGAAATGTACAACTAGCTCCTGACTCAAGGCCGCAGAAGACCGGGTCGTACTTAACCTTTTCTCAATAAATTATAAATACTTTCTGGGTAGCAGAACGTGATTAAAACCAATTGGCGAGAAGGAAATATTACCATTCAATTATGGTTTGGCGGTAAAATGAGTCCAGAAACATTATTTTGGAGGTGTTAACGGGTTTTTCTTTGAATTGGATTATACCTTTCTTCTCTGCATTAAAGAAACACATATTTTCCTCCTCAACATATATATTGGTTATTAATATGTAAATAATTAAGCAGTGATAAACTTGATATCCCTTTCTATGGGTGGTTCAAGAAGATACATGGGGAGGTAGGGAGGGGAGTGAAGCTATGCACTTACAGAAAAAGGAGCCAAATAGGAGAGAGAGACTGAATATTGAAGAAAAATTATAACTGTATGGTTATGCTGGATACCTGCTGTGATGATATAGATTGAGGAATAAGCAGCTTTTCTGCTTTTTGGATGCTCTGGATTACAGTTCCCATCAGCTGTTTTGGAAGCCATACTCCAAATCATTTTAAGGGCATTTCTAAAGAAAATATGCATTCTCCAAAGTGCCTGAAGGCAGGACAAGAAGCAACTGATAGAAACTAATCAAGGAGAGAAGCAACCTAGAACTAAGGAGGAATTTCCTGACAGTTAGAACAATTAACCAGTGGAACGACCTGCCTCCAGAAGTGGTGAATGCTCCAACACTGGAAGTTTTTAAGAAGAGACTGGACAGCTATTTGTCCGAAATGGTATAGGGTTTCCTGCCTGAGCAGGGGGTTGGACTAGATGACCTCCAAGGTCCCTTCCATCATATCATCGTCATCATCATCATCATCATCATCATCATTATCATTATTATTATTATTATTATTATTATTATTATTATTATTATTATTATTATTATTATTATTATTATTATTATTATTATCTTGCTTGGCCCTATTTTAAAGTATGGGAGAGTGATGAGAAATTTCTGTTAATCTGATATAAAAGCAGCAAAGAAAAGAAAGACCTGGTTGCAAATCTACAAGCTGTGGGCAAAGCGAAAATCTATTTGCTCGCTGTCAAGGGGATTTGGATTCTTTGGTCCAAAGAGCCTCTTTCAACTCTATGCATCTATGAAATCTAAGAAGAGTAGTCTAAGTATGCTTGGAGAGCTGAGTGGTCTGTGGCTTTAGTGGATCATTGACAGGAAGTGAAAAGTGACTGTTGATCATTGACAGGAAGTGAAAACTCCCAAAGGTATGTGGATATTGATCTCCCACTACCTCTTAAATTTTTCAAAACTTTCCTAAAGAAAATATGTCTTCTTTTTGTCTCAACAGGTATCTTAACATGGGGAACCTTCTTAAAGTTTTGACATGCACAGACCTTGAACAGGGACCAAACTTCTTTCTGGATTTTGAAAGTGAGAACTGTTGCTACCTGCGTATCATAAGCCCTGGCTGTTTGTTTTATGCATTTCTGAAAAAGAACCTTATTAGACAGTGCCTGAATCATAAATTAAGTTCCCTTTTATTGGCTAATTTATGTGAGAGTGGGTTATTCAAGGATGAAAAATCTGAGCACCTGTTAGGAGCATTCACTGAGACAATATTTAGAAAAAAAGGGTTATTATGTTAATTATAGGTTATAATAAATATGTTTTAAGTATTGTGTTGGTGCCCACAGCTTGTACTCAACTCTAGTGGAACAGATTTTGCAAAGTCTCCCAACTATTGTGTCCTATTCCATCAGAACTGGGAAACCAACTCCAAAAGAAAAGACGGCCCTAAGGCTTATTGTGAAACTGGTTTCTTTTGAACAATTACAGTTTTGCAGTTTGAATGAAACAAAAACCCTTGTAAAACTGAAGTTGCTGCAAAGCAGCTGGATGGGCATGCAAAAACATCTCTGTGTAACTCTCTTGATTAAGTCAATAATGAGCATTTTCATTTAGAAGTTCTCCTTATTAAGGCTGTGCAGCCCTTCAGATTTAAAGGAGAAAAGATTCTTTGGAGCACATAGTGGTATACTCATGTCACTAGGTGGTAACTCCATAAACTACATTCATCTTTATTGGATTGCACGGCAACTATAAAAGGCAGCCATATGACCCTGGGAAAAGATGCAGCTACTTTAATGAGGTGCTTCATTGTTATTCCCATGAGCCGTAGAAAACTTTTTTCCTTTCCCATCCAAAGTAGTACCCAGTTCAGGGCCTTCTAATTTTCAGAAAGCCCTGCTAAGAGAATAGAGAAATGTGTTGAATGTTCCTGATTTTGAATATAGATTTTTTAAAAATTAAAATATGTTCTGTGCCTAGGTGGCATTGTAATAACTGTAGAATCTTCTTTTATTGGCCTCTTAAAACCATTCAGAATGGTACCTAAAATTCCAAAAGATGCCGATCTTGAAACTATAATACAACATAGCATACTTTATTAACATTCCTTTAGAACAGGGATAATATTTTTATTTTTGTTGCTGGGGACATAGCACAAGTACATACTGCCTGAAAATGTAGTTGATCTACTTTAATCTGCAAGATTCTTGCAATGATATATGAAAGTAAGCTGATAAAAACGGATCCAATGAACATAAAAGAAGGCCACCACCAATGGAACAGTTAAAAGAGATTCACTGGTTGATAAATACAAGTAAAATTAAGCCACACAAACCTTACCTTGATGACAAACATGTTTTAGTGGAAAGATATTCCGCTAAAGTTGATAACAGTTGATAGAATTAGGACTAAAATAGGGACATAGTATTTGGATTTGTGAAGGGGATAGTTGCATACACAACCTGATATTCTCTCCTGTGTGTAGATGCTCAACCTACAGAATCAGAAAAGGAAATTTACAATCAGGTAAATGTAGTGTTAAAGGATGCAGAAGGGATTCTGGAAGACTTACAGTCGTACAGAGGAGCTGGTCATGAAATACGAGAGGTAAAAAAAGTTTATATTGAATGTTCAATTCAACAAACCTTTTATAAAAGCCTGACGCCCATGAGCTTCGTTTAGATCACTGGAGGCCTCTTGATGTCTTAAGTGAGAAAACGTTAGACCAGGGTTCTTTAAACTTGGCCCTTTTATGACTTGTGGACTTCAACTCCCAGAATTCCTCAGCCAGCGTGCCTGGCTAAGGAATTCTGGGAGTTGAAGTCCACAAGTCATAAAAGGGCCAAGTTTGAAGACCCCTGCGTTAGACATTGTTGTTTGTTTATTACCTTTAACTTACAAGTATACTCAGTGTGTCAAGAGTCCTGATCAGTGTTTTTCAAAATTGGTAACTCTGGGTGGCCTTCAGCCAGCCTTACGTTCGCTGGGGAAGTTTGGGAGGTGGAAGCCCATGCAGCTTAACGTTGCCCTGGTTGAAGAACACTGGTCTTGATCAAGCATGTCTTTAGCAATCATGCAGAGGCTTTGCTTATACTTTTCCAGGTAAGCAATCAATAGCTTACACACAAATGACATCTATTTCTCATCTGTTGTGCCACTACCGCACTGCTTCCTTTAAGGGCCACATCCCAAAGATGCTTTTTCACAAGGCAACTGGACTTTCTTGTTTTCCTTTGAAGAAGTTTTGCTTCTTGGATGAGAAGGAAGTCCAGTTGCCTTGTGAAAAAGCATCTTGGGGATAACTATGACCTGGATGACTGAGAATCTCCATAGATTTTAAGGATACACTTTATTTAAGGCATCTCCTTTCCCCCACTTTTTGACCCATCAGTTGTTGTTGTTAGTTGCGAAGTCGTGTCCGACCCATCGCGACCCCATGGACAAGGTTCCTCCTGGCCTTCCTGTCCTCTACCATCTTCTGGAGTCCATTTAAGCTCACGCCTACTGCTTCAGTGACTCCATCCAGCCACCTCATTCTCTGTCGTCCCCTTCTTCTATTGCCCTCAATCTTTCCCAGCATTAGGCTCTTCTCCAGTGAGTCCTTCCTTCTCATTAGGTGGCCAAGTTTGAGTTTCAACTTCAGGTTCTGGCCTTCTAAAGAGCAGTCGGGGTTGATCTCCTCTAGGACTGACCGGTTTGATCGCCTTGCAGTCCAGGGGACTCGCAGGAGTCTTCTCCAGCACCATAGTTCAAAGGCCTCAATTCTTTGGCGCTCAGCCTTTCTTATGGTCCAACTTTCACAGCCATACGTTGCAACTGGGAAAACCATGGCCTTGACTCTACGCACTTTTGTTGGCAGGGTGATGTCTCTGCTTTTTAGTATGCTGTCTAGATTTGCCATAGCTTTCCTCCCCAGGAGCAAGTTGTCTTTTAATTTCTTGGCTGCAGTCCCCATCTGCGGTGATCTTGGAGCCCAGGAAGATAAAATCTGTCACTACCTCCATTTCTTCCCCATCTATTTGCCAGGAATTGAGAGGGCCGGATGCCATGATCTCGGTTTTCTTAATGTTGAGTTTCAAGCCGTGGGTCAAACACTGCACTTGGGAGTGGCAATTCCGTCACTGATACAATTGTAAAATGAAAAACCATGTGACTATGCCCAACTTAACAACAGCAGTTTATCTTTTCTGGTTGTTGCCGTTAAGTTGGTCACCTACAGTCATTAAGTCATTATGTCACCTGACTGCAACTTACGACTTCCTGCGGTATTCCCCATCGACTTTGCAAATCAAGAAGCCGTCCGTGAAGGTTGCAAATGGAGTTCACATGACTATGGAGCACTGCAACCCTTATTAATACACACCAGTTGCCAAGCGTCTGCATCCCAAACGTGTTGTAAAAGGTGATCCTCACAGAGTTGCTATTGACCTCACAGCCTGATGTGTACGGTGAAAACCTTTAGATAACTGGACCTCTCACTTTCCCCCAAACATATACACGGCATACAAAATGATGCCTCTGCTTTGTCATCAGATAATATTAAAGAAAAGGATAGGGGTAAACGGGAATTTCTATTTTTATGACACAGGTTTAATTTTTTTTTCAGGCAATACAGCATCCCACCGATGAGAGGCTGCAGGAGAAGGCCTGGGGTGCAGTTGTCCCCCTAGTGGGGAAACTAAAGAAATTCTATGAATTTTCTCAGAGATTAGGTAAGAACATTAGCTAATTGATGCCCGCAATAGTTCATAGTATTTTATTTTATTTTATTCATTTAGCAAATTTCTGTACTGCTGCCTTGTGCAAGTTTAGTTTAGTGACACAAAGCCCTAAATCAGTGATGGCGAACCTTTAGAGACCGAGTGCCCAAAAACCGCCCCCACCCCGCCCGCCTGCAGGGCCACCCACCACCTCCGCGGCCCGCCGCAAATCGCCCAGGTGGCCCAACAGTGCCATGGCAGCCACGCCCTCCGCCCGCGCCCCGCAGCAACATCTGCATGCGACAGAGCATGAGGGCGGAGTCTTGTCCCCGCTGCCATGTCCTTGGCTGTGCTGCTCCGCGCAGGCCGCGCCCGGGGGCAACTCTCCTTGGGGGGGGCTGCTGGTGAGGGGGCCACGGGGGGAGGGGGCTGAGGTTACAGCGCGCGTGCCCACAGAGAGGGCTCTGAGTGCCGCCTCTGGCACGTGTGCCATAGGTTCGCCACCCCTGCCCTAAATCCAGCTTATCATGACAGATGATTGGAGGTGACTTTTAAGAACAATATCACACCCATACATACTTTTGGCAACTTTTGCTGCTGGTTTGTTTGAGTTGTGAATTTTCAGTGTGTCTACAATTAGCCAAGAACCTGTTTGTTTTTTCTTCTTCTTCTTTTTTCCTTTCCTTTTTTGAGGCCGGTTAAACTTGTCTGTTTAGACAACACACCACAACACCTAGGATTTTGTCATGCTTGAACTGCGCCCTGTTTTTGTAACCATGAATTATGCCAAGATAGTCAACACATCCCCAGCGTTTTGATATATTCCTGTCTTTTCCTTTCTTTTTTTTTTTTTCCGCCCTCAAAATAGAAGCTGCTTTACGAGGTCTCCTCGGGGCCCTGACTAGCACGCCTTATTCTCCTACACAGCATCTGGAGCGAGAGCAGGCTCTCGCGAAACAGTTTGCAGAAATCCTTCATTTCACGCTTCGCTTTGACGAGCTGAAGGTAACTACAGAGTTAATTCCTGAACAGTTGGCTGATCACCAAGTCACATGATCGATTGTGAGTTTGGGTCTCCTTTCCGATTGTGTTGAAAACAAATAAGGAGGTACTTAAATGTCTTTCTTCCTATTTCCACCTTCTGCAGAAATAATAGATTTCTAACAGATTCTTTTAGAACATTCGTATTTACTAGTGAACCTTTTGTTAAATGAGTCAGGTTATTAATCTACATTAATCCACACATATATATATGTGTGTGTGTGAATGAGACCTGGATCAGTTCAGGAGCCATTCTAGTTTTTTTTATCCTATCCCTCACTTTAGTGCAATATATGGAAAATCTTCAAAGGAAGAGGGGGGAAAAATCTGATTGTTATATCCTATTTTTTGCTTATTTATATTTTGGAGCATCTCTAATAGTCCAGTTGATTAAGCTTTACATATGATCAGGTCCTGAGCCGTGATAATCAATGCTACTGAAGTGGCTTAGGCTTGAAATGCCTAAATAAATAATAATTATTTATTAGGCATATAGGCTGGCTGGGGAGTTTGGGCCAAACTAGAAGGCTGTGAGTTCTAGTCTTACCTTAGGCATGAAAGCTGGCTGAGTGACTTTGGGCCAATCACCAGGAGGCAGTGAGTTCTAGTCCTACCTTAGGCATGAAAGCTGGCTGAGTGACTTTGGGCCAATCACCAGGAGGCAGTGAGTTCTAGTCCTACCCAGCCTATCTTATAGGGTAGTTGTTGGGGAAATAGGGGGAAGAAAGAGTATCACGCATGTTCACCGCCTTGAGTTACCTATTAAGTAATAAAGGTGGGATAAAAAAAGTCAAATAACGATGTCTAATTTCTCCACTTTTTACAACTTAGAAACTCAGCTCTCTTTCGAACAAGTTAAGGCAGAGATTGGCAACCCTTTGGGGCATTTCACCTAATAAAATCACAATAATTTGATTGTGAGTCACCAAAACTTAACAGCAGGGGTCTTCAAACTTGGCCCTTTTATGACTTGTGGACTTCAACTCCCAGAATTCCTCAGCCAGCCTGCCTGGCTGAGGAATTCTGGGAGTTGAAGTCCACAAGTTGTAAAAGGGCCGTGTTTGAAGATCCCTGCTTAACAGTGTTCATGATGGACAGGCATATAAATTACCTATAAGAAGATAAGAAAGTAGCAAAGAGTAAAAAAAAAATATCTCAACAAGTTCACCAAATCTTACACGTGATTTCAGGATTCCTCTTGTCTCAAGAATTGGCATATTCTCCCCTCAAATCTCATGTATTCTCACCTGGGGATCCTGACTCACAAGCTTTGGCAGTTAATTTTTAAAATATTTCATGGGGGTTCTATGGATGTCATTTTGGGGGTATCAGAGACTTGAGTTGCCCAGGCTTATATGTAATTTTGTCATGATGTTCTTGGTCTCTTGCGTTTCTTTTTAGATGACGAATCCTGCAATTCAGAATGATTTCAGTTATTACAGAAGAACCTTAAGTCGTATGAGAATCAACAATGTCCCAGTAAGTAACCTTGAAGTAGAATCGAGGAAAATGACTCAACTGTTCTTTTCCCCTTGACCTGTTTAATGAAGTCACATTATGCAAACATTTATTTTAACTTTTGGTAGGCAGAAGGAGAAAATGAAGTAAACAACGAATTGGCCAACAGAATGTCCTTATTTTACGCCGAAGCGACACCCATGTTGAAAACCTTAAGTGATGCCACGACAAAATTTGTTTCAGAGGTACGTGCGGGAATTAATTTCTACTAATACAGAATTGCTTTGGGAAACGATTATGCATCTTGTGACTGATTGGCATAAATCTTGTGCTTGGGGTTTCAGTGGAGAGGAAGGGTCAAACCTTGTCAGTATTATGAACTGTTCTTCATGGGCAGCAAGAATTGTGTAATGCTGTTCGGGAAGCTTTTATATTTTTTAAAAATTTTATTTCGCAAATTTGTAGAGTTGCCCATCTCGCAAAAATTACTCTGGGCGGCTTGCAAGTAGAATAACAAAGCCATATCGCAATATAAAAAAAAATATCAAAAATAAATAAGAACAAAAGTGAAAACATGAAAGAACTTCAAGATATCGATAAAGGAGAATATTATTAGCTCAGGGTTGAATGAGGGTGCTCTCTGAGCTGGGTTGTTTTCTTGCAGACGTTTCATTACCCAGCTAAGGAACATCATCAGTGCTAGTCTAGCATGGATGATGTTACCTAATTTGGGCAATGAAATGTCTGCAAGAAAACAACCCAGCTCAGAGAGGCACCCAGGACCCCTCAACCTCCTTTGGCCTCATACAAGGACTTTGCAGGTTCATCATGGGATCCCCTAGGAAGAACCATGCTTTAAGGCTTTTCAGAAGGCTGACAAAGGTGGGGTTAATATCCCCTCAGAGGGACTGATGGTCCAGAAGGTGGAGGCTACAACAGAAAAGGCTCATCTCCCGAGTCCCCCAGACCTCTTAGTGGACGGGACCTGGATCATATCTCTTCTGCTAGGCTTGATTGGATGGGTAGATAGATATAATTGGAAAGAGATGGTCCTGTCATCATAATAGTAATAATAACAACAACAACAACAATAAAGTTGGAAGGGACCTTGGAGGTCATCTAGTCCAACCCCCTGCTCAGGCAGGAAACCCTATACCATTTCAGACAAATGGCTGTCCAGTCTCTTCTTAAAAACCTCCAGTGTTGGAGCATTCACCGCTTCTGGAGGCAGGTTGTTCCACTGGTTAATTGTTCTAACGGTCAGGAAGTTTCTCCTTAGTTCTAGGTTGCTACTCTCTTTGGTTAGTTTCCATCCGTGGCTTCTTGTCCCGCCTTCAGGCGCTTTGGAGAATAGCTTGACTCCCCCTTCTTTGTGGCAGCCCCTGAGATGTTGGAACCCTGCTATCATGTCCCCCCTCGTCCTTCTCTTCATTAGACTAGACATACCCAATTCCATCAACCGTTCCTTATGTGTTTTAGCCTCCAGTCCCCTAATCATCTTTGTTGCTCTTCTCTGTACTCTTTCTAGAGTCTCAGCATCTTTTTTACATCGTGGTGACCAAAACTGGATGCAGTATTCCAAGTGTGGCCTTTATCATGGCTGACTCGCTGTGCACTTTTGCTCTCAGGCAGACTGCAGAAGCCAGGGAGTGGGGAGGAGTGTGATTGGAATGTTATGGGTGGCCAGGAGGGAATTGAGGAATCCATGTGCGCCGTCTGTTGGCCTGGGAGAATTTTGACACCTCAAAGTCGAACGATGAGGGCCTTCTGAGCTTGAGCTGTTTCCCAAAAGAAAGAGATGGCACTGGATTGGTGGACAATGGACAGTGGGTGGCCCCGGGTGGGGGGGAGAGAAAGGGGTATTTTAACTATGCAATTTTTTCGCCAGTAAACTTCAGAACAGGCTTTGCTTCTGCTGTGCCTGTATGGACCCATCAGTAAAGTTATATAGTCTTGGTAAAATAATGCCCCAGGAGTTGCTTTTGCTGCATATGCCAATGGGACGGTTGACACGATCCCTCAGATAAGATCTTAGGGCTTTAATGGGGCTTTAAAAGTCGAAAGTCAAAGCCGTAAGACCTTGAACTTCACCAAGCAGCAAACTGCCAACCAGTGCAACTCACAGAACAGAGGTGTGACTCTCTGTGTGTATTTTCCGCTGTCGCAATGCATTTTGTGCCAGCGGAAGCCTTGGGGTGCTCTTCAAGGGCCGCTCCAGGTAGAATACAAACCTGTTAGACCGCAGAATCTCTGAATATTCCTGCTCAATGCCTTGCACGGTATAGAATTGGGAGAAATGGCCCGGATAACCACTGTGCCATCTTTAACCATAATTACTATTAGTACAGGCCCCCGTTAGGAAAGGTGAGGCAAAAAAACCGATGCTCCCTATCACATTTCAGTAACTTTTCTTCCTTACCGCCTGTTCCCAGAACAAGAATTTACCTATAGAAAACACCACAGATTGCTTAAGCACCATGGCCAGCGTTTGCAGAGTCATGCTGGAGACCCCGTAAGTAGAGCAATTCCTTCAGATATCATCGTCGTTAAATCACAGCATGCGCGGGGTCTAAACCAGGGGTCTTCAAACTTGGCCGCTGGCTGAGGAATTCTGGGAGTTGAAGTCCACAAGTCATAAAAGAGCCAAGTTTGAAGACCCCTGGTCTACACCGAGCAGACGGGGGGAAATGTGGGAATTCTTTTTTGATTCATTCAAGTTTACAGATAAGGTGGCTATGCTGAACTGGCCCTGGCTGAACTCATAAAAGTTAAGTGGCATTAGGTCTGGTAAGTATTTGGATGGGGAACAGCAGGGGTGTAAAGCTAGTTTGGGAAGCCAAGAAGTAAAATGCAACAAAAACAGAAGGAGGCCACTTCCATCACGTTCCCAAAAAAGGTACACGGACATGTTGGTGAAGTTACTAAATACTTATCTTGACCCAAAGGAGTGTTTACTTTTCATATAGGAATGTTAAGTATAAGTAGTCCTCAACTTGCGACTGGTCCGTCGTTCAGAGTTCTGACAGATCTACCTGGCACGTACTTACAACCCGGATTCAAACTTCTAACGGTTGCATTCTCTCTCTCTCTCTCCCCCCCCCCCCCCGAGTCATGTGATTGCACTTTGGGAGCTCAGCAACCCAGGCTGCATTTATACTGTCACATGAATGCCTTTCACAATGTTCTTGTTGAAAAATCGGCATTTACTTCCAGTTTTCGGCAACACCGCACCCATATTCGAATCGTTGGTTTGTGTAGCGACTGTCGTGTTTGCTTAACAGCCATGACATCCAGTTAACAGCCGCTGCGAAGAAGATTGCAAAATCAAGTGGGTTGTATGATTGACCATCGTAAGACCATCCATGTGACGAGCAGGCTTCGTTGTGGTCATAACCTGAGGACCACCTTACCCAAAAGGATAGAACCAGCATTGATTTTAACAAACGTAGGAGCAACTTATTATATGTTGACTCTTTTTTTTTTTCCCAGGTAGATTTGGAAGAATCTCTTGACAAAAGTTGGCATTATTTTTAATAGCTTTTATAGCCTAAAATACATGTTTGGAGACTTCCCCCCCCCTTCCTCCCTTCCCCATTCTAACCTCCTTGCTTGACAAAGAAGGCGAGTGGTAGTTTGTAAATTTTCAATTAACCCAAATGAGGTTTTTTTCAATAGGTGAGGATCATCATCATTACAATGAATCTATCGGTACAAGTAAAATTGTAAAAGACTGAAAGAAATTAAAATCGGTAAAAGAAGGAAGGGTAAAGTCAGCCAATCAATTTATTCCGGTCTCTGCAAACACACACACACACACACACACACACACGCATACATAAACACAAAGCTGCACTCAAGTTAAACTAGCCTGAACCTTTTTAAAATGACAGAATATTGCAGAATGCCAATCTCCTCCCATCTCTCACCCAACCGCTGAGGTTGTTGCAACATATAGAACAAAGGCTGAGGCCAAACCTACTTTCCTTAAGTTAGCTTCCTCTTCTCCCAAAAGAAATCCTTTCAGCCCTGAAGTTGCTTTTAGGGTAGGGATTGGGGGGTGGGGGGGGAGCTGTGTGGCAGATCTTTTCCCAGCCATAGGAGAGGAGAGGGGAAGGGAGGGGAGGCAGAGGGAAAGAGGGAGAGGGAAGGAAGGAAGGAGAGAGAAAGAGAAAGAAAGCAAACAAGAAAGAGAGGAAATATTTGGTGTATTGTCAGCATTTAGGTCTCTCTCTCCAGTGGTTTTATATAAAATCAACATTTTCCAAAACGTTGGGTCACCAGCCTGTTGCTCCTTCTTTCGGTTTGATCTGTTTATCCACGTAGTGTGTTACAGGGATTCTACAGGACAGGGATGCTACAGGAGATTTGCCAGTGGCAGGAATCACAGCAGGGAGCAGGGATATATCCCCTTATCCCAGGGGTAGGCAACCTTGGCTCTTTTATGACTCGTGGACTTCAACTCCCAGAATTCCTGAGCCCGCATGGCTCAGCTTGGAAACCTCTCCCTTTCCCCTCAGCATAGCTGGCTCAGGAATTCTGGGAGTTGAAGTCCACGAGTCATAAAAGAGCCAAGGTTGCCTACCTAGGCCTAGGCCGCTTTATGACTCGTGGACTTCAACTCCCAGAATTCCTGAGCCGGCGTGGCTCAGCTTGGAAACCTCTCCCTTTCCCCTCAGCGTGGCTGGCTCAGGAATTCTGGGAGTTGAAGTCCACGAGTCATAAAAGAGCCAAGGTTGCCTACCCCTGCCTTATCCTATGTCTCCTTTCTCAGCAAAAGTACAACAGTTCTGCAAAGGAGGATCTTGATGAGACCTGAGCGGTGATAAAATAGAACCACAACATACATTTTGCCTCTGCCCTCTCTCCTCAGGTGGTGACCATGAGGGAAATAAGGACTGTTTCCCTTATTCTTCCAGTGGACCTACTACCCCACTAAAAGAGCAGATGGAGTTACATTCTTCTTAGAAAGATCTTGGCACTTTCAGTTCTCATATTCTCTTATGTTGAGGGGGAAGCTCTCCAGTTTATTCTTGTGGGAATACTGTTAAATATTTCAACACTAGAGATGCGTTCCAAGGTCGCCGGTAGTTTTTCTAAATCTTTTCACCTCCTACATAATTAAAAAAAAAAAAAAAGTATGAGAGCTGTCTGTTTTGCCTAGAGTACAGTCTGTGTAAAGTTGAAGCCCAGTTTTTTTTTTCCCCCAGAGGCAGCTTCCTCCTTTGATTAAAAACAATATCAAAATAAAGGAGAGCCAGTTTGGTCTAGTGCAGGGGTAGGCAACCTTGGCTCTTTTATGACTCGTGGACTTCAACTCCCAGAATTCCTGAGCCAGCATGGCTCAGCTTGGAAACCTCTCCCTTTCCCCTCAGCGTGGCTGGCTCAGGAATTCTGGGAGTTGAAGTCCACGAGTCATAAAAGAGCCAAGGTTGCCTACCCCTGGTCTAGTGGGTAAAGCACCAGGCTAGAAACCAAGAGACTGCGAGTTCTAGTCTTGCCTTAGATATGAAAGCCAACTGGGTTGCCTTGGGCCAATTACCAGGAGACTGTGAATTGTAGTCCTGCCTTAGATATGAAAGCCAGCTGGTTGATTTTGAACCAATTACCAGGAGACTGTGAGTTCTAGTCTCACCTTAGGCATGAAAGCTGGCTGGGTGATTTTGGGCCAGCCACTCTCTCTCAGCCTAACCCATCTCACACAGGGGTTGTTGTGGAGTAAATAGGAGAAAGAAGGAATATTAGATATGTTCTCCATCCTGAGTTGTTTTCAAAAAATAATAAAGACAGGATATGAATTAATAAAAATTTTAAAAAATAAAGTTCAGGAGCTGAGCCATAGAACTGCTGGATCCATCCAAGAAGGACTGATAACAATAGTTGAGTTTTATAGTTGATAAGCTTAATTTATGAGCCTTCATAAATGGCTGTCATACAATCCCTCATTGCAAATGTAAGTTGTATTTTGGGAAGTTACTGAGCTGAACTTGCAAGTATGTTATAAAGTGGGAGCTCACTTCAGCTTTTGGTAATCCAATTTCTTTTATGTTGTCTGTTGTTTCTCCAGGGAATACAGAAGCAGGTTCACAAACGAGGAGACAGTATCCTTCTGCCTGAGGGTAATGGTGGGTGTTATAATCCTCTACGACCACGTGCATCCCGTAGGTGCTTTTGCAAAAACTTCAAAAATCGATGTAAGTTCTGTGTTTGGATAGTTGAAATATTCCTTTTCGTTGCTGACTGCAATGGGGGGGGGGGGGAGGGACAACGGGAGTGCATAGAGGGTTAATTATAGATTGGAAAGAACTATTTAGGCCGGGGTATCCAACCTTGGCAACTTTTAAGACTTGTGGACTTCAACTCCCAGAATTCCACAGCCAGCCTGGATGGGGAATTCTGGGAGTTGACGTCCACAGGTTGCCAAGGTTGGGCACCCCTGATTTAGGCCATTGTGATCAGTGTATGAATCCAATTAAAATACCCCATCGCCCTCACTGTAACCCATCCAATACAGTACATTTCTCTTAAGTATTTCCATTGGTGAATGGCTCCTACCCAAAGGAAGCCTGTTCTACAACTACTTTATTTAGCTTAACACATTAATATTGCTACCTATCTTACCTGCCATAACTCAGCACAGCTCACAGAGGCAGCAATAAAAATACAAAAGAAAGCAGTAAAACCCAAATCCCCAAATAGCTGTTGGACCTCTAAAAAAGCACTGCGCGATACATCAGCCATCAGTCACTAGACTCCATTCTTACGCTGCAGGAAGACCCAGGTTTTCAAAGCCTTCTGGAAGGTTAGTGAAGTAGGAGTTGCTGGGTCTCACAAGGAAGAGTGCTCCATAGGGCAGGGGCTGCTTTGGAGAAGGTGAATTTCTGAGATCTTGCTAGATGACCACCCTGCCTGATGTGGCAGAAAGGGCAGACACCATCGAGGAGAGGCCTCCCACTAGTAATCTTGTCTTGTAGCATTCAAGGCATTCAAAATGATAGAGGTAATCCTCAGCTTATAACCATTGGTTTGATGACCATTCGAAATTGCTTATTAATGAGCCTGCATCTCCATAACCACACGGTGAAACTTCAGCTGCTCGGCAAGCAGCCTGCATTTATGACGGTTGCAGCACCCCAGGGTCCTGGGATTGTCATCTGCAATTGTGAGTCTAGGAACATCCCTCCCACCCTCGTTGCATGCCAGTTCTCTCTGGAGGAATGTCTGTGGAACTTTTCAAGTCATCCTGGTCACGGTTGTCTCACGGTTTTCAAGGGGCAACTGGGTTTTCTCCGTTTTTCCTTGAAGACGTTTCACTTCTCATCTAAGAAGCTTATTCGGTTCAAAGAAAGTCCAGTTGCCTCTTGAAAAAGAGGGACATCCCGAGGAATGCTACTCCATCCAGAGTCAAAGATAATACCTCATCAAATCTGAGGGAGGAGGGCCAAACCCCAAAGCCACTCTTGTCTTTCTACGGTTGAGTTGGAGCAAGTTCCTCCCCATCCATACCTTTATATCCTCCAGGCCATGGATCAGCACCTAAATATAGAACTCAACAGTGTTGGATCATTTTCTTCCAGTCTTCCCTTTTTAGGGAAGGCTGTTCTGAGGATGGTAGGTACTCAAGCTTCGGGGGGGGGGGGGGCTAGGTGAAGCCAATTATCTGGATCCTTTCCAGGTAGAAAGTTTCAATCTGCTTCCCTGTAACTTTAATCCATATTTTTAATTCCATTTCCATTTCCTCTGAAAGGGGAGAGTCGGATCCTGACTTTCTATGTGACAGTCATTCCAGTATTTGAAGAGGGCTGTCATTTGACCCTGGGGTATCTTTCCTTAAGAGTAATCCTACTGCTTCCTTCCTTCTCTCTTAGATTTATCCTCCCCTGATCATCCTTATTGCACCCCTCTTAGCCTCCTCCAATTTCTCTGAATCCTTAAATCGTAGCCCAGTGGGATCTGACTAAAGCAGAATAAAGGGGAGCCATTACTTCCCGTGATTTGGCAACGATGCTTCTGTTGAGGCAGCCTAATAAAGTGTTTTTATTGCAACATCAGGCTACGGTTTCAAATTCGGTTTGCAATCTAGGACGTTTCCACGATCTTTTCCCTAAATGTCCAATCTTAGTACATTTGGAATTTGCTTCCTAGGTGAAGCACTTGGCACCGTTTCTGTTACACGTCTGTGAAACAGCACTTCTTCCCTTTCAGATTTTTGAAAGTTTTGCGCATTTTTGCCACTGAATGAGAATCTTTAGAAAAATCTGAAAGGGGCAAGTACAGGTAATCCTTGACTTATGACCACAGTTGAGCCCAAAATTTCTGTTGCTAAGCAAGACAGTTGTTAGGTGAGTTTTGCCCCATTTTACGACCTTTCTTGTCGTGGTTGTTAAGTGAATCACTGCGGTTGTTAACTCAATGACTGTGCTTATCAAAAGGTCCCAAAAGGTGATCCCATAACCCGGGACACTGCAACTGTCTTAAATATGAGTCAGTTCCCAAGGGTCTCAATTTTGATCATATGACTGGGGGGGGGGGGATACTGCAACGGTTGTAAGTGTGAAAAACGATCATAAGTCACTTTTCCCAGTGCCGTTGTGACTTTAAATAGTCACTAAATGAACTTTTGTAAGTTGACCACTACCTGTACTTTTTTCACAGAGTATCAACTTTTTTTCCCCCAGCCTGTCAACTCTTTTTAAACTTTACTTCTGTCTTCTAAGCTATTAACTCTCCCATCCAATTTTGTATCAGCTGCAAATCGGAGACGCATTCTCCACTCCACTTCAGTCCAAGTTCCTATAAAATGCTGATTAGCAAGCTAATTAACTGTGGGCTGGAAAGCATTCCAATTAAGCGGATAAATAGCTAGCTCAACAATTATACCCACCTCATCAAATTGGAGAGAGATACCAAGTGGGGGGTGCCAATTAATATTAAATCTGTAACCTTCCCATAATTTGTTAGGGAAGCTATTTGATCAAAAATGGGATAAAGTTGATCTGGCAAGAAGTGCTGGCTTCATTATTTTTAAAGTGCTTACAAACAGATCTATTACTGTAGCATCTCCCCAGGCATTGGTGTCAAAATGATGGATCTGTAGTTTTCTGGATCTTTGGTTTTCCTTTCTCCTCTTTCTGAAGATAAGGAGATTTCCTTTCTCCAGGGAGTCTAATAATAATACCCAAATATTTGGCTAGCCCATCAGGTGGTTCCTTCAGTATTCCGGAATGAGATTTATCTGGCCCTGGAAATTTAAACTCATTCAAAATAAAGAGGTATTCCATGACCATAGTTTTATCAGACTCAAGTTTTATTGTCATCCCATCCTCCTTCTCTTCACAGTCTCCTGGTGGAACACATAGATTTGGTTAGAGAAGATGGAATGAAAACAGGAATAACCTTTCTACATTCAATAGATGATATGTTGATTTTCTTTTCCTTTTACTTCGAACATAACCAAAGCAGCCCTTTCTCTTATTCTTAATGTTCTATGCTGGCCTCAAAATGATTTTGCATTTTTATTTTCATGACTCCAACTCTGCTGTTTCAAGCTACTTGTCTGGATTCTCCTTTGTATGTTATTTCCTATTTCCTCTGTGTGTTCTTTATTACTTTAGATCGTCATAAAATCTGGTTCTTTATGTAACCATATTTGGGTGGGTTTTTTTGCTATCCTTCATGTGTTTCTCTTAACAACACATCTGAACAACACATGGGTGAAGTAGCATACAAAGTACTGCTTTAAATAATAGATGGGATAACTTAGAAAAAAAATCACTAATTTAGACAATAGATGGGATAATTCAGGATTACTTTACAGGGCTCTGTTCTGGGCCCAGTGCTCTTCAACATCTTCATCAATGATTTGGACGAGGGGATAGATGGGGAACTCATCAAAGTTGCAGACGACACCAAGCTGGCAGGAATAGCCAACACTCCAGAAGACAGGCTTAGGATATAGGAGGATCTGGACAGACTTGAACACTGGGCGCTATCTAACAAAATGAAATTCAATGGTGAAAAAAATAAGGTTCTACGTTTAGGCAAGAAAAACCAAATGTATAGGTATAGTATAGGGGGTACCTTGTTCAATAGTAGTAACTGTGAGAGGGATCTCGGAGTCCTAGTGGACAATCAGTTAAATATGAGCCAGCAGTGTGCTGCAGCTGCCAAAAAAGCCAACACAGTGCTAGGCTGCATTAACAGAGGGATAGAATCAAGATCACGCGAAGTATTAATACCACTCTACAATGCCTTGGTAAGGCCACACTTGGAATGCTGCATCCAGTTTTGGTCACCACGATGTAAAAAAGATGTTGAGACTCTAGAAAGAGTACAGAGAAGAGCAACAAAGATGATTAGGCGACTGGAGGTTAAAACATAAGGAAAGGTTGATGGAATTGGGTATGTCTAGTTTAATGAAGAGAAGGACGAGGGGGGACATGATAGTAGTGTTCCAATATCTCGGGCTGCCACAGAGAAGAGGGAGTCAAGCTATTTTCCAAAGCGCCTGAAGGCAGGACAAGAAGCAACGGATGGAAACTAATCAAGGAGAGAAGCAACTTAGAACTAAGGAGAAACTTCCTGACAGTTAGAACAATTAACCAGTGGAACAACCTGCCTCCAGAAGCGGTGAATGCTCCAACACTGGAAGTTTTTAAGAAGAGACTGGACAGCCATTTGTCCAAAATGGTATAGGGTTACCTGCCTGAGCAGGGGGTTGGACTTGATGACCTCCAAGGTCCCTTGCAACTTTATATTATTATTATTATTATTATTATTATGTATGGGTCTCTCCAAGTTCACAACTAGACAGAGCTTGGGGAAATTTATTCTACAGTTTCTTTGATTTTCCGTGGTGGCGGGTTTTTTTTATTATTATTATTATTATTATTATTAAGTTGTCATTTTAAGAATTTAGGTGACTTTAACACTGACACCAAGTTCGGATATTTCTTAAAATACCCAATAAAGTATTTGTATGAATCGGTAAGCTGAAATTACAGGTATGGAAGTACTGCATCATGTCTAGACGTACTTTGAAATACTATATTTTGTTTTTCTGTTTTTATGGCACTCTAGATGAAAGGATGCATCAAAGTTCTTAAAGACCAGCCTCCAAACAGCGTAGAAGGTCTTCTAAATGCTCTCAGGTACCTAACAAGCCTTCTTGTGTTAAGCACAATTACTGCATTTTGGATGTTTTTTTAAATCCGTGAATGCCCTCCTGTCTGAATCGCAGAGGTCTGCACAGAGTGGCTAGCTATGACTCTCTTGCTTCTGAGAAACAGACTTGTAAAAATTAGCAAACCCTCTGACCTCTTTCATTTGCTGGTTAAGCGGTGGTGCAAACACTTTGGCCTGAAGCTGTTTCGAGCTTAGGGACAAAAGCACAGTTAACATTGAAATGGTGTACAAATTTGAAAGATGGAGTTTAACGCAATAAGAACATTTTGCCTAGTACAGGGGTAGGCCACCTTGGCTCTTTTATGACTCGTGGACTTCAACTCCCAGAATTCCTGAGCCAGCATGGCTCAGCTTGGAAACTCTCCCTTTCCCCTCAGCATGGCTGGCTCAGGAATTCTGGGAGTTGAAGTCCACGAGTCATAAAAGAGCCAAGGTTGCCTACCTCTGGCCTAGGCCTAGGCCGCTTTATGACTCGTGGACTTCAACTCCCAGAATTCCTGAGCCAGCATGTGGCTCAGCTTGGAAACTCTCCCTTTCCCCTCAGCATGGCTGGCTCAGGAATTCTGGGAGTTGAAGTCCACGAGTCATAAAAGAGCCAAGGTTGCCTACCTCTGGCCTAGGCCTAGGCCGCTTTATGACTCTTGGACTTCAACTCCCAGAATTCCTGAGCCAGCATGGCTCAGCTTGGAAACTCTCCCTTTCCCCTCAGCATGGCTGGCTCAGGAATTCTGGGAGTTGAAGTCCACGAGTCATAAAAGAGCCAAGGTTGCCTATCCCTGGCCTAGTAAATGCTAATTTAACCAAGTGCCATCCTGTGAAAAGGATGAGTCCACAAGCACATCCCGCGTGAAGCTTTATTTTAACGGGTGAATATACCAAATCTTTTAATTTTCGTTCAGACAGAATATAAAGGTAAAGCTGAGGTCATTGAACAAAAAGGTCCTATGAAAAATTCACTTTGCAGTCATTTATCCAACAACAACAAAAAATAGATGCAGGTAGTCCATGGCTTATGACTAGTTGCTTGGTGACCATTCAAAGTTACGATGGACCTCAAAAACCTTTTTTTTTTTTTTTTTTACAATTTATGATGCCTTCCCCCCCCCCTCCCCCGGAAACCATCATTTACTTCTGGTTTCCGGCAAAAAAAATAACCCCATGGTAGATAATGGATTTGCTTAGCGACCATGGTGTTCGTTTGATGACTGCGACAGTCACTTAACAGTCGCTGCAAAAAAAACGGTTATAAAATCAGGCATGGTCACATAATGACCCGCTTTACGACCATTGTGACTCGTGACCAAAATTGCAGGCTCGAATGTGGTTGTAAATCGAGGACTACCTGCATACCATGTTTTCTGTGGAAAAAATACACCACGGGTCTAATACCTGGTATTGTCCCTTGGATAGAAGTAATCTCAAGTAGACATTTCTTATAACTGTCCACTGATCTGTGACATCAGCTGAAAGGGATTTTTTCCCACTTCTCCATACATTTTTTTTTTTTTACAGCTGTACAAAACCATGCTTGAGGGGTTTATTGCATCGTGGCCCATTTCAAACCACAGCATCTCAATGAACTTTAGATCTGGGCTTTAACTTGGCCATTCCAGAATCTTCCATTACTTTTCTTTTTTTTTTCCCCCAGCCATTTCTTGGGGGTTTATTAGAAGACTTAGGGTTCCTGTCACGTTGCAAGGCCAAATTTTGGTTGAGCTTCATTTTTTTTTGACAGTTGCTCTCCCTTTAGCCTCAAGCATCTTCTGGTACAATGAAGAATTCATCGTGGGTCCTTTGTTGGGAAGCTGGCCCAAACCATAACCTTTCAACCACCATGCTTTTCAGTTGTATCAGGTTCTCCTCGGGGAGTGCTGTGTTTGGTTTCTTACAAACATGTCTTCTGGCACTGGGGTCAATTAACTCTCATCCAGAACATGTTGTTCCAGAACTCCCACCTTTTAATTAACTTTTTAAGGTGGAAATTGTAATCACCTTTGCCTCTTTATTAAATTTGATGTACAATTTTTACGTTTTGAAATTTTATTTGTACACCGCCCAGAGTCCCTCTGTGAGACAGATGGGCTGTTTCTAAATTAGAGAGAGAGAGAGACACAGAGAGAGAATATGATTGAGAGAGAGAGAAAGAGAGAGAGAGAATATATATATAGAGAGAGATGGATAGACAGAAGACAATGGTCCTATTTAGCATTGTGGAGGTGATGGTGTAGTGGTTAGAATGCAGTATCAGAGGCTGACTCTGCTCACTGCCAGCAGTTCGATCCTGACCGGCTCAAGGTTGACTCAGCCTTCCATCCTTCTGAGGTCAGTAAAACGAGGACCCAGATTGTTGGGGGCAAGATGCTGACTCTGTAAATTGCTTACAGAGGGCTGTAAAGCACTGTGAAGCTGCATATAAGTTCTAAATGCTGTTACTATTGCTATCTCATACTTGATACTTGTTACTATTGCTATCTCATACTTGACCTGAGTCTCTCTCTCTTTTTTTTTAAAGAAACGGCAAAGCGTCAACTTACGTGTTCTTCTTTCCTCAACAGGTACACAACAAAACATTTGAATGATGAGACTACCTCCAAGCAAATTAAATCCATGTTGCAATAACAGTTACCTGTATAGTGTGGCCCTGCTGTAAACAGTATTCTGCAATGACTGAGATGCACAGATTTTTTTTTTTAAAAAGTGATTGCAACTACTATCTTGTTCAGTCTTGCTTTTGACTCTCCCCCCCCCCCCCCCATGTCCTCTCTTTCCATTAAAAAAAAAAAATCACGTTCTTGTCCTTGGGTAAGCTGATAACTTCTTTTTTGTGCCAAAATCATTGAAATGTATCATCTCTGGAAGGTAATTTTTTTACTTTTCAGAATCGCCATTGTACATGGCAGCTAATTTCTGCATTGCGTTATGGATTTCTCTGTATGAGAGAAAGTTCTGTGACTTGAACTAAATATTTTTAAACGTGGTTTTTTTTTCTTTTTGTTTTTGAAAAACTAATATTTAATATTGCTTCTCGTGCATGGCAAAACTGCCTATTTACTGCTATTTAAAAAAAGAAAAAGAAAAAAGAAAAATCCTCAGTGACTTCATTTTCTATTGCAGCTTTTTTTATGTGCAACCAGGAAGAAAATTTAAAAGCAGATTTGTTTAAATTAACTGTGTTCGTACAAATGGTACCCAACACACAGATTTTTTTTTTAAAAAAAAGAAACTAGTAAAACTATTGGTTTTTTTTTTAAAGTTAAGTTTGCATTGCGACTCATTTTTGTAAGGATGTATGTTGTATGTTTAATAACTAATGTTTTTCAAAAAAAAAAAATTGGTGTGTGCGTAGCCAAATTACGTATGCATGTTTGTGTCAAAGGATTGGCTGTGGAAACAATAATAAAAGTCAGCTTTCATTTTTCTAAGTGTGGTTTGTTTCAGTAATTGAAGAGGGGCCTGTAATTAATAGCTGCCTGGAGAAAGTTGGTTAAAAAAAAATTTCTGTCAGGATGGTCTTAAAAGATGGCCATCACATGACTGACCCGATTTTACAACTTTTTTTTTTACAGCGGTCACTATGTAAATCATGGTCATTAAGTGAATGCACGGTCGTTAAGCGAATGCCACAGTTGTTTAGTGAAGACATTCGTCATTATGGGAAGTTTTTGCTGAAAAGCAGAAGTAAAAAGCCGAAGTTTTCAGCAAAAGCAATTGTGACCATGGGACACCACAAACACAGGTGGGGTGGGGGGCGGCCATTCAGGCTTCATAACCAGGTCATAAGTATCTTTTGGGGAAGTTCTTCATGACTTTGAATAGTCACTTAAGCGAACGGTTGAGGACTGACTGTAATGTCGGTGGAACTGGATTTAGATCCTGTACAATCAGTCAGAATAGAGCTGGAAGCGACTTCGGAGGTCTTCTAGTCCAACCCCCTGCTCAAGCAGGAAACCCTGTACCATTTCAGACAAAAGTCTGTCTAGTGTCTACTTAAAACCTCCAGTGATGGAACAGCCACAACTTCTGGTGGCAAGTTGTTCCACTGATTAATTGTTCTGTCAGGACATTTCTCCTTAATTCCAGGTTGCTTCTCTCCTTGATTCGTTTGCATCCATTGTTTCTTGTCTTGCCCTCTGGTGCTTTGGAAAATAAGTCGACTCCTTTCTTTGTGGTAGCCCCTCAAATAGTGGAATACTGCTATCATGTCCCCCCTAGTCCTTCTTTTCTCTAGACTAGCCAAACCCAAATCCTGCAACCGTTCTTCCTATGTTTTAGTCTCCAGGCCTTTGATCGCCTTAGTTGCTCTTCTTTGCACTTTTTCCAAAGTCTCAACATCTTTTTTGTAATGTGGTGACCAAAACTGGATGCAGTATTCCAGGTGTGGCCTTACTAAGGCTTTATAAAGCAGTACTGATAACGTCACGTGATTTTGATTGTAAGTTCCTTAAAGCAAATAGCACTTTTCAAATTGCTCTCACACCAGTAGGCTTCATCTCCCTCCCTTCCTACGGTCATGTTGATCAAGCTGAAGTTAATCACAGCTACATTCCATTGAAACTAAAAGAATGAATTAACCTCAGCTAACCAGCTCTTTTTTTTTTTAATAGTCTTTTAGCAAGATTAATTTTACTTGTTCCCTCGGCTGGAAAACCTATCTGTATATAATAAGTCATGAGTTAATACCGGCATAACTTCATTGGATTAAAGACCCCTTTAATCCACTTCCTGAGAAACAGTTACGCACAGTAATAAATGATCGTTCCAGTGACAGCCTTATTAGCTTTAGGTAGAATTTATGGAATTTTGACTACGTTTTTCCCAAGTACTGTTTTCCCACAAGAATCACCCATGTTTTTGTTATTGAAGAATTTTTAAAAACAGGTCATCCTGTGGGTTTTTATGTTTGGCGTAGTTTGTTTCGCTGGAAACAAGTTACAGGCAACATGTTTTGCTTTCCATGCCGTGTGGACAAAATAGCAAACCTTGCCCTAAATTGACCAGTCAGTTTTCAAAACAACCACCCCATTTTTTTTAAGATTCCGGGTAGGCCTAAGTAACTTTCTGCCATAAGACTTCCCTTTCTGCCCAATCTACTCCAGGGGTCCCCTCAAGCTTCTCGGTCGGATTTGAGGGTGCATGGAAAGAAAAGGAAGGAACAGTTTCTCCCATTCAGACCCCCTGTTCATTCACAGCACTCAAAACAATAACATCAATAAAAGAGAATATTTGTGTCTCAGGGTTGAACTGAGGGATGGATCCTTGGTGCTCTCTGAGCTTGGGTGGTCTTCAGGCAGACGTTTCGTTACCCAACTAAGTTACATCATCCGTGCCGCAATAACGTCAATACAGGTGGTCCTCGATTTACAACCACAACGGAGCCCAAGATTTCTGTTAAGTGAGAATTTGTTTAAGTGAGTTTTGCCCCATTTCACGACATTTCTTGTCACAGTAATATAATAATAATAATAATAAAAATAAAGTTGGAAGGGACCTTGGAGTCCAACCTAGTCCAACCCCCTGCTCAGGCAGGAAACCCTATACCATTTCGGACAAATGGCCGTCCAATCTCTTCTTAAAAATTTCCAGTGTTGCAGCATTCACCGCTTCTGGAGGCAGGTTGTTCCACTGGTTAATTGTTCTAACTGTCAGGAAGTTTCTCCTTAGTTCTAGGTTGCTTCTCTCCTTGATTAGTTTCCATCCGTTGCTTCTTGTCCTGCCTTCAGGCGCTTTGGAGAATAGCTTGACTCCCTCTTCTTTATGGCAGCCCCTGAGATATTGGAACACTGCTATCATGTCCCCCCTCGTCCTTCTCTTCATTAAACTAGACATAGCCAATTCCAGCAACCGTTCCTTATATGTTTTATCCTCCAATCCCCTAATCATCTTTGTTGCTCTTCTCTATGCTCTTTCTAGAGTCTCAACATCTTTTTTACATCGTGGTGACCAAAACTAGATGCAGTATTCCAGGTGTGGCCTTACCAAGGCATTGTAAAGTGGTATTAATACTTCACGTGATCTTGATTCTATCCCTCTGTTAATGCAGCCTAGCACTGTGTTGGCTTTTTTGGCAGCTGCAGCACACGGCTGGCTCATATCTTAAGTGATTTGTCCACTAGGACTCCGAGATCCCTCTCACAGTTGATAAGTTAGTAACAGGGTTGTTAAGTGAATCTGGCTTCCCCATTGACTTTGCTTGTCAAACGATTGCAAAAGGTGACCTCCTGGGACACTGCAATGGTCCTAAGTATGAACCAGTTGCCGAGCATCTGAATTTTTCACGACAATCATGGGGATGCTGCAAAAGTTGTAACTGTGAAAAATGGTCATAAATCAACTTTTTTCAGTGCCATTGTAACTTTGCTCACTAAATGAACTGTCGTAAGTCGTGGGCTACCTGTATAATGCCGTGGCCATCCAAAAGTTAATGAAGTCTTATTTGTCTTTGAAACACAAGCAGAGGGAGGATCTTGATCCAGGACAAACTATTTCCTACATCGCAGTATGCCAGAAAGAAGTTTGAGAAGGGAGAGAACTATCTGTCCTTCAAGAGTTTATTACGATTGAAACAGTTTTGATTAATTACTGATTTCATATGGTCAACTCTTTATGGAATGTCACTAATGAGAAATTACTAAACATGGCCCCTGTAAGTTATCAATTCATGCTCGCCCCTTCTCCTAAGTGGTAAAATACTTCTGCTTTCCGCCCCTAAGAATGTATTTTGCTTGGTCAAATGGTGGAATAAACTGCATTTTGCATGAATCTCCCTAGGAAAGTCACCATAGTTAACTTGCTTCTTCCAAGGAAAGTTTTAAAGATAAAAATAAAGAATAGGTGTTCCTCTGATGAATGATATGGGTGGGTGGAATTAAATTGAAAGAGATTTAGTGTAGATAACGTGGGAGAGAAATGAAATGATTTTTGCAAGTCCTTTCACAGGAGAAAATCCTGAATTTGTTGCATGACACAATCGCCTAAAACGATCTACCCCCACCCTTTACTGGCTGGGGGGGTTATATCTGCTGGACATGCCTACAATTCATCAACTTGGAGAAAACCATTGTAGACATGCAATTTGTAACTTGCAACAACTGGCCAGTTTTGGCTTAGCAGGAAAAGTGGTTTTTTTTTCAGGGGTGATATTCTAAAGCAGGGGTCTTCAAACTTGGCCCTTTTATGACTTGTGGACGTCAATTCCCAGAATTCCTCAGCCAGGCACGCAGGTTTCCTGCCTGAGCAGGGGGTTGGACTAGATGACCTCCAAGGTACCTTCCCTTATTATTATTATTATTTTATTATTATTATTATTCTATTATTATTATTATTATTATTTTATTATTATTATTTTATTATTATTACTATTATTTTATTATTATTATTATTTTTATTATTATTATTATTATTATTATTATTATTATTATTATTATTATTATTATTATTATTATTATTATTATTATTATTATTATTATTATTATTATTATTATTAAGGATCATCGCACAGTCAGCCAGATGTTCAGACTGGATTTGGCATTTTTGTCTACCTATCGAGTCATTACCAAGGACCTGGGATAGGCAGATGGTATTGATGGTATTACAGATATCGTCGCAGGATGGAAGCAGTTCCTAGTAGTAGTAGTAGTAGTAGTAGTAGTACTAGTATTACAGTGATTTGCTTAGCAACTGTAGCAAAAAAAGGCTTGCAAAAATCAGCAATGACTCACTTAACAACCTCCTTGCTTAGCACCAGAAATTCTGGTTCCAGTTGCGGTCATAAGCCGAGGACTATCTAAATAGATTTTGCATTTCAATCCCCATCAACTCCAGAAGATAACCAGACTGTCTTGAGTTGTATCAGACTTCTAGGATGACAATGCTTGAGAATGTTTCCAGCATCATCACAGATAGAATGGGGCTTGTTAGGACAATCCAGCATAGTGGCTTAATATGTTCCCTATTAAGTCACCCATGATTGAACCAAAATTCAACAGCACCGCACAATGTCTTCAAGGGCCGGTAGCTGTGAGCTACTTATAATATGCATTTTGATCGCCTTCCTGTTCTCAGAGGCATTTTGTTGTTGCGAAGTCGTGTCCGACCCATCGCGACCCCATAGACAACGTTCCTCCAGACCTTCCTGTCCTCTACCATCTTCTGGAGTCCATTGAAGCTCACACCTAGTGCTTCAGTGACTCCATCCAGCCCCCTCATTCTCTGTCGTCCCGTTCTTCTATTGCCCTCCATCTTTCCCAGCATTAGGCTCTTCTCCAGTGAGGATTCTCCAGAGGCATTTTACAGGGAGGATTTGACACCATTCGGACGGTGGCCGCGGCGTCATCTTTTATTTAACGGGAGAATTGGGAGGCTCCCCCCCAAACAACCTAAACCAGCCCCCCTCTTCCCCCTCCCCAGTAAGCTTTTTGTGCTGAAACAGCAGCCGTCCCCGTTCCACCACCCTCGCCAGCTTTTCCGAGTTGATGAATTGCTGACTCTCCTTTCCTAGAAGGCTTTGACGCAAAGGCTGTTTCCAGGGATTTGAAGGCTGTGGCAGTTTTGAAAGTAGGCTAATGGTATCGCCTGGAGATTTGGCACATGAAACGCTGAAAGGCTGCCAGCATTGAAAAGGCAGACCCCGAGAGAGGGGGGGGTGTGTGTCAGCAAAAGGCCGTTGCAAGGCAGAATTTCAAGAGGGTTTCGCCTGCCCGTTTTTCCTCCCCACCCCTTGCTCCAGATTAGCCTTTCCCTACGTCAACCTTCTTTCTATCCTCCATCCGTTTTCGGAGACATGAACATGAGCCTTTGAGTGTGTTGCCTGATGGATTAATCCCTTTCTCTGAGTCCTGAGAGCGACAACTTCCCTTTTCCCCCTCCAGATCTCTCGTTTCCATTTTCCCTTAAAAAGGTCAAGTTTTTAATAACCCCAAGGTCCGTCTGGCAAATACTATAGAAATCATGACGTCCTTCCATTACGCACAATAAGTTCCTGACAGCAAGAACAATCAACCAATGGAACAGAAGCCTTCAGAAGTTGTGGGAGCTTCATCACTGGAAGCTTTCAAGAAGAGACTGGTCTGCCATCTGTCAGAAATGGCTGGGGGTTGGACTAGTTGACCTACAAGGTCCCTTCCAACTCTGTTATTCTATTCTATTCTATTCTATTCTATTCTATTCTATTCTATTCTATTCTATTCTATTCTATTCTATTCTATTCTATTCTATTCTATTCTATTCTATTTTTTTAAAATATGTTTTATTATTTTTATGGGGATAAAAAGGGAAAGGTAGGTAAAGGTATAACATAGGGTAAAAAAACAAGGATTAGACCAGGGGTAGGGGTAGATACAATAATGGGGTTACCCCCAACAATAAATCAACGCTTTAGCAAGCAGACTATCGTCCGGGTATACATATTAAATGTGCATAGTTAACATAATACTAAAAAGCTATAGTAAATAATTTTGTCACTATTAATAATAAAAACTTAACCAATACATATCATTCATTCTGTAAATAACAATAATCAATATACTATTAATAATATATTACTAACTAAATATAGTTACATATAACTATATATTTTTTGATATTCTATTCTATTCTATTCTATTCTATTCTATTCTATTCTATTCTATTCTATTCTATTCTATTCTATTCTATCCACTAGACCAGGGGTAGGCAACCTTGGCTCTTTTATGACTCATGGACTTCAACTCCCAGAATTCCTGAGCCAGCATGGCTCAGCATGGAAACCTCTCCATTTCTTCTCAGCATGGCTGGCTCATGAATTCTGGGAGTTGAAGTTCACGAGTCATAAAAGAGCCAAGGTTGCCTACCCCTGCACTAGACCAAACTAGCTATTAAACTATTGATAAACATTGAAGGACAACCCAGTTTAGCCCATTCTTGGGAAGCCTCCGATTCCAGTAGCAGCCAGGCCAGGCTCAGCTTCTGAACCAAAACAAGCTCAGTGCTTCTTTTGATGAGACCTTTAACCATGGTTAAAGTGCACCCGCAGAATGGCTGGGTTTGTGCACCATGCATGGAAAGGGTTGTTTGCTTATGCAGACCCAAGCTGGGTGTATTAGGTTATGGTTCAGTGGGAATGCAAGAAGTCCGGCTCAATAGCACCTTGTAGAGACACAGGGAGAGTGAACAAATCAAATATTTTCCTAGCTTGGAGAAGCTTATATACATACATTCACCTGCATTTTTTGTGTATCCGCTATGGAATTAGAGAAAAAAGGATACAATCATTTCGAATGAATACAGGCAGTCCTTGACTCACTCCATAATGGAGCCTACCCATCAGGCTAGTAAATCATGATGGTGTAAAATGGGTCACCCACATAATAATAATAATAATAAAGTTGGAAGGGACCTTGGAGGTCATCTAGTCCAACCCCCTGCTCAGGCAGGAAACTCTATACCATTTTGGACAAATGGCTGTCCGGTCTCTTCTTAAAAACTTCCAGTGTTGGAGCATTTACCGCTTCTGGAGGCAGGTTGTTCCACTGGTTAATTGTTCTAACTGTCAGGAAGTTTCTCCTTAGTTCTAGGTTGCTTCTCTCTTTGGTCAGTTTCCATCCGTTGCTTCTTGTCCTGCCTTCAGGCACTTTGGAGAATAGCTTGACTCCCTCTTCTTTGTGGGATATTGGAACATAATTGATCTGATCTTACAACTTTTTTTGGGATGGTTGTTAAGTAAATGTCATAATTGTTAAGCAAACCAATAGGGCCGGTTTGGCCGAAAACTAGAAATAAATGTCATTTTTTTTAGCAAAACATGTCATAAATGTCATCATGTTTTTTTCGTGTGTGTGTGTCAGAGTCTAGGCGAGATCTAAGCTATTGGGGTGGGCAGCTCGCTCTTTCTTTCTTTCTTTCTTTCTTTCTTTCTTTCTTTCTTTCTTTCTTTCTTTCTTTCTTTTTCTTTCTTTCTTTCTTTCTTTCTTTCTTTCTTTCTTTCTTTCTTTCTTTCTTTCTTTCTCCCTTCTCTCTCTCTCTCTCTTTCTTTCTCTCTTTCTTTCTCTCTCCTTCTCTCTCCTTCTCTTTCTTTCTCTTTCTTTCTTTCTTTCTTTCTTTCTTTCTTTCTTTCTTTCTTTCTTTCTTTCTTTCTTTCTTTCTTTCTTTCTTTCTTTCTTTCTTTCTTTCTTTCTTTCTTTCTTTCTTTTCTTTCTCCTATCCTGTACACCTCACTTTTCCTGAAAGATCTAGAGGGTCTTATGAGGATGTCTAAGTTATCCCCAGAATAACCACTCTCTAAGGTTGAATGAGCTTGGAGAGAGAGCCAGAAAAATGGTCCCAAAGTGTCCAGTGAGCTTCAGGCTGGACTTGAACTGAGTTTCCTCAGGCCTAGCCCAGCCTTTACAGCCCATACGGTTGTCTTCTTCATCTGTCTAGCAAGGCCAGTTCCTATTTGCAGAAAGCAGAGCTGTTAAGTGAGTACCAATAAAGGAGAATATTTGTAGCTCTGGGTTGAAATGAAGGGTCCTTGGTGCTCTCTGAACGTGGTTGCTTTCTTGCAGACCTTTCATTCCTCAAAGTAGGTAACATCATCAGAGCTAGTAATGGTTGAGTAAGGGTCTGGCATTTCCTAGCAGGACTCCAGGGCTGGCTTCGTGAAACCCCCCACATCCGCCCCAGTGCTGAAGTTGGCGTCACTGCCCTGCCTTTAAACCTTTTGTGTCAACCCAAGATACTCCCTGATAAGAACGTGGTTCTTGGAAGCCGTCATAATCTTTAGAAGACAGAAGGAATTGTCCATCCTTGGTTAGGGGCCAGGAGTAGGTTGCTACTACTCCTGATTTTCCTTTACTTCTCCTTTTTTTAAAATAAATAAATAAATAAATATCTTGTTTAGAAAAAGTTTGCCCTGCAGTCTTTTGCTGCTTCACCCAGCAGAAAGTCAACACCTGAACCTCTTTTAAAGGCACCCTCAAAAGGGGGCTGTTGGAGAATGGGGCTCTTAAAATTACAACAGCTGCAGGGAATTTTGGTGCAAAAGTAATAGGCAGCTACACTGCTGGGGAACTAAAGGTAATCCTCAACTTACAACAGTTCATTTAGTGACCGTTCAAAGTTACAACAGCACTGAAAAAAGCGACTTATGACCATTTTTCACACTTAGGACCATTACAACATCCCTACAGTCACATGATCAAAATTCAGCCGCTTGGCAACTGACTCGTATTTATGACGGTTGCAGTGTCCTGGGGTCATAGGATCAATTTCTGCGACCTTCTGACAAGCAAAGTCAATGGGGAAGCCAGATTCACTTAACAAATATGTTACTAATTTAACAGCTGCAATGATTCACTTAACAATCGTGGCAAGAAAGGTCATAAAATGGGGCAAAACTCACTGAAAAAGTGTCTCACTTAGCGACATAAATTTTTGGGCTCAATCGTGGTCATACGTCGAGGACTACATGTGTAAATGCATATCCTGGTTGTGGACAAGCACAGATGCACCTCCTGGTTGGGACCCTACCCTGATTTTAGACGAGCACATATGCACAGTTGAGGGCCTCCACAAGAAATATAAACAAAATTGCCCGTTCGTTTTGCTTTGTGCTGGGGTAGGCCTTTAATTTTGCTTTGCTTGCAAACAAGCCAGATACTGATGATGAATTATGTGAAATAAATACGAGTCAAAGCCGATCAGCTTATATCAAGCTAATGGGCTGCAGGTATAGAACTGATGGGGCTGGGGGAAATCGCCATTCCTACACTTCTGGAAAAAGGCAAGGGTTGGGGAAACTGTCTTCCCATCTCTAAGAAATGAAAGTCATTGAATAACAGAGTTTGTTTATTGAGCCTCAAAGAATGCAGTGATCACTGGATTGTCAAGAGCTCTGAGCATGCTACAAGAACTTATCAGGGTGGAAAGACACAGTTGATGTCATGAATAATTAGTTTATGGCTACTTAAAGGAAAGGACATCTGTGGAGATAAGGTGGGCAGATGGCCCTCAACATGGGGATGATGGTGCCTTGAGGCCACCATAGAACGGATCCGCATGCCCACATTAGCATATCAATAACACAAATAAGTAGTATCAACCATCCACAAAGGATTATCCTTTACCATAGGGATGAGATGATCTTCTTCACAGGAAACACCCTATCTGGGGATCTTTAGCAGTTTCCTTTACAGCAATTTGCACAAGGTTGTTTAAACAGTAACATGGTTTAAAAGTCAGAAGGATACTACAAAGGCATGCAGGCTTGCTAAGGAAAAGCTGCATATAGTATCCCATGATCTGTCAGGAATGCAATTGAAGAAGAGGTCCAGGATCACTAAGGTATGCAAACAACTGCACAGACCACAATGCTTTATCAATACAAACTCCACATTGCAAAACATCCCAACCCAAGTTCAGGACAGCAGAGTATCTGGATTTAATGAAAAGAAGGACTAGGGGTGACATGATAGTAGTATTTCAATATTTGAGGGGCTGCCACAAAGAAGAGGGGGTCAACCTATTTTCCAAAGCACCTGAAGGCAAGACAAGAAACAATGGATGGAAACTAATCAAGGAGAGAAGAAACCTAGAACTAAGGATACATTTCTTGACAGTGAGAACACAATAGGTAGATTGGCTTGCCTCCAGAAATTGTGGGTGCTCCAACACTGGAAGTTTTTAAGAAGAGACTGGACAACCATTTGTGTGAAGTGTATAGGGTTTCCTGCCTGAGCAGAGGGTTGGACTAGAAGACCTCCAAAGTCCCTTCCAACTATTCTATTCTATTCTATTCTATTCTATTCTATTCTATTCTATTCTATTCTATTCTATTCTATTCTATTCTAATATTATTATATTATATTATATTATATTATATTATATTATATTATATTATATTATATTATATTATATTATATTATATTATATTATATTATATTATATTATATTATATTATATTATATTATATTATATTAATTATATTATATTCTTTTTGGCCAAGTGTTTAGCTCAGCCCATTCCCCCTCATTACATCATCTTTTTGAAGTCAGATCTGGGCTCTGTTCAAAGACTTTGGTCTTTTCACACACACAAAAAAATAGGCATGCAGTATTTAATTTAATTTATAATTAAATATAAATCAAATATATTTTATATAGAATATTTATGTAATCTTTTATATAACATTTAAATATATTTATATATAAAATAATATATATTACATAATATATATATTACATATATACATGTAATATATATATAAATAAATAATTTAATTTATTTATTTCCTGCCTTTATTATTTTTACAAATAACTCAAGGCAGCAAAAACAAATCCAATACATCTTCCTCCTCCTGTTTTCCCCACAACAACCCTGTGAGGTGTGTTGGGTTGGAAAAGAGGGACTTGTCCAAAGACACCTAGTTGGCTTTTGTGGCTAAAGCGGGACTTGAACTCATAGACTCTTGCTTTCTAGCCTGGTGCCTAAACCACTAGACCAGGGGTCTTCAAACCTGGCCATTTTATGACTTGTGGACTTCAACTCCCAGAATTCCTCAGAATTCCTCAGGCACGCTGGCTGAGGAATTCTGGGAGTTGAAGTACACAAGTCATAAAAGGGCCAAGTTTGAAGACCCCTGCACTAAACCAAATGGGCTAATGCATGAAGTCTGAATTCCAGTGGGGGTGGCTGGGGAATTCTGGGAATTGAAGTCCACACATCATAGACTTGCCAAGGTTGGGAAACACTGCTTTAGCCAGTTGCTTATCCACAAGACAACCTGTCCGTTTATACTGAGGCTTTTAAACTTACTGAGAAGTCTTTGATAAAAGATTTTATGAATGGATTTTTTTAAATCTCTAAGTAGATCATGTCTCCTGGGTTCTACAAGTGTATTAATTTCCACAAAAAGCCCCTCCAGATTAGTTAGACAGGACCCTTCCTAAGTGAAACCATATTTTTAAGCAAAATGTATCTTCTCCAAAACTTTGGTAATTTTATCTTTAACAGCAGTTTCCTCTATCTTTCCTGGAACAGATGTTAAGCTGACAGGCCTATAATTCCCTGGATCTCCCTGGGAGCCCTTCTTCAAAAGTGGAGTTACGTTGGCCATCTTCCAGTCCTCAACCAAAGAGGCTGAGTGCAGAGTCCCTATTTCAGTTAGGAAGTCCACAAACTCACTTTAAAGCTCCTTGATAACCCTTGGTGGGTGCTAACAAGGCCTAGAGATTTGTTGATGTTCAATTTGTCAATCAGTCCTAGTGCTTCTTATCACCACTATATGGCTCAATTCATTTAACCCCTTTCCTGAGAAGTGGTTCAAAGATTTGTCCCAATTTTTCTTCTGTGTAGACAAAAGTATAGAGTTTGTTCAGGTTCTTTGCAATTTCCTCTTCTTCTTTTAACAAATAGCTAATTGTTCAGCCATGGGAATGTTGGCAGGCTTCCTTTAAACAGATGGCACAATCAGGAAGGAGTTGGGGTGTGGTTTTGAAGGAATGATTGTGACTTCAATTGGACTGAGGGATTCACATTTCCCTGAAGATCTTTCTTTGAATCCACAATGGGATTCAGAATTCTAGTAAACTATAAAGTATATCTCATAAACTGAAGCCTTCCTAACTTTGGGCATCACCATCTCCAGGGGTTCCAATGTGAAGGATTCCTAGTTCTTTAAAAAAATAATTCTGCCCAAAGGTACCAGGGATTCTCAGTGGGAAAATTTGTGCCTCTCGGCAATTCCTCAACCACTTAGCTTGGTCTGATACCCAGCTAAAATGAGAGTTTCCAAATGTTGCTGGACGAACTGTACAGTTCCCGTTGTCTTAGGAAAGTTCAAAATATTCTTAAAGACTCATCCCGGACATTCTTTGTTTGAATTATTACCATCTGGCAGGCGGTACAGGATAATAAAAACAAAGACAAATAGGCTGAGAAATAGTTTTTATCCCAGAACTGTAACCATATTAAATACTAATGTATAGTGCAACATTGAAGTGCAATATTAGGGGCAGTGCAATGGTGAATAGAATGTGAAGGATGTGTGTATATAATGTATATTCTTATTTGTGGTTTTTACTTGTGTGTAGTGTGCACTGTGGACAGCATTTAATTTTGTTGTGAGTTACACAATGACAATAAAGATATTCTACTCTATTTCTATTTCTATTTCTATTTCTATTCCTATTCCTATTATACTCTACTCTGTTCTATTCTGTTCTATTCTATTCTATTCTATTCTATTCTATTCTATTTAATATTTAATATTTAATATTTAATATTTAATATTTAATATTTAATATTTAATATTTAATATTTAATATTTAATATTTAATATTTAATATTTAATATTTAATATTTAATATTTAATATTTAATATTTAATATTTAATATTTAATATTTAATATTTAATATTTAATATTTAATATTTATTTGCTATGTATATGTAGGGATGTGGGTCTATATATATGTTGTACATAGTATGTTTAGGTGTGTGTCGTGTATATGTTTCACTTTGAGAGCGGGCAACTAAATTTCATTTTTTATGTGTGCCATTGTGCCCACAATATAAAAATGACAATAAAGGTTATTTATCTTATTTATCTTATTTATCTTTATCTTTATCTTTATCTTTATCTATTCTATTCTATTCTATTCTATTCTATTCTATTCTATTCTATTCTATTCTATTCTATTCTATTCTATTCTATTCTATTCTATTAAGGGCCAGGCTTTGATCACTGAGTCCCATCAAATTGCTCTGAAGGTCCTGACTTCTGCATTCTTCAATGTTGGAAATAAGCTTCCTATGCAAGGATCTTGTTTGATGACCTATGTGTCACCCTTCTTCAACCTTCAAGTGCATTAAACAACTCCTGAAATTCATAATTTAGATCCAACACTGCTGAGTTTCTGAGCCCAGAAGAAAATCAGCCAGGCTAGCGCTATGTCAAGCTTGTTCTAAGTAATAGGATTATAAGGGTAGTCTCACAATTTACAAAGAAACCAGGGAATCCCAGGACTATGTGCCACTGATAACATTACCCAGTTTGGTAATAAAATGTCTGCAAGAAAACTGCCAAGCTCTGAGAGCATCAAGGACACACACACACACACACACACTGGAGCCAGCTAGGAAATCAAGAAGACAGAAGACCTAAAAATCTGCATACCCCACCTGAGATGGGACATAATAGGACTAACCCATTACCATCAAGAATACCAGAGAGGCACACCTAAACTCAGGTCAGAATACGTGACACAGGAAATAGCCTCCAAGTTCATGCCACAGGAACAGGAAACTTCCAAACAAAAGGCTTTCAGAGGGTATAAAAACCTACTCCACATGTGCTCAGCCCTTCTCCTTGATTTCTCTCCTTCCTGGAAGAACCATCTTTCTGGCTCTTCAATAAACTGTAACCTTCTTCCCAAAGCAGTCGCCATGTTGTTTTATTTATCCCCGGCTTGGATGAACCAGGATGAAGACTTTTCTTTCCACAACACATATGTGACTCTACGTTATAAGCAGGGGCTGTAATCATTCGTATTGCATCATAAGCCTTTATTGAAGGATAACATTGAGCAACATTTTCACATCACAATCTTTAAGCAAAGACACAACAGGTTCCAGATCTACTTGCCTTTAAAAAGGGGGTTAAGGCCCTATTCTTTCCCTCCAGATGAAGGAAGTCTCCTTTTGGTTGTTGGATTATCCTGTTTATATTTTACATATTGGGTTGCTCCTTTTAGCATTGTGTGGTTTGGTTTTTTTTTGCCATTTTTGGTTTCTGTTGTACGCCACCAGAGTGACATTGTTTGAGTATTATATACATTGTTGGGCCCTGTATACCTTATATATGTATTGAGAGCTAGTTTGGTCTAGTCTAGTGGTTAAGGTGCTGACCTAGAAACCAGGAGATGGTGAGTTCTAGTCACGCCTTAGGAATGAAAGCCTACTGGGTGATTTTGGGCCAATAACCAGGAGACTATGACTTCTAGTCCTGCCTCAGGCACGAAAGCCAACTGGGTGATTTTGGGCCAATCACCAGGAGACTGTGAGTTCTAGTCCCACCTTAGGCACAAAAGCCAACTGGATATGCAGGGGAAGTGCAGATAGATAGATATCTAAATTATCCACAGTAAGGATAAAATTAGACAAAACAAACTCTCAATATCAGCTTGTTTATTGACTGAAATAATTGAAGTGCCAAATTGGTTAATTTTATCTGCATCTGGTTTGAAGCCATTTACATTCTACGTGGAAGTTATGTTATTCAGTTTGGCTTGCTTTGGGTTGTAACTATACTCCCCAGCGTGATCTTCAAAGGCAAGTTGAAGAGAGTCTGATTTAAACAATGAACAGCTGTTTTTTTCAAACATTTTAGCAGTTTGGTCATTCGTTTCAATTACTCACTGGCTTGTATCAAGGCTGTTAGGTTTCTCTAGCATGTAAAATGTCACATTTCCCCCGCCTGGGACATGTAGACTTCACCTCCATTCATTGTTGATGATCCACAGGCATTCGGCTTTCAGAGGGTGGGAATCCCATATCTGCTGGGAACTGGGGGTGATGTTTTTGGTTGACGCTTCACAGTTCTCATCACTGTGTGACTAATTCTGTTTTCCTGTGATTCCATCAGCAAGCCAAAAGACAGAGAGTGGAGATTTATCCATTTATTTATGGTTGGGACTCATTCACACGAGCCTGGAAGAAGTAGATCTCATGAGGGAAGGGAAGAATGAGGGCGAAGCCAGGATCAAAATTGAAAGTTTTCAAGAGTCCCTGGGCAGGATAGATTCCATTCAAACACAGAAGTTCCTTTGTGAAGTAATTATTATTATTTATTTATTTAGCACAGAAGAGAAGGAAGCATATTAGGCAAATAGTCCTTGGCTTGTGACCCACAACTGAGCCCAAAATTTCTGTTGTTAAGCGAGACTTTTGTTAAACGGGTTTTGGCCCATTTTACGACCTTTCTTGCCATAGTTGTTAAGTGAATCACTGCAGTTGATAAGTTACTAACCTGGTTGTTAAGTGAATCTGGATTCCCCATTGACTTTGCTTGTCAGAAGGTTGTAAAAAGTGATCACGTGACCCTGGGACACTGCAATGGTCATAAATATGAACCCGTTGCCAAGCACCTGGATTTTAATCACATGAACGTGGGGATGCTGCCAAGGTCATAACTCTGAAAAACGGTCATGGGTCCCTTTTTTCAGTGCCTCTGTAACTTTGAACGGTCACTAAACAAAGTGTTGTAAGTCGAGGATCACCTGTACCCAGGCTGGATCTCTTTCTGACAAGCTTCCACCCATTACTTCTTGTCCTGCCCTCTGGTGCTTTGGAGAATAAGTCAATCCCCTCTTCTCTGTGACAGTCCCTCAAGTACTGGAAGACAGCTATCACGTCACCCCTAAGCCTTCTAATCCAACAAAGATAATTAGGGGCTGGAGATTAAAACATATGAAGAACGGTTGCAGGATTTGGGTATGGCTTGTCTAGCAAAAAGAAGGACCAGGGGTGACATGATAGCGGTATTCCAGTATTTGAGGGGCTGCTACAAAGGGGAGAGGCCAACCTATTTTCTAAAGCACCAGAAGGCAAGACAAGAAACAATGGATGGAAACTAAGCAAAGAGAGAAGCAACCTGGAATCAAAGAGAGAAGCAACTTAGAACCAAAGAGAAATTTCCTAACAATGAGAACAATTAACCAGTAGAACGGCTTGCCTTCAGAAGTTGTGGGTGCTCCACCAATGGAGGTTTTTAAGAAGAGACTGGACAGCCACTTGTCTGGAATGGTATAGGATCTCCTGCCTGAAGGCCTCCAAGGTCCCTTCCAACTCTGTTATTCTGTTCTGTTCTCTTTGATAGGCTAGACCAGGGGTAGGCAACCTTGGCTCTTTTATGACTCGTGGACTTCAACTCCCAGAATTCCTGAGCCAGCATGACTCAGCTTGGAAACCTCTCCCTTTCCCCTCAGCATGGCTGGCTCAGGAATTCTGGGAGTTGAAGTCCACGAGTCATAAAAGAGCCAAGGTTGCCTACCCCTGGCTAGACATATCTAGCTCCCTCATCCATTTATCCTATGATCTAAGTTAGGTTCTGTAGATGCCTTTCTGAATCTCAGAAGCTGGGTATGAAAATCATGGTCAGCTTTTTTATTCTTCAGAATTCTTCATATTCTTCAGTTATTCTTTATAGTCAACTTTGTTATTCTTCAGAATTCTTCTGAGAAGATTTAATTATCAGGACTCATAGCCATGACCCTATACATTTTAGGCGCATATGCCACCTGACATGATGTTCAGAAGTCTCTATGATGCATCTATCTGTCTTGTCCTTTTGCTTATAATGCCACTGTTTCTTAGAACAGGGCTTTTCAACCAGTGGTACGCGTACCACCTGTGGTACTTTGGCATGTGGCAGGTGGTACGCGACCATCCTAGAGAAGTGTAGTGGGGGAGGGGAATGAGCTGAAGCGACCCAAGCCTGAGGGAGAGGCAGCTGGAACTGCAGGACTGTCAGGGCTCGGCTGAGGAATTCTGGGAGTTGAAGTCCACAAGTCTTAAAAGTGCCATATTTGAAGACCCCTGAGCTAGCTGGTAGTGGTGCATATTAATAAACATGGATAAATTCATCATACATTTGTCAGTGCAAAGGGAAAGTGATTCAGCAAAGGAACAGCCGCCGAAGAAATTAAAACCGGTACTTTTTTTACTTTTTTCTACAGTTTGTAACATTTTGTTTTTAGATTAGAGAATAAAATACAAAAATACAAAAGCAAATAGTAGGATACAGTGGGGAGGAAAAAGGGGGAAAAGTGAGTGGGAGAAGGGAAAAAGAACAGACTTCCTCTGTTGCAGTAGAAGGAAGCATTAACATTGAACCTCAACTTTTTACTTTTCCATAATACTATAAACTAGCCATTTTTATAACAACAAATGAATCTAATCAGTAAAACCCAAAATCCCCCCCCCTTTTTTTTCTTTTCTTTTTGTCATCAAGTTTTTGACACCTTGCTAAGCACTGGTGGTACTCAAATATTGTCATGTCCTAAAAGTGGTACAATCTGTGAAAAGGTTGAAAAGCCCTGTCTTAGAAGACTGGTGTTATCCATCAGGATCTTTTGAGAATCGTATAAAAGGAATTTTGGCTTTTATCATCTCAACTCTGCCAATGTACTGGATAAAGACACTAGATGGCGCTCACCATGTTCCTTTATTATTTTGGAATGTACCTATGACCTTTGGAGAGAAAAAGGGCCATGCACAGCCAATAGAATAAATATGACAATCGTGTGGGACATTTGTTTTTAAGGGGCCCCTTTGAATTTTGTTTTAAATCAGGGGTTTTCAAACTTGGCCCTTTTATGACTTGTGGACTTCAACTCCCAGAATTCCTCAGCCAGGCATGCTGGCTGAGGAATTCTGGGAGTTGAAGTCTACAAGTCATAAAAGGGCCAAGTTTGAAGACCCCTGTTTTAAATGAACCCATATTCCTTTTTTTTTAATTATCCATTTTCCCTGCATCCAGAAAATTAACATTTCAGGATTTTAATCATGGAACAGCTTTCTCCATAACTTTCGGTCCTTGTCACGTGCAGGAAAAGATCCTTGTCATTTTGGCTAAGAAAAGAGCTAACATGAGAGATTTGTTTCCATGGCAGTTATGGCAAAGGGCAACTTTCGTGATCCCTGATGGTGATCTTTCTAGATCTCATTGGACAGGCGGATACTATTGGGAGCAGGAGATCCCAAAGATATCCAGTAGAGCTCTAAAAGGGACAGAAGGAACATCTTGAATTGCACCTGGAAGTCAACTGATAAGTGCAATTTCTAAGATGTACACGATCCCAACAAGAGGCACCTAGAACAGTTCAGGCTGCTGCGTTCTGGATCATTGGCAGCTTCCAAGTGGTTTTCCAGATCGGTGCCATGAGGAACACCTTGCAGTTGTCCAATTGAGACCAAGTCATTAGTGACCATGAGCAGAGCCACTCTTATGACTTGGAAGTCTTCTGGACTCACAGCTATTGCTTGAGGGACATGAAGTAACTGTGGCCAGGAAAGGCTGTACGAAATTCAGTCTGATGAACAAGACAGCCATTCCTAGATCAGGAGAGTTGGGCCCCTGATGTCATGGGGATAAGCCCATGATTTGTCATAGTGGTCACAAATTCCCCAAGCTGTCTTTGACCCCCTCCCCCCTCCCTAAAAGCACGCTGAACTTACTCTAACCACTAGTCACAAAATGTCCATTTGGAGGTGAGTTTAAACAGCTTGGTCAGGAATGGCATTGTGCAGCAGGGAGAGAAGTATCACTGAGAATATTATTCAATAATAATAATAATAGTAATAGTAATAACAACAACAACATGAACAACAACAATGACAAAAAAAGTCTGGATAGTGGACGTGGCAGTGCCTGCAGACAGCAGAATAGAAGAGAAAGAACTGGAGAAGATAACAAAATACAAAGACCTACAAATAGAAATAGAAAGACCGTGGCAAAGGCAAGCAAGGGTAGTACCAATAGTAATAGGCGCCTTGGGTGCAATCCCAAAATAACTGGAGCGCCACTTGAACACCATCATCGGCATTGACAAATTCGCCATCAGTCAATTGCAAAAGGCGGCCTTACTAGGAACCGCCTCCATCCTGCGACGAGATCTGTAATAACATCAAACATCCACATCTGCCTATCCCAGGTCCTTGGTAAGGACTCGATGGGTAGACAAAAATGCCAGATCCAGTCTGAACATCTGGCTGACTTAGCGATTATTATTATTATTATTATTATTATTATTATTATTATTATTATTATTATTATTATTATTATTATTATTATTATTATTATTATTATTATTATTATTATTATTATTATTATTATTATTATTATTATTATTATTATTATTATTATTATTATTATTATTATTATTATTATTATTTCTAAATAAACAAACAAACAAATAACTCTAGGCTGCAAAAACCCAGATGTCCAACAGATGGCAACAACAAGCTAGAGCTTTCTGTTTGTCCTTGCTGCCATCTAGGGGACGATCACTTTTCTGCAATCCAGACATGATTATCCTTACATAGAGATTTGGGGTGTTTGATGTGTTCGCACTTTAGTCCCTAGAAAACGAGAGAGGCAGTAGATGGCAGCAGAAACCAGCAAATTCAAGAGGCTGAGATGGAGGAAGAGGGAAGAAGAGCTCTGATGATTTCAGCCCTAGTTTTAACATCTCTCAAGAAATCCTTCTGATAGCTATTCCAGCCCCTTGGAATGTAGTGCGAGGGGGTTTCAGGCAGTGAAGGTGGGATCACCATGACTCATCTTTTGTCAGTGTGTCAGGGGATAAGTGTTTGGGGGGAGGGTATCTTAAAATCAATTGCTAACCAGACTAGTCCTTGAGTTACAACCATGAGGAAGCCTGCCACCATAGTCACAATTTGTGATAGCAATAGCAATAGCACTTAGACTTATTATACCGCTTCACAGTGCTTTACAGCCCTCTCTAAGCTGTTTATAGAGTCAGCCTATGGCCCCCAACAATCTGGGTCCTCATTTTACCGACCTCAGAAGGATGGCAGGCTGAATCAACCTTGAGCCGGTCAGGATCGAACTGCCAAACTGCTGGCAGCTGGCAGTCAGCAGAATTAGCCTACAGTACTGCATTGTAACCACTGCGCTGGGCATAAAATGGGCTGATTGATGACTGATCCAATTTTGTGACCTCTTTCACCGTGATCATTAAGCAAATCACTACGTTCATTAAGAAAATTCACACTCATTAAGCATCCCAAAGTTTACTATGCATAGGGTTTGCTGAAAACCAGGGGTAGTTTCCAGTTTTCAGCAAAACCATCATAAAATGCAGATCACTTGCTAAGCAACCAAGGTGCATTCACACAACTATGTATGTGTTTGTGTGTGTGTGTGTGTGGGGGGGAGAACTGTCAGAACTTCAAATCCAGGTCATACGTCATGAGTCAAGGACTATGTATAATCTATATATTTGAAGAAAAAGGAGTAATCTAATCTAATCTAATCATTTTTCCTGTGAAACGTTTTGCACTCTGTATGACCTTTTTTGTTTTTCTTCTCTTCAACTGTGCCCAGTTCGTGGAGACTACCTAAACAAGTCCCTGCAGTTTTGTTAGCAAGGTTTTTCAGAAGGGATTTGCCATTGCCTCCTTCCTAAGGTTGAGAGGAATGGACTGGCCCAAGGTCACCCAGCTGGTTTTGTGTCTAAGGCAGAACTAGAACCCACAGTTTCTTAGTTTCCACTCTGATGCCCTAACCATTATACCAAACTGGCTCTCATATATGACCTTGACTATTCCTAACTCTGTCCTTTGGACACTTATATCCATGAGCTAAAAACTTAGGATTCCACACAACCATCAAATTCTCTGCCGGTCCACAGGCAGAAGAAACGGAGAGTTGTTCCCGGTGAGATACAGTTCAGGTTTAGCTGTAAAATGTGCACCAAGTTATGCATGCATTACACGTTCACCCTAAGTTCTCAAGAACCTTGGAGTTATTTTGTTTTGTCCATATAAGATGGACTAGTACTGTATATCTGAGCTGCAAGACCTCAGATGATGAGTTAGGTGCCAACAAATCATTTTGCAGCCCAGATATGGTAGACTCTGGAATTCCTTCTCAAAATTAATGTGAAGGCAGAAGGCTAGTATTGTTGTTGTTGTTGTTGTTGTTTAAAGTATCTCCATTAATACAGGAAGTCTTTAACCTACAACTGTAATGGAGCCTGTGAGAACCTGGTTGAAGGGGTGGGACAGAAAGCAGGCCCAAGGCTTGCTGGGACCTGGTGGGGTGGGATGGGGGGAAGATAGGTGGGGGAGCCCACTGCTGCATCCCTGTGATCAGTCATAAGGATGAATGACTGCAGGGGCATTGGGGTGTCCATAACTTTCAAACCAAATCTTAAGTAGCTTTGGGAGGGGGGAGCGCAATGTAAGATAAGATAAGATAAGATAACCTTTATTGTCATTTTTATATTGTGGGCACAATGGCACACATCAAAAATGAAATTTAGTTGCCCGCTCTCAAAGTGAAACACATACATGACACACACCTAAAACATACTATGAATAACATATGTATAGATCCACATCCCTACATATGCGTAGCAAATAAATATTAAATACTGTCCATCTTGAATATATAACGGAAGGAGGAAGTTTGAGAGTTCGCAAGGTTAATGCTGTATGGAATGAAACTATGGCTGAATCTGGATGCTCTGCTGTGGATACCACGAAGCCTCTTTCTCCCAGAAGGTAACAAGGAAAACAGGTCGTGAAGAGGTTGTGTAGTGTCCCAGATAATCTTACAGACCCTGCTCAAGCAACGCTTCTGTGCTATGTCCTGGATGGGAGGGAGGGAACAGCCAATGATCTTTTCAGCCATTCTCACCACTCTCTGCACCGCCTTCCTGTCTGAAGCAGCGATGCCTCCAAACCAGACTGTGATGCTGTATGACAGGATGCTCTCGATTGTCCCCCTGTAGAAAGTGGTCAGGACAGGAGAAGGAAGATGTGCTTTTCTCATGCGGCGCAGAAAATGCAGGCGCTGCTCTGCCCGCTTCACCAGTTTCTCACTGTTGAGCGACCAAGTCAGCCTACTCGTTAGCTGCTCATCCAGGAATTTGATGCTGGTAACCATCTCCACCGGTGAATCATTAATGCACAGAGAAGTGTGGCTGTGCCTGCCTTTTCTGAAATCAACAATGATGGTGACTAAGCAACCAGTTGTAAGTTGAGGACTAGCTGTATGTTATGTTTTCAGACAATAAAGAGTAGGGGCATTACCATAGATGAGTTTCTCTCCATTCACAAACCCGATTTAGCTTCCCAATATTCAGTTGGTGTTGTTTCTAGGTGTTTTTCAATGCCTTTGGCCTCACCTTCCTGATCTTGCCATCATTGGCATCGCGGAAGGGTTCTGTGTCTCGCTCTGTAATTTGCCCTGCTTCTCCCACCTCCTAGTTTCCTGATACAATCTCAGGGAGGAGAGACTGGTAGGACATTGGTCATGCCAACTTGATGGAGAGACAACCTGTTTTCAGTAAACTTCTCTTGGGATTTTTCCAGGGAGGGAAAGGAGAGCAGATTTGAGTTTTGTGTTTGGATGCAAAATGGAGAAGGTGGTGTGGGGCGAGACCAAGGAGAGTGGTTTCTCCTTCACTAGACAGCTGTATAAGATATGCTTGAATGTAGATTCCTAAGTACGTATAGTCAAGGCCATGGTTTTCCCAGTTGCAATGTATGGCTGTGAAAGTTGGACCATAAGAAAGGCTGAGCGCCAAAGAACTCTGGTGCTGGAGAAGACTCCTGCGAGTCCCCTGGACTGCAAGGCGATCAAACTGGTCAGTTCTAGAGGAGAGCAACCCTGACTGCTCTTAAGAAGGCCAGATCCTGAAGTTGAAACTCAATGTACTTTGGCCACCTAATGAGAAGGAAGGACTCACTGGAGAAGAGCCTAATGCTGGGAAAGATTGAGGGCAACAGAAGAAGGGGACGACAGAGAATGAGGTGGCTGAATAGAGTCACTGAAGCAGTAGGTGTGAGCTTGAATGGACTCCAGAAGATGATAGAGGACAGGAAGTCCTGGAGGAACGTTGTCCATGGGGTCGCGATGGGTCGGACACGACTTCGCAACTAACAACAACATATGAGTTGAACACAACAGCCTAGATGGCACCTTCCAACACCATGATTCAGGAAATTATGATCCAGCCAACCATGGCTTCACAACTTATTTGAATGTAGTCTATTGCTAGTTTCCCTAACCTGCCCTAGCTCTAGGTTATCTACTTCATTCCTTTTCTCTGCGAAGACATTTTGCATGTGGTGATGTTCCCATGTCTAGGGTGCTAAATGTGTCATGGGCACCATTTCCTGACTGTGTTGCTAAGTGGCCAAGTATCTTGGCTGTTAGGTATATTTATTTTGGATGTTTCTATTGTTTTTTTTTTAAAATTGTTTCAGTATTTTAATTCTAATATAGTTTTTGAACTGTAAGTCACCCAGAACCATGGGCAGCTGATGGACAGCTATAGAAATTGGATAGATAGATAGACAGACAGACAGACAGACAGACAGACAGACAGACAGACAGGAAGAGATAGAGATAGAGATAGAGATAGAAATGTAGAGATGATAGAGATGATAGAGATAGAGATATATAGAGAGATTAGAGATAGAGATAGAGATAGAGCTGATAGAGACAGAGATAGAGATAAATATAGAGATAGATAAATATAGAGATAGAGATAGATAATTTCCCAATGTCCTTCTTTTCTTGCTGTGTTTGCTTTCTCCTCCGGGGAACAAAGTAATGTTTGTGCAGAGGGACAGGAAAATAAATCTGAGGAGTGGTGACAAGGTGCCATGGCATCCATGAAGCACCAGGAACCAGGACCAGAGAGTTGTTCCACCATTGGGGACCCTTGCTCTACCATTCTGGAGGAAATACTGCAACAACCCCCCCCCCCCCAAAAAAAAAAAAATCCATCTCAGCTTTTCTTCTGGAAGGAAAAGAGATTTCCCTCTGGCACTGTGGAGACACGGATGGGAGATGATCAGTGCCTTCCCCCTCTCCATGTGAAAGGTGCTTGGGCCAAAAGCCAACAAGTCAAGCTCTGTCCCTGGAGATGAAACATGGGAGTGTGTGTGCCTGGCAGTGTGTGTGTGTGTGTTTGTGGTGTTTGTGCGAGAGAAAGAGGCATCAATTCTCTTGTCAGCATTGCATCTTTTGCGGCTTGATCGTTGGTCACTTCCACAACAATGTGTTCCCTTATATAGTGCCCCAATGTGGCAATTAGCGGAAACAAAGGCTTCCGATTACCTAACTGCTGGTCGTGTGCCTGGCACATCTCTTTCTCTCTGTGGAGGAACAGAAAGTGCTGCTGCACTCTGTGGCTATGTAAAACCCCCACCCCACTTGGTGAACATGGGGCAGGTCCATCTTTCATCGTTATGCAACCATGGCAAACTGGCAGCCTGGCATCTGGCTGGAATTGGGTATGTCTAGTTTAATGAAGAGAAGGACGAGGGGGGGGGACATGATAGCAGTGTTCCAATATCTCAGGGGCTGCCACAAAGAAGAGGGAGTCAAGCTATTCTCCAAAGCACCTGAAGGCAGGACAAGAAGCAACGGATGGAAACTAATCATGGAGAGAAGCAACCTAGAACTAAGGAGAAACTTCCTGACAGTTAGAACAATTAACCAGTGGAACAACCTGCCTCCAGAAGCGGTAAATGCGCCAACACTGGAAGTTTTTAAGAAGAGACTGGACAGCCATGTGTCTGAAATGGTATAGAGTTTCCTGCCTGAGCAGGGGGTCCCTTCTAATTCTGTTACTCTGTTCTGTTGTGCAGGAAGTCAGAGGGAGCCTGGAGTCTTCATTCCTGCCCCTCCCTTAAATGCAGTGTCTGTGGCTTAGGGCAGCCTTAATGAAAACCCATGAATACTACTAGTCCTCAATTTATAACTGTGTATTTAGTGACTGTTCAAAGTTACAACGGCACTGAAAAAAGCGACTTATGACCGATTTTCACACTTAATGACTGTTCATAGCATTCCCCCATAGTTAAGTGATCAAAATTCGAATGCTTGGCAACTGGCTCATATTTATGACTATTGCAGTGTCCTCCTCCTCCTCCTCCTCCTCCTCCTCCTCCTCCTCCTCCTCCTCCTCCTCCTCCTTCCCTTCTTGGATTGTTTTCCAACTTCTTGCAGGGAACCTGAAAGGTATCTCAGGTGGATTTTTCCCCCCTTGTGTGGTTATATAGAATTACAGTCCTTTATTTCTGACTGGAAGTTGTTTATAGAATGGAAAACATCACCATGAAATTGAGATTCTTGAGGCAATGGGCCATCTTTAGGTTCCCCCTTGAGTTTGCATGCACACACATACACATTCACACACAGAGAGGATCTTCAAGACTAAAAATGACTCCGAAAGCCTTATTGGGTCATGCATTGGCTTTATCCATGCCACAGCTGCCAGCTGTGTGTGGAAAAAAAAGCAAATATGCTAGCTAATCTTCTAGGAAGACATGCTTCCTTCTTCTTTTCTTTCTCTTTTCCTTCTTTCTTTAGCTTGGAATAAAAAGAAACGTGAAATGACATCTATAAAGCCATGCCATGGTATCAACACAATTATATCTCTTCTCACAATGTGAGAAGTCAACCACTGGAACAAAATTGAGGGAGTTGTAGGACTATAATACTAGCAACTGTGAGAGGGACCTCGGAGTCCTAGTGGACAATCACTTAAAGATGAGCCAGCCGTGTGCTGCAGCTGCCAAAAAGGCCAACACAGTGCTAGGCTGCATTAACAGGGATAGAATCAAGATCACGTGAAGTATTAATACCACTTTACAATGCCTTGGTAAGGCCACACTTGGAATACTGCATCCAGTTTTGGTCACCGCGATGTAAAAAAGATGTTGAGACTCTAGAAAGAGTGCAGAGAAGGGCAACAAAGATGATTAGGGGACTGGAGGCTAAAGCATATCAGGAACGTTTGCTGGAATTGGGTATGTCTAGTTTAATGAAAAAAAGGACTAGGAGTGACATGATAGCAGTATTCCAATATCTCAGGGGTTGCCACAAAGAAGAGGGAGTCAAGCTATTCTCCAAGGCGCCTGAGGGCAGGACAAGAAGTAATGGATGGAAACTAGTCAAGGAGAGAAGCAACCTGGAACTTAGGAGAAACTTCCTGACAGTTAGAACAATTAACCAGTGGAACAACCTGCCTCCAGAAGCGATGAATGCTCCAACACTGGAAGTTTTTAAGAAGAGACTGGACAGCCATTTGTCCAAAATGGTATAGGGTTTCCTGCCTGAGCAGGGGGTTGGACTCGATGACCTCCAAGGTCCCTTCCAACTTTATTATTATTATTATTATTATTATTATTATAAGGAGAAAATACTTCTCCGTCCAATGCAGTGTTAACACTGGAGTTTTCTACCACAAGCTGGATGGCTTTAACAGAGGAACAGGCTATCAATGGCTACAGATATTGATGTTTATTGAGTATCTCTTTACTCATGGACTTTCAGTACTAACTGTGGAAAGAGATAGTGGACGGGCCTATCATTCTCTAGTTCAGCCTGTGAGTTTCCCAAATACATTGTTTGCCTTTCGTGACAGAGAATGCTTGAGTAGATGTTCTTCAGACTACTCCAATACAACCTTTTCTTTCTTCTTTCCTTCCTAGATTAAACATATATATAGGTTAATGGCTCAGTAGCAGCAGATTCTTATATTTTCAACACATTATACACCTTATGGATCCAGGAAGGATCAAAGGACCGGGTTGGGGACAGATCCTTCTGAGGAACCTGTATCTATCTATGTGGTTGGTAAGAGTCAACACTGATTTAATGACACATAATCAGCCAATTCCCTTGAGAAGCCCCTAATGCTGGAAAAGATGGCAGGAAAGAGAAGGAGGATCAGTAGGAAGACTGATGGACTCAATTACAGGGACGGAGAGTGCACTGTCTCAAGTTCTGAAAGATCTTCTCCAGATCATCTGGAGAAGTTCCTTCAGAACTCCAAACAGTGCACTCTGTTAGCCAAGCCAATTAGCTAATCAAGCCAGTTAGCAACCTCATAGGAAGATCTTCTCCAGATCACCTGGAGAAGTTCTACCTATGAGATTGCTACAGTAACTGGCTTGATTGAATCAATTATTCAATCAATTAATCAGAGATGGATGAACAGCCCACATCTTACAAAGAACCCTAGAAAATAGTTGGGCTATCAGAACTCTTTCCATCTACAGCTACTCCAGACAGAAAAATCAGGACACTTTAAAGTCCAGGCCAACTGCCACAAACCTATGATCTATACAAAATGCCCAGTCTGGAAGGGAATATTTTCGGGACAATTTAAAGCAACTTTATTGTCTCTCCTCTGATATATATTTATGTCTGCTGCAACCTAAGAAAAAGAAAGAACAGCATATTTTAAACATTAACCCACTTCCCATAAGTCCATCTGTGATTATGTCACCAGTCGCTGTGCGGCATGGCAAACTATTTTATTATGACAATGATTATCTGTTTTCATTAGAAAATTCACAAACTAGATACATTCTTTCTTGCGATGAGTCTGGCTTCAGCCATTGAGTAAAACTCCTTTAAGCCTGCCTGGGAAGGATGTTTAATTCATTAGCTGAAATAATGCAACATTTTGACAGCATCATAAAACGTTTTCCTGGAACTTTGCAAACAGGTGGGATAAAGATCCACTTCTTCCTTAAGGATTCTTGAAGGCTGCAGGTCTCCGATGCAAAGATGTTTTATCATTCTTTCTTTGCCCTGTCTTCTATTTACACATTTTCTTTTGCTGGTTATTTCTCCAGGGTGCTGTTCAGGACAGGTCTGCCCAGGTCTTCAGAGCTTCAGAGCATGCACACCGCTCTTGGAGACATATAACCTGGAGACTTGTTGTGATTGAAAAACCGCATTAAAAAACTGAAACGATCTCTTTCTGTGCCAATGAAATTAGCGCTACGTTTGCTGCGTACCCCACTTTGTGATTCTGGGCCATATGAACATCTGCCATTTGAGAACTAGGTTCATAGAACACTCTGAACCCACCAGCCACCAGGCCATTCATAACCACGTATTGAGCCTAGCACAGCATAATCAAGCTGGATAAAAAAGGGCTTAAATAACTTGCAATCCAATGGTTTGGATAGGCACCACTTCGGGAGAGTTGCTGTCTTTTTGTGTAAGTCTTTTCAGCCTCATGTAAGAATCCTTGTGCCAAACATCAGGAGTGGCAAATTGTAGGTGTCCAGGATGATCCTTATTGTGAAACCATCCCACACTACAAATCATAAAGTAATAAAGTTAGAGGGGACCACAGAATCATATGATCTAGCCAACTATTCATGAGAAGATCTGGTACAGTGGAGGAACTCTAAAGGGCATAAGGCAGGGATCTTCAAACTTGGCCCTTTTACGACTTGTGGACTTCAACTCCCAGAATTCCTCAGCCAGGCACGCTGGCTGAGGAATTCTGGGAGTTGAAGTCCACAAGTCATAAAAGGGCCAAGTTTGAAGACCCCTGGCATAAGAACAGTGGTGGGATTCAAATATGTGAACAACCGGTTCTCTGCTGCTTCCAGAAGTCCATTCTGGGTCTGGGTGACAAAAAATTAGCTACCAGTTCTGCCGAACTGGTGCGAACCAGCTGAATCCCACCACTGCACAAGGAGAAGCCTTGAAGGTAGAACCACGATTAAGGCAATTGTCTGATAAGAGAGGCCAACTCAAGAAAGTAACCTGAGAAAGCATCTCAGACAAGCCCATCCATAGTTCACATGAAGGTAGACTGAGGTTGAGGGAAGCACATTCCGACTTGTAAAATGTTGTTACTACAGCTATTACAATAAAAGTAGTTCTGACCTCTCTGGTGATGGGCTGACAGGGACTCATCTGACCAACCAAATTTCTTACTTTGATTTACTTTGTTGGGCTGACAGGGGCTCATCTGACCAACCATGTACCAACCTCAAAGAGCTGAGTCTACTACTCTTGAAATCAGAACTCTTTCATTGAGAAGGATGGAGAAGATAAGACTGCCTCTATATGTGCAACTTTCTAAACCAGGTGTCTTCAAACTTGGCCCTTTTATGACTTGTGGACTTCAACTCCCAGAATTCCTCAGCCAGGCATGCCTGGCTGAGGAATTCTGGGAGTTGAAGTCCACAAGTCATAAAAGGGCCAAGTTTGAAGACCCCTGCTCTAAACCTTCTGGATTCTACAAAGGGGGCAGATGAAATAATGAAGACCCTGCAATATGTTTTAGTTTAAAATAAACTTAGTTTTGGAAAAGAGATAGCTGGCCCTTCCCATCTCCCCATCAGTGTGCCAACAGGTGAGCGAGGACTCCTATGTCCATGCATCTCAGAAGACCTCCAACTACTGCAATCGTTTTTGTTTGGTATGAGCCCAGATGCTAGTGCTGAGGGGTGTGATATAAAACAAGAGAGAGGGGTGGATGGGATGAAGCCTGATGGATTTCTGCACTGGATGAAATGCCAGACACAGCTGTTCCCGTGCAATGCTTAGCAGAGAGAGAGGAAGCTGACCAGCTGTTTCTCATTTCCTCTGTTGCTGTGTGGCCAGCTCTTTGTTGTACAGAAGGGAGAGGAGAGATGCTCTCTTGCTGAATTATGGAATCCAATTCCAGCGTGGGAATATAATGAGCAAAGGAAGAATGTGAGTCCCTTGCTGGTTCAAGGGAGGGATGGGATACACAGGCTGGGGAAGCAGGTTATTATGGCTGAGATGCCAGGTAATAAGTATCTTTTATTAGCAACCTCAGGTGAGAGTTATATCTTTGGACTTCCTTCCCTACAGGAACATGTCTCTAGATGTGATGGGCTGTAATTTTCAGCTTTTTGGGGGCAGCTTGGCCAACAGGAAAGAATTTCAGCCAAGAATGGCAGTGACATTAAGAATGGCATACATTGGCTTTTTTCTGTTTATGTTCCTGAGAAGTGCCTTTGCTAAACAAGCTACTGTCAGGAGCTAGGCAGAGTTTCATATGGAGGTCCACTCTGGTTATTACAACATAGAACAATAATAAGGTTGGAAAGAACCTTGGAAGTTTTCTAGTCCAATGGCCTGATCAAGGCAGGAGACCTGATACCATCCCGGTCAAATGGTTGTCAACCTTCTCTTGAAAACCTCCTATGGAGATTCTCAATCATCCGGGTCATGGTTGTCTTGAAGGCGCTTTTCCAAAAGGCAACTGAACTTTCTTGGTTTTTTTTTTTCTTTTCTTTGAAAATATTTCACTTTTCATCCAAGAATTGGAGAAGCACCTTCAGGATGGTTCTAAGTTACAAGTTGGATTTCTCTTTAGCGATCTTCCTTGGACAATAAGCTGCTCCCTTCTTCTCTGTGACAGCCCTTCAAGTACTGGAAGACTGCTATCATGTCACTCTAATTCTCCTCTTCATTAGGTATTTTTATTAGGATATGGAAAAGTTCGAACCTTGGACCTTTTGTAGGCAAAAGATACAGCCGATCGCTCAGCCACAAATGATGACGGAAAGTTTCCTAGGAACAAAACTCAAGAGGAACCCAGGCAGAAGAGTTGGGTTGATAACCTAACAAGTGTTTTGTATGTATATTTCTATAGGGAGATGTTGTCATTGTTAGTTGCGAAGTCATGTCCGACCCATCGCGACCCCATGGACAACGTTCCTCCAGGCCTTCCTGTCCTCTACCATCTTCTGGAGTCCATTTAAGCTCACGCCTACTGCTTCAGTGACTCCATCCAGCCACCTCATTCTCTGTCGTCCCCTTCTTCTATTGCCCTCAATCTTTCCCAGCATCAGGCTCTTCTCCAGTGAGTTCTTCCTTCTCATTAGGTGGCCAAAGTACTTGAGTTTCAGCTTCAGGATCTGGCCTTCTAAAGAGCAGTCGGGGTTGATCTCCTCTAGGACTGACCGGTTTGATCAGCTTACAGTCCAGGGGACTCGCAGGAGTCTTCTCCAGCACCAGAGTTCAAAGGCCTCAATTCTTTGGCGCTCAGCCTTTCTTATGGTCCAACTTTCACAGCCATACATTGCAGCTGGGAAAACCATTGCAACTGGGAGATAGATACACATATATCAGAGTCAAGTTGATGGCTAAACCGGGAGATTGTGATTTCTAGTCCAGTCTTAGGTGCAATGCCAGCTGGGTAACCTTGGGCCAGCCACTTTCTCTCAATCCTAGGAAGGAGGCAATAGAAAACCACCTCTGAAAAACCTTGCCAAGAAAACAGTTTGGACTTTTCCATGTAGTTGACCTGAAGTCGACTTGAATTCATCCACATACAAAAAGACATATTATGAGAGAGAGAGAGAGAGGGACACAGAGAGAGAGAGAGAGAGAGAGAGAGAGAGACAGAGAGACAGAGAGACAGACAGACAGACAGACAGACAGACAGACAGAAAGATTATATAGAGAGATAGAGAGATAGAGATGATTATAGAGAGAGAGAGAGATGATTATAGAGAGAGATAATATAGAGCAGGGGTGTCAAACTCGCCACATCATGTGACATGTCACAACGTATCGTGACTTTTTTTCCCCCTTGCCAGAGCTGGGGTGGGCGCGGCTTCCACCTGACGCATCCAGCCCGCCCGCTGGCAGTTTGACACCCCTGATATAGAGGTTTATGCTGTTTAGGTATCTTTACATCTAAACCAAACTAGATGTATTCCAATTTATTCTATATGGTATGATATATACACGCACAAATCGAAAAGTTCTGTACGTTAGGTAACATGGCAGACCATAGTACTAGAGTTCCCTCCCCTCCCCAGATGGATAGAAGGAAGCTGTCAGATCCTTCCTAATGCCAACCTTCTGAAAATCTTTGTCACTCTCTTTCCATGTTGCTTTCATTTTTAATGTGCACCAGTCTGCCCGCAGTAAAAAAATGACAATAAAGGTTATCTCATCTTATCTTTTCTTGTCTCTCAACTGCCGGCTTCTTCCAAACCAAGGTGAAAAACTTTGTGGAGGGCCAAGAGTTTCACAAGCCAGGCCATAGGCATGGCAGCCTTGGGAACAATGTTCGAAATTACAGTTACGATTACACAGACCCCGGGGGCGGGGTGGGGGCAATAAAGGATGTGTGCAGCTGTCACACTTTGGAAAAAAAATTGGGGGAGCTGCGGATGTGAAACCCAAGACCACTTGCATAAGAGGCCTCCATGGGTGCCGAACGTTGCTTGGATTCGTCCGGGAGGCAGCTGCGTAAAATGCTGGGTGGGCAAACTGGAGGGGGGGGGGCAGAAGAGGATCTTCTGATGGTCTCCTGGAACTCGGCGCTGGGGGAATTAACAGCTGGAGGCCTCGAAGGCCCCCAGTGGGTTTTCTTCTTAATTTGCGCAATCTATCTTTAGAGAACTGCCTGTTCATTTCTGAGAAGGGGTATCAGCTCTGGTGCAGGGGCTGGCAAACCACTTCCTGCAAGCGTTAACTGAACTGGGAGGGCATGGCCCCCTCCAAATGCCCTATTATTTCACTCTCTCACACACCCACATACGCTTGCATGCACACACACACACAAACACACACAAACACACAGTAGCTTGTTGGCACCATAAGAATATACTGGGCCAGAGTTCAAATTAGAGAAACTAATTATAATAATCAGTGTTAAAAACATGAAGGCCATATCCATTGACTTGCTAAGCAGGGCTTTGTGTGTGTGTGTGTGTGTGTGTGTGTGTGTGTGTGTGTGTGTGTGTGTGTGAGAGAGAGAGAGAGAGAGAGAGAGAGAGAGAGAGAGAGATGATCAGGGCTAGTGTCTTAGGCCTATTCTGAGGAATATGCAATATAAAAAAGATGGAGAGTCTGGAAAGAGTGCAGAGAAGAGCAACAAGGATGATTAGGGGGTTGGAGGGGAGACATGACAGCACTGTTCCAATATTTGAGGGGCGCCTAGAAAGATGAGGGGGTCAAATTATTTTCCAAAGCACCAAATGGCAAGACGAGAAACAATGGATGGAAACTAACCAAAGAGAAAAGCAACCTAGAACTAAGGAGAAATTTCCTAACGGTGAGAGCAATCAACCAATGGAACAGTTTGCCTGCAAACGTTGTGGGTGCTCCATCACTGGAGGCTTTCAAAAGAGACTGGACAACCATTTATCTGAAATGGTGTAGGGTCTCCTACTCAAGCATGGGATTGGACTAGAAGACCTTCAAGGACCCTTTTAACTCTATTATTCTGTGTTCTGTATTCTATATATTCGAGGTCTGGGTTCACACAAAGCACTAAACCATCATTTTTCAAACTCTGGGACATGAACATGTGAGTTTGAGGATTCAAACAACTTCAGAAGTTCCACTAGAAGACAATACATGTTGCTCAGAGTTGAATTGTGTGGATTGTGGTGGCTGGACATATTGACTGTCGATTTAGGTGCAGATATCTCTTTGCTTCTTGGATTTAGCTTGAATAATCTGGTTTTGACTTTTGTTTTCCTTTTTTTTCCAGATTGTCTTAGAGATGTAGGCTTGATGGTGATCCCAAATGGGTAGTCAAAGTACCCATCCATCTACTATCCAACACAGAACATAATATCCTCCAGAAAGGCCTCAACTATAACATTGATGAAGCTGATCAGTTGATAAGCAGGGATTAACACCAGGCAAACAATCTAGCAGAAAACAATACTCTAATCAAGGAACTCCTGAGGAGAAAACTACACCCCCCACCAACAATGGCTACTGTATGTAAACATTGAGCAAGCTTTACATTCGCTAACACTGATGATATTACCTAGTTGGGTAATGAAATATCTGCAAGCAAGTAACCAAGCTCAAAGAGCTCCAAGGGCTCCACAATTTAAGAATTTTTTTTCCAAGCTGATCAGATGCATGAGAGCACAACGGAAACACTGACAACATGCACGGCCATTTTAGATGGCCCAGAATGAGTTTTGAGAATCTAACTACTATATCTGTCCAAACTACCCACCAATCACAACAAAACTATGAAGGGAGGATGATTTCCTACCAGTGGGTGAAGGCAGTAGCTGCTTTTAGCATTTTCATTCATTAATTTACATTTCTAGCCTTACAAAAAGTGATAAGAGATAAGCTAAAGGCCCACTGTTAATAGTTCAGATAAAAATAACCCTCTGTCAAGAAAAGATGATGAAATACAACTGAAAGGATAAGATAACAATTTATAGAAGCATGTATGAACTTCTGTAGTACTTGGGCCATATTCAAATGGGATAGCTTTGCATACAACACCTAATTAATTGGCATGATTTATTTGTCACCATGCATGATGATGACCACACACTGAAGATTTTTAACAGAATAACAGAGTTGGAAGGGACCTTGGAGGTCTTCTAGTCCAAGCCCCTGCCCAAGCTGGAGAGCCTATGGCCTATGCCATTCCAGACAAGTGGCTGCCCAGTCTCTTCTTAAAAACCTCTAGTGATGGAGCACCCACAACTTCTGAAGGCAAGCTGCTTGATTGTTCTCACTTTTAGGAAATCTCTCCTTAGTTCTAGAAGCAGGAACTAGAACTCTCCTTGATTAGTTTCCATCCATTGTTTCTTGCCCTGCTTCTAGTGCATTGGAAAATAGGTTGATCCCCTCTACTTTGTGGCAGCCCCTCAAATACTGGAACAGTGCTATCATGTCACCCCTAGTCCTTCTTTTCACTAGACTACCCAATTCCTGCAACCGTTCTTCATATGTTTTAGCCTTCAGCCTCTTATTCATCTTTGTTTCTCTTTTCTGCACTCTTCCCAGTCTCTCACCATCTTTTTTTATAACATGTTGATCAAACTGGATGCAGTAGAATTTTGGACTGCCAAAATCTATGTTATGGAGGAGGTCATCCTCAAATACCTATTGCAATGAAAGGGTTGACAACAAGGCAAGAAGGTCTGCTTGTATCTTTTCAGAGCTAGGAAATCCAAGACACAAGATGCTGAAGCAGATGGAAATATGAGAATGCCTTGCATTGAGTTAAATTGTGGCTTCTTCTAGGCCAACCTGGTTGGCATCAACTTACAGAATTCATGCCTGCATTAATAAGCTTCAGAAGATATGATGGGCAAAGTAAGGATATGAGTGGAGAATGGTGACCTTTCCCATGTAAATGCACAGTACTTCTTGCTAGCATGCCCACTAATGGTAGGAGATGACCAGGCTGAGCCTGAGAGAGGGTTCAAACACGTCATCTGCTTGGAGTCCCTTTGTGTCCACAAGAGACCTAAGTCCAGCCCTCCTTTAATTCCAGTGACTCTTAGCTACCACCAATTTGCCTTGACCGTTAGTAGTTCAGATTCTTGTAGAGAGCTAACATGGAATAAACTCGTATTCATTTGAATAGCCTTGGTTCCAGATTTCTTGCACCTGACAGGTGGGAACTATAGTTCTATGGAATCTAGGTTCCTTATCCCAGCAGTAGAGCCCATCTCTGTCCAAAGAAGGTCTTTGCTCCTAAGCAAGATACTCTTTGAAGCCTTTGACCCTCCATAATCTCCATAAGCTTCTCTGGAGCTTATCAACCAACTTACCAACCAGGCCTCTATCCACAGGAATAGATAACTTTTCAGCTGCTTTCAAGGCAATGTTTAGCCATTTATCTTAAGCCAATTGTCTCAATTTATGACCCACACAAGCAGCACCCTTTTGTGGACATCAGTGTCAGGAACTAACAGGATTTTGACCGAATGCCAAAGGAGTTCTCTCTATTCTAGACCAAACTGAAGCATAGCTTCAGTTTGTTTTGCCAAAGCAAATTTCCCTACCTGAGGACTTCCTGAACTTTGGCCCCTACAACTCTCCAGTATTTGAGCCTGGAATGATGGGATTGATACATCTGGAGGACATCAGGTTAGGGAAGGCAATCCAAAGGGATCGGTTTGCCCATCTTGGGGTGGGTTGTTTTGCTTGATGGCCTTCTTTGTTTACTCCCATTAGGCCAGTCAGATGGAGGGACTGTTTGAACGAGTACACCGCAAGCTTCCCACCCAACAGCTATCGGTGGCCCCAGAGCAAACAAACACTGAATTTCAGAGAAAGACACTTGGATAAGATCCCCTGGTGTGAAAGAGACACAAACATTGCTGGCTGGAGGGGAGCCTTCATTCCCCTTATCTGCCTTGTCCACTGAAGACAAATCAGCTTGTCTTTGTTGATGAAGGAATGAAGGAACTCCTTTCTTTAATCTTCCCAAAGCAGATTATATCAGCTCCACTTGAGTTTCTTCTTGTGCAGGCTTAGAAATACTTTTTCCCTTATGTCAAGGAAAGATCCCTTTATTTCTAAGACTGCCGATTTTCTGAATGGGTGCAAGCAGAGTTCACCAAACAAGGCTTCCTTATTTATTTATTTATTTATTTATTTTGGGGGGGGGGGAACAACACACTGGAATTGAAGCCTATCCTGGAGTAAAAGCTAGAGAACCTAAATAAGCCTGAAAATATAGAGAAAGATTACTCCCGACCAGGTTGTCCTATGTGTAACATTGTGAATTACTGTGTTATTATTGGGGCTTTGGGAAACGTGGAACCTTATACAATCACTCGCTCAAAGTTTTATATAGGAAGTCAATGCTGAACATAGAAATTGCAAGAAGAAGCAGGAGAAGTATTAAAAAGCAAAGGGATGGAGGGAAATATGAATGAATGAATGAACGAACAAACAAACATATATACTTTCCTCATTCTCCAGTTGAGAATGAGAACCAGACTGACAATATTAGTGATTGAAATCAGGAGTGCCACGTTTTATGTAATGTAACCAACTACATTCTTAGCTGCTGGTATTACCGTTCAGCAATTTAATGCAATCAATATCTTTACTAAGAGTCTCTTCTTACATATCTTCAACACTCTGGTTAGGATCTCCAATATTTATGGATTCTGGATGTATTTTTGGAGTTTTGAGTCAAATCTGTTGATTCTCTCCCAAAATGGCTTTGAGAAGAACAGCTGCAGGACTTGGGTTTGGCTAGTCTAAAGAAAAGAAGAAACAGGGGAGACATGGTAGCAGTATTCCAGTACTTGAGGGGCTGCCACAAAGACGAGGGGGTCATGTTATTCACCAAAGCACCAGAGGGCAGGACAAGAAACAATGGTTGGAAACTGAACAAAGAGAGAAGCAACCTGGAATTAAGGAGAAACTTCCTAACAGTGAGGACAATTAACCAGTGGAACAGCTTACCCCCAGAAATCGTGGACACTCCATCACTGGAGATTTTTAAGAAGAGGCTAGACATTCACTTCTCTGAGATGGTATAGGTTCTCCTGCTTGAGCAGGGGGCTGGACTAGAAGACCTCCAAGGTCCCTTCCAGCTCTATTCTATTCTATTCTATTCTATTCTATTCTATTCTATTCTATTCTATTCTATTCTATTCTATTCTATTCTATTCCATTCCATTCTATTCTATTCCATTCCATTCCATTCCATTCCATTCCATTCCATTCCATTCCATTCTATTCTATTCTATTCTATTCTATTCTATTCTATTCTATTCTATTCTATTCTATTCTATTCTATTCTATTCAAGAGTTGTGGGGGCTTTCCAGATCAGAGTATGGTTTCCATGGGCAAAATGACAGAGCCTATTGATCTCCTAACCCTCTCTTTCCTGATGTTCTTTGATGCTCCTGTTTACTTTGGTGGTTCTTCTGGAACAAACACACATTTCTGAAGAACAGCTAGCCTTCCTTTTCATTTCTTTGGAGATATATGTGGGCACAATGGCTTACTGAACAGCTGCAGCTCTGAGACTTCAAGCATCAGCTGAATTCATTGCTCATTTTCTATCCTCAAAAAGAAATAATCAATGACCCCGGTGGTAAAAATAAAATAAAGTCCTCCTCTCTAATCACTGGAGAGAGAATCCCAACCTAAATGGAATGAGGTCCCGTTGGAGGTTTGCAATGAGGTCCCATTGGATCTTCTCAGCACCCCAAAGATGCTTTTTTACGAGGCAACTGGGCTTTCTTGTTTTTCTTTGAAGATGTTTCGCTTCTCATCCAAGAAGCTTCTTCAGCTCTTCACCCCTATGAAATAGGTCATACTGCGTGATCTTTACAGATTTATTTACCCACTCACCTATCTTGTCTTTGAACAATAATTTCAGTAGCAGCATTCACAAAAACTGGTCAAGAATGCATGAATGTAGTCCAGCTTTCCTCAGCTCGTGGTTCTCTGGAGTTCTTGGACTACAAAGCCAATGACTGCCACAAAGAAAAGGGGGTCAACCAATCTTCCAAAGCACCTGAAGGCAAAACAAGAAGCAATGGAGAACTAATCAAGGAGAAAACCAATCTAGAACTAAGTAGAAATTTCCTGACAGTGGAAGGGCTTGCCTTCAGACGTTGTGGATGCTCCAACACTGGAGGTTTTTAAGAAGAGACTGGACATTTATTGTCTGAAATGGTATAGGGTTTTCTGCTTGTGCAGGAGGTTGGATTAGAAGACCTCCAAGGTCCCTTCCAACTCTGTTATTCTGAAATCTCCTGCAGCAAATGGGTGCTGTCTGAGAAATTGAAAATCAGCTGGAATCTAGATAAGTGGCTGTTGTGCCGATACACACACATATAAACATCGCTGCAATCTGCTCCTCTTCTAGGAATCATTAGCTCGGAGGACTCGGAGAAAGTCCTGTGGTTTCCAACAGAAAGAAACAAGTTCCTTCCAATCAGCCAGCACACCTTGTCCATTGTGGTAAGAATTACTGTAATAGGCTTATCCAAGACATTCAGTAACCACATATTTACACATAGCAGTTTTGTGAATGAAAAATTACAAAGAGCTTTTGGATAGTAATTTTTCAAAGTCATCCTTGGGATGATGTTTTCCTTGCTGGTGTGTACAATTTTTTTATGGGAAGTTCTCTAGGTATTGAGACAGACAAGCAGAAAAAGAAGGAAAAATCTCAATAAAAGATTTGCTAATGTTAAGTGTTGCAGTGTTATCGAATAATGACTCTATTCATTGCACTTGGGAAAAATAATCTCCTGAGAAGTTATTTTTATGAAGGTTCTTTCAAGATGACTCAAAAGCACTCTTCTAACGTAATCCAGATTTAATTATTCAGTTGTTTTAAAATAAATGGACCCATGTCCCCTTGCCACTTATCTTTTGCAAAGCAATTTACAATAGAATAACACAATGAACCCATTTGGAAAATGCATGGAGTAGTTTACAAACTTGTACCCAAACTTGTACCCTGTCTAATGGCAGAAAGTGAAGAGGAACTAAAGGGCCTCTTGATGCGGGTAAAGAAGGAGAGTGCAAAAGTTGGCTTGAAACTCAACATTAAGAAAACCAAGATCATGGCATCTGGCCCTCTCAATTCCTGGCAAATAAATGGGGAAGAAATGGAGGTAGTGACAGATTTTATTTTCCTGGGCTCCAAGATCACCACAGATGGGGACTGCAGCCAAGAAATTAAAAGACGCTTGCTCCTAGGGATGAAAGCTATGGCAAATCTAGACAGCATACTAAAAAGCAGAGACATCACCCTGCTAACAAAAGTACATATGGTCAAGGCCATGGTTTTCCCAGTTGCAATGTATGGCTGTGAAAGTTGGACCATAAGAAAGGCTGAGCGCCAAAGAATTGAGGCCTTTGAACTATGGTGCTGGAGAAGACTCCTGCGAGTCCCCTGGACTGCAAGGCGATCAAACCGGTCCGTCCTAGAGGAGATCAACCCTGACTGCTCTTTAGAAGGCCAGATCCTGAAGTTGAAACTCAAGTACTTTGGCCACCTAATGAGAAGGAAGGACTCACTGGAGAAGAGCCTAATGCTGGGAAAGATTGAGGGCAATAGAAGAAGGAGACGACAGAGAATGAGGTGGCTGGATGGAGTCACTGAAGCAGTAGGTGTGAGCTTAAATGGACTCCAGAAGATGGTAGAGGACAGGAAGGCCTGGAGGAACGTTGTCCATGGGGTCGCGATGGGTTGGACATGACTTCGCAACTAACAACAACAACCCAGTGATAAACACAGTAAAAAAAAAAGACAAACAATGTAACTGAACCTATTGGAAAGTAATCTGATAGATATTTTCCGAATTGCAACCCAATATTTGCATTTGCCCAGTGAACTAAACCCTACATAAGAATCTCTCCCTGTCCCCAATAATATTTCAAAATGTGATGGCCAAGTTCTTACCAGAGGTTAACGCAATTCTGGATTCCCATAACATGATAAGCCATAAACTATCCAACTCTAGTTTAGCCTAATTAACATGCTTTGTGAACCTAGCTAGAAGTTAGCTATTCTATCTCTTTTTAGTTTCTGGTCTTCCAAAGAACCATTAAGGACAAAGAGAAGTTCTACTAGCTCTTTATGCTTTTCCTCTAGACCAGGGGTAGGCAACCTTGGCTCTTTTATGACTCGTGGACTTCAACTCCCAGAATTCCTGAGCCAGCCATGCTGAGGGGAAAGGGAGAGGTTTCCAAGCTGAGCCATGCTGGCTCAGGAATTCTGGGAGTTGAAGTCCACGAGTCATAAAAGAGCCAAGGTTGCCTAGCCCTGCTCTAGACAAAGTGCAGATGGGACCAGAGCTGAAGAAGCTTCTTGGATGAGAATCAAAACGTCTTCAAAGAAAAACAAGAAAGCCCAGTTGCCTCTCGAAAAAGAACCTTTGGGATAACCCAGGAGGGCCAATCAGAGCAGAAACTGAACATCTTAGCACAAGAAGAAGTAATAAATTCATTTAATTATTCTGAGTTCTCTCATCTACTGAACTGTTGGTGTGAACACCAAATAATTAAGACTTTGGCACTGTTTCAGCATTTACCCATGTGGAGTACGAACCATGGCTGCAAGAACATGCAAGTCATGCTCCAATGTGTGATGTCCTTGCATTTCTGGGGATTCACTAGACAGGGGGGGTCCAACCTTGGCAACTTTAAGACTTGCGGACTTCAACTCCCAGATTCCCCAGCCCCGGCATGGCTGGCTGGGGAATTCTGGGAGTTGAAGTCCACAAGTCTTAAAGTTGCCAAAGTAGGAGATTCCTGCACTTGGCCTTTACATGTTGAATATGAACCAAGTGAGACATTCATTTTTATAAAGGGTATGGAGTAATCATTGGCTGACCAGGTTAGCATTTGTCCAAGCAAAATGATAGACATGGTAATTGATGATGATGATGATGATGATGATAAATTAGCACATAGAAGGAGAAGATGGGGAACCTTCATGGATTTTGCAAAGTTTAATTTTTTAGAACTGGACAGCCTCTCAAATAAATGAATGGATTGATTGATCATGTACCATCAAGTTGATCTTAGAATAACAGAATAACAGAGTTGGAAGGGACCTTGGAGGTCTTCTAGTCCAAGCAGAAGACCCTACTACACCATTTCAGACAGCATAGATTTTCTCCATGTCAATCAGTTCCTCAACTTTCCAGTCTTCCAACAATGCACTACTCCACCCACTTTGCTTGTCATCCTCTTCTTTTTTCTTCCACTTTTCTTAGCAACAGAGCCTTTTCCAGACTCCTTATATGTGTCCGAGGTACGATAAGTTGAGTGCATAAATTAAATCCTACCTCACCAACCTCATACAATGCTTTGAAACTGTCAACAGACTCACGGATGGAGGAAACCCTAACCCTATCCTTCTCAACATTTTATACTTGGATTTTTGAAAAGCTGTTGATGAAGTTCTTCCTCCTTAATACTCTTGAATAAATTCGACAGCCCTGGCTAAGTGGTCATGTTTTTTTTATAGATTGCTAGCTTGTTTTTTTTTGTTTTTGTTTTAAAAAAGCAAGCAAGCAAGCAAGCAAGCAAGCAAAGAATTAGTGAAGTGAGAAGTAGAATCCCTCAGGGATCTAATTGTCCATAAATAGTCTTCAAGGCATAAGCAGTGACTTGGCCAAATCTGCATATGATGCTAAACTATTCTGGCTGATTAAAAATAAAAAGACTCCAGGAGGAATTTTTAAACTGAGTGAAATGTCAATCAAACGGCATCTGCAACTCTATTCCATTTTTTTATACTCTAGAGGGTTAAAAAAATGTTTTCTCCTGTGCATGGCTGTCTGTTAACTAACCTGAAAAAAGTGGAGGATGGAACAGAATCATAATAGATAATTCAGTGATAACCATTGAAATGAAAGCAAATTCCCTACCAGGGTTCATCAGAAAGGGAGACATAGTATCATTTTCTGGAATACTGTGTGGAAAGTTCTGACCCCCACATTTGGAAAAAAACAAATAGACTGGACAATTGCGTAGGAGAGGCCAAGCAAAATATTCAGGGAGTTTGAACATCTTTCCTACAAGATAAAGTGGGAACCCTAACTGTGAGAATGGGTGACTGAAGGATGATATAGGTAGTCCTCAACTTATAACCATTCATTTAGTGACCGAATTTACAGTGGCACTGAAAAAAATTGACTTATGATCGTTTTTCACACTTAAGACCGTTAACAGCGTCCCCATGGTCATGTGATCCAAATTCAGATGCTTGGCAACTGGCATGTATTTATGACGGTTGCAATCCCTGGGTCATGTGACCCTGTTTCTGATTTTCTGACCAGCAAAGTCAATGGAGAAGCCAGATTCAGAACTGAACAGAGTAACAGAGTTGGAAGGGAGCTCGGAGGTCTTCTAGTCCAACCCCCTGCTCAAGCAGGGGGGTTAATTCACATAGCTACTCTGCTACTAACTTAACAACCCCAGTGATTCACTTAACAGCTGTGGCAAGAAAGGTCGTAAAATTAGGCAAAACTCACTTAACAATTGTCTCGCTTAGCAGTGGAAATTTTGGGCTCCATTGTAGTCATATATTGAAAACTACAGATAGTCCTCGATTTAAGACCACGATTGAGCCCCAAATTTCTGTTATTAAATGAGACATTTGTTAAGTGAGTTTTGCCCCATTTTACGACCCTTCTTGCCACATTTATTAAGCGAATCACTGCAGTTGATAAGTTAGTAATCTGGCTGTTAAGTGAATCTGGCTTCCCCATTGACTTTGCTTGTCAGAATGTTGCAAAAGGGAATCACGTGACCTTGGGACACAACACCGGTCATAAGAATGAACCAGTTGCCAAGCATCTGAATTTTGATCACGTGACCATGGGGATGCTTCAAAAGTTGTAACGGTGAAAAACGGTCATAAGTCAATTTTTTCAGTGCCGTTGTAACTTTGAATGGCCACTAAATTAACTGTTGTAAGTTGAGGAAGGAGGAGGAGGAGGAGGAGGAGGAAAAGGAGGAGGAGGAAAAGGAGGAGGAGGAGGAGGAGAAGAAGGAGAAGGAGAAGGAGAAGGAGAAGGAATAGCTGGCAGGAATAGCTGGCAGGAGAAGCTGGCAGGAATAGCCAACACTCCAGAAGACAGGCTTAAGATACAGGAGGACCTGGACAGACTTGAAGATTGGGCGCTATCTAACAAAATGAAATTCAATGGTGAAAAAAGTAAGGTTCTACATTTAGGCAAGAAAAACCAAATGTACAGGTATAGTATAGGGGGTACCTTGCTCAATAGTAGTAACTGTGAGAGGGATCTCGGAGTCCTAGTGGACAATCACTTAAATATGAGCCAGCAGATGTGCTAGCCAGCGCAAAAAAGCCAACCAGTGCTGGCTGATTAACAGGGGATAGAATCAGATCACGTGAAGTATTAGTACCAATTTAACATGCCTTGGTAAGGCCACACTTGGATACTGCATCCATTCTTGTCACCTGATGTAACAAAGATGTTGAGACTCTATAAAGAGGCAAAGAAGGGGCAACAAAGATGCTTAGGTACTGGGTCTAAGCTAGTCAAAAACCGTTTGATGCATTGGGTAATGTCTAGTTTAAATGACATAAGGACTAAGGGGTGACATGATAGCAGTATTCCAATATCTCAGGGGCTTGCCACAAAGAAGATGGAGTCAGCTATTCTCCAAGGCGCCTGAGGCAGCAAGAAGTAATTGATGGAAACTAGTCCTAGGAAAGAAGCAACCTGAACTGTATGGATAACACTTCCTGAAGTTATAACAATTAACCGGTGGAACAACCTGCCTCACCGAAGTGTGAATGCTCCAACACTGGAAGTTTTAAAGTAGAGACTGGACAGCCATTTGTCTGAATGGTATAGGGGTTTTCCTGCCTGCCAGGGGTTTGGACTCGATGACCTCCAGGTCCTCTTCCCTTTTATTAAATTATAATTATTATAAGGAGAGCGTAGGAAGGAGAGGAGGAAAGAGGAGAAGAAGAAGAAGACTAAGAATAAGAGCAGCTAATCAAGGAGTAGTGATTATCTCTCGGCGGCGTAGATACTAGAGGAAGATAACACCCTACTAATAATCCGACTGCCGCCGCCGAATATGAAGCAGCAGACGCCGTACCCCAGAGATCAGAATACGCATCGAAGAAAAAGCCGATAATCCGCAAGAAAAGAAAAAAAAGAAGAAGAAGAAGAAGAAGAAGAAGAAGAAGAAGAAGAAGAAGAAGAAGAAGAAGAAGAAGAAGAAGAAGAAGAAGAAGAAGAAGACGACGACTTTACAACTGTATCCATGAAGCCATCAGAAGTGAAACTCTGGGGATTTTACTTCTCCCATCTTATCTGTAGAATTTTATCTCATAAATGAAGTTAACCCTTACTGATAAACCTCTCTTTTTAACTGCAGAAGCCAGATTTTAATTAGAATCGGGCCAGCAGAAAAAGAGACACAACGAAAAGGTAGAAACCTTGCTGCCCGCTGCTTTATTACACGTTCTGCCATTTGGCCGGGCTTAAAGGGACATTTCCTTGTTGATTCTCACATTCCTCCTTCCTCTTTTTAAAGCTTCTGTTCCCTCACTTGGGGGCCTCCAACCTTTGAGGCTGGAGTCATGTCTACGGGGTGTGGGGGATGTGGGGCTTCCTTCTCATGTCATTTGATAAGGCAGGTTTGAGTTTCACAGCTGGTTTGAACAATCCAATATGCTTTGGGGATTTTCCTGTCTGGAGCGTTTTTTTTTACTTTTGAGCTGGTCATTTCACCGCCAGTCCCTAAACGATCTTTGGCAATGTCTTTGTTTGAACATAAGAAGCGTGCAACGAACATGCGGTATATCCCAGCTGTACTCTGCACATGTTTAAAGTCACATGGGCCAGGGAAGACCCATCTGTAAGGTCCTTATAGAGATGCGATGTAATCTCCGCCCTATTAGATCAAAACCTTTGAAAACGAACCTCTCCAGAATATTTAATGATTGAAAAGCAGCCTTGAGGTTGCCGTCCTAAATGAAGCACAACCAATGAGGAAGTTACAGAGACAGCTCAGTCCTTCCCTTCCCTAGTGTTTTCCTTCTCAAAAACACCTCCAAGTTGTTTTCTGATCATTAGGAGAAATCATGTTGGGGTACAGATAGTCCTGGACTTACAACACCTCATTAGGGGACTGGAGGCTAAAACATATAAGGAACGGTTGCTGGAATTGGGTATGTCTAGTTTAACGAAGAGAAGGACGAGGGGTGAGATGATAGCAGTGTTCCAATATCTCAGGGGCTGCTCCAAAGAAGAGGGAGTTAAGCTATTCTCCAAAGCGCCTGAAGGCAGGACAAGAAGCAATGGATGGAAACTCATCAAGGAGAGAAGCAACCTAGAACTAAGGAGAAACTTCCTGACAGTTAGAACAATTAACCAGTGGAACAACCTGCCTCCAGAAGCGGTGAATGCTCTAACACTGGAAGTTTTTAAGAAGAGACTGGAGAGCCATTTGTCCGAAATGGTATAGGGTTTCCTGCCTGAGCAGGGGGTTGGACTAGATGACCTCCAAGATCCCTTCCAACATCATCATCATCATCATCATCATCATCATCATCATCATCATCATCATCATCATCATCATCATCATCATCATCATCATCATCATTATTATTATTATTTAGTGACCATTTGAAATGACAATGTCACTGAAAAAAAAAGATTAATGACCATTTTTCATACTTACGACTGTTGAAGCATTCCTATGGTCACGTGATCAAAAATTGGATAGCAATAGCAATAGCACTTAGAACTATATACTGCTTCATAGTGCTTTACAGCCAACTCTAAGTGGTTTACAATGTTAGCATATGGCCCCCAACAATCTGGGTCCCTCATTTAAATAACCTCGGAAGGATGGAAGGCTGAGTCAACTTTGAGCAGGACAGAATCGAACTCCTAGAGTGAGTAGTGAGTTAGCCTGCAGTACTACACTCTAACCACTGCACCACATGGCTGAGTGCTTGGCAACTGGTTCATATTTATCACGGTCGCAATGTTCTGGGATCACGTGGTCCCCTTTTGTGACCTTCCAACAAGCAAAGTCAATGGGGAAGCCAGATTCACTTCACAACCGTGTTACTAACTGCAGTGATTCATTTAACAACTGTCTCGTGGTTAAATGAAAGAGGTCATAAATGGAAGGTCATAAAATGGGGCAAAATTCACAACTGACTCGCTTGCCAACAGATAATTTGGGGTCAGTTGCGGTCGTAAGTTGAGGACGACCTGTATTTTATCTTTCTTTTCCTGCCAAGTCCAAAGTATATAGGAAAACTTTGCTGGGATGGGAAGAATTATCAAAGGGAATAAAAACCTACCATTACTTCTTGCCATTTCTTTTTTCAAGATAAGCTTTCGAAACCAGAAAGTAATTTAAAGGAGAATATTTGTAGTTCGGGGTTGAAATGAGAGTTCCTTGGTGCTCTCTGAGCTTGGTTGTTTTCTTGCAGACGTTTCATTACCCAAACTAGGTAACATCATCAGTGCTAGAACTGTAGCACTGATGATGTTACCTAGTTTGGGTAATGCACCATCTGTAAGAAAACAACGAAGTTCAGAGAGCACAAAGGACCCCTCAGAAACTAATTTATCTATAAAAGAAATAAAAGAGTGAGAAGTGCAGAATCATTCCCTAGTTGTGCCTCACCTTCTCTGGGTCCTTTTTAAAAAGTTTGCTGAGGCCACTGTTTGCAATTCTATTTAGCACTTGGGCAAAAAATTCTGCCAAAGAGGAATAGCGGATGTTTTGCATTGCTTTACTTCTGTGGCTGTTGAAAGAAAAAATGGCATCTCCCCCTACATGACTGGAAAGGCTGAGCAGCTCCACATATAGATAGCAACTTCAGGGTTAGCTTGGCTTCCATAGAACATAGAAAAATAGAGTTGGAAGGGACCTTGGAGGTCTTCAAGTCCAACTCCCTGCTTGAGCAGGAGATCCTATACCATTTCAGATAAATGGTTGTCCAGTCTCTTTTTGAAAGCCTCCAGTGATGGAGCACCCACAACTTCTGAAGGCAAGTCGTTCCACTGAATTGTTCTTAACAGTCAGGAAATTTCTCTTTGGTTCTGGGTTTCTTCTTTCCTTGGTTAGTTTCCATTCATTGCTTCTTGTCTTTCCTCTTAGTGCTTTGGAAAAGAGGTTGACCCCCTCTTCTTTGTGGCAGCCCATCAAATATTAGAACACTGCTATCATGTCACCCCTAATCCTTCTTTTCACTAAACTAGACATACCCAGTTCCAGTAGCAGTTCCTTTTTTTCTTGGAGAACGCCAGTAATGACTCCCAAATTAATCACCATGAGTTATCATCCTGATTTCACAGAACTCATTAAGCCCTAACGTGGTTTTGTTCGTTTGGTTTGAAGTGGGCATGTTGACTGAATCCAGCAGCTGTGGTTTGTAATCCATTACAGGAATACTCTAACACAACTGTGAACTCCGTCACAGTTATCCAATGCCCAAGGATGAGAAAACTACTGATTACGCCCCATATGTATGTTTAATTTATGTAAACTGACAACTGCATGGTTCCCAAATAGATCAAGTGCTTGGTGGCTAAGATTACATCCAAATAGAAGAGACTTGGGCCCATGTCTCCATCTCTATGAATCTAAAATACAAACATGTCCCAGCCATCACTTCCTTTCTCCAGAGGTCCCATGATGTTGCCTTCATCAACCTACAAGTCATCTCCAGTTCTTCTCAACCAGCATTCTCTCTTATTCCAATACTACTCAAGTATCGCCCTTGGTAGGCATAATCTGTAAAGCTTTATCACCTGTGGAGAAAAATATCAAGGGACTGTAATTATTGAAAATAAGCAAGAAATAGCAGTATAGAGAACAATAAGGGAAGCAGAAAATTTCATACCAGTCTAGTTTTCTGCCAGTTCCAGGATGGACAGAGCATTTCAACTTGGGAGCGTATGGAAAGTCCTAACTCCCTTAAGAGTCATTTCTGTTATTTAGGTATGCAGAACATAGAATCCTAAGGCTTGAAGGGACCTTTGAGGTCTTTTTTATTTAGGAAATTTATTTGCTGCCCATCTCGTATCCAATGACTCTGGGCAGCTTGCAGCATAAAAACTTTAAAGCATTAAAAAAAACATTAAAACCAACACTCATAAAACACACTCTTCTAGTCCCCCTGTTCAAGCAGGAATAGAATAGAATAGAGCTGGGACCTTGGAGGTCTTCTAGTCCAGCCCCCCGCTTAAGCAGGAGAACCTAGACCATTCCAGACAAATGGCTGTCTCGTCTCTTCTTAAAAACCTCCAGTGATGAAGTACCCACAACTTCTGGAGGCAAGCTGTTCCACTGGTTAATTGTTCTCACTGTCAGGAAGTTTCTCCTTAATTCCAGATTGCTCCTCTCCTTGATCAGTTTCCAAACATTGCTTCTCATCCTTCCCTCTGGTGGTTTGGTGAATAATGTGACCCCCTCTTCTTTGTGGCAGCCCCCTCAAATACTGGAATACTGCTATCATGTCTCCCCTATTTCTTCTTTTCTTTAGACTAGCCAAACCCAAGTCCTGTAGTCGTTCTTTGTATGTTTTAGTCTCCAGGCCTTTGATCATCTTAGTTGCTCTTCTCTGAATTTTTTCCAAACTCTCAACATCTTTTTTTGTGATATGGTGACCAAAATTGGCTGCAGTATTCCAAGTGTGGTCTTACTAGGGTTTTATAAAGTGGTACTAATACTTCGCATGATGGACAAATGGTTGTCTAGTCTCTTCTTGAACACCTCCAGTGATGGAGCACCCACAACTTCAGGAGGCAAACTATTGCATTAATTGTTCCGTTAGGAAATTTCTCCTTAGTTCTCGGTTGGATCTCTCTCTTTAATGATCTTCCACGTGTTCCTTCTTCTCTTGCCAGCCTTTTCTTTTCCAGGAGGAAAGCAACACTCGTGTAAAGGCATTCAGGAGGATCTTTTGAAGCAGCCAACTGAGGCTTGCAAAAATGGCATGTTTGGAGAGTGTGGAGCTTCCTTCTCTGTCTTTTGTGCATTGTGAAACTCCTCATCTGAAAGCTTTGCGCAGCTAAAGAGAAAAACAGAAAGAAATCAGAGACAGCAGGGGTCACTGTTGGTTCAGAAAACTTTTACATTCAACCATGATTTAGTATTTTGTTAAGGTTTGACATTTCGCGCTGGGCAGAGTTTCCAGCAAGAGCACCATCATTTTCAGTTATATATCAGCTTAGGATGGGATCCATCCATCAAGATACTGACAAACACACAAGGTCCCACCCACCCTTTTGTGTCTTCAAGATTAAAAGGGATTGTAGCAGAAGCAAAGTGGCAAAAGGAAAAAGGAGTAGTAGCTATAGCCTTGCTGTACCATATTTGGGGGCAAAGCCTCATTAGGGCCAGCCAAACCAGCACAAAAACATTCACCAACTTTCATACAGGTAACAGAATAACAGAGCTGGAAAGGACCTTGAAGGTCTTCTAGTCCATCCCCCTGCTCAAGCAGGACACCCTACACTATTCCAGACAAATTGCTGTCCAATTTCTACTTAAAATCCTCCAGTAATAGAGCAACCACAATCTCCAGAGGCAAGCCGTTCCACTGATTAATAGTTCTCACTCTCAGGAAATTTCTCCTTAGTTCTAAGTTGGATCTCTTTGATAGGTTTCCGTGAGTTAATTCTTGTCTTTCCCTTAGGTGCTTTGCAGAATAGGCTGTCCACCTCTCCTTTGTGCCTCTTAAATATTGGAAGACTGCTATCATGTCACCCCTAGTCTTTCTCTTATACTTCTCTTTCTGTTACATACCCAGTTCCTGCAACTGTTCATCATATATGTCAGCCTCCAGTCTCCTAATCATCTTTGTTGCTCTTCTCTGCTCTCTTTCTAGAGTCTCAATTTCTCTTTTGTGCTGTAATGACTAGAACTGGATGCAGTATTCCAAGTGTGGTCTTACCAAGGCAGTGTGCAACCCAGGCTTTTTAGGCAGCTGCCACACACTGCTGGCTCACACTTAAGTGGTTGTCCACTAAGAGTCCTGGATTCCTCTCACAGTTATCGCCTATTTTATACCTGACAATTTTGTTTTTACTTGCCTAAGTGTAAAACATTCCATGTCACTGAATTGCATTTTGTTGTATAGGGCCCAGTATACACGTTTGTCAAGATCTGTCTGGATCTTGAGCCTATCTTCTAGATTGTTGGCTATTCCTCCTATCTGCAAATTTGATGAATTCCCCTTCTATCCCCTCATCTAATTCATTTATGAAGATATTAAAGAGTACTGGGCATAAGACAGAACCTTGTGGTACCCCACTGTGTACTTCCCTCCATTTTAGATGTAGTTCCACTGAGGACTACATGTTGAGTGCAGTCCATCAGCCAGTTCTGAACCCATCTGGTGGTGAGGCTGTCAATCCCACATTTTTCTATCCTACCAAGATAGATGGCGGTCAGCTTTGTCAAATGCCTTACTGAAGTCCAGGAATACTATGTCCACAGCATTTTGCGGGCCCACTAATTTAATCACTTTGTCAAAGAATGCAATAAGATTGGTTTGGCCTGATCTGTTTTTGACAAACCCATGTTGTCTTCTAGTAACAGCTTTGCTTGCTTCTAGGTGTTTGAAGATTTGCTTGATTATCTTCAAAATTCTCCATCAGCCAATATTTTACAAACAATGGGACGGGCGAGAAAGGAAGGTAATCCAAAACATAGATCAACTATGAAATATACATCTCAAAATCAATTCCAAGGTGAACGATAGATAATGTTGATGGTTAGATGTTTCCACACCATTGTTTTGCTCTACTAGAAGCCTCACCCTGACCTGATAGATCTCATGCTGTCACCTACTTTTAATTTTTAGTTAATCGATTTCAGATCCTACTCCTGTTTATTAGAAATTGCAGCAAAGTTGATTTTTTTTTTTTTAACATTGTGGCTTTGTAGAATATCTGGGTGGTCCATTTTCCCACTGATGGGAATTCTTGCCCTGTTTTGCAACAGCTAGACTGAAACCAGTCACTACTTTCTCTCCTCTCTCCCTTCCCCCCACTCCAAAATTCAGCTTCCTGTTCCTGGAGTTTATCTCTTCTTCCATGCATTGTTTTAAATTTATCTCTCTCCCAAGCCACTCACTGTAGCAACACACCCACATGATCACAGCTATTGTGTAAGGTACCTGGTTGCAAAACTGCCAGAAAGTCACCTTCTCAATTCACAGGACTTTTAAAATAACAGAATACCGCAGTTGGAAGGGACCTTGGCGGTCTTCTAGTCCAACCCCCTGCTCAGGCAGGAAACCCTATACCATTTCAGACAAATGGTGTCCCGTCTCTTCTTAAAAACTTCCAGTGTTGGAGCATTCACAACTTCTGGAGGCAGGTTGTTCCACTGATTAATTGTTCTAACTGTCAGGAAATTTCTCCTTAGTTCTAGGTTGCTTCTCTCCTTGATTAGTTTCCATCCGTTGCTTCTTGTCCTGCCCTCAGGTGCTTTGGAGAAAAGCTGGATCCCCTCTTTGTGGCAACCCCTGAGATACTGGAATGCCATGTCCAGTTTTGGTCACCACAATACAAAAAAGGTGTTGAGACTTTGGAAAAAATGCAAAGAAGAGCAACTAAGATGATTAAAGGCCTGGAGAAAAAAACATATGAAGAACCGTTGCAGGAATTGGGTATGGCCAGTCTAGAGAAAAGAAGGACTACGGGTGAAATGATAACAGTGTTCTAATATTTGAGAGGCTGCCACCAAGAAGAGGGGGTCAACTTAGTTTCCAACGCACCAGAAGGCAAGACAAGAAACAATGGATGGAAACTAACCAAGGAGAGAAGCAACCTGGAATTAAGGAGAAACTTTCTAACAGTGAGGACAATTAACCAGTGGAATAGCTTGTCTTCAGATGTTGTGGGTACTTCATCACTGGAGGTTTTTAAGAAGAGACTGGACAGCCACTTGGCTGAAATGGTCTAGGGTCTCATGCTTTAGCAGGGGGCTTGACTAGAGGACCTCCAAGGTCCCTTCCAGCTCTATTCTGATTGACTTTGGGCATTTTCATCTTTTCCTTCTTATCTCCCATGCATTTTTGCATTGCTAATGTAAATGAGTTGGAATATAAATATAGGTAGTCCTCGTTTAGTGACTGGGACGAGCAACTCCATCGTTAAGTGAGGTGGCTTATAAGTGAAAAATCATGTGACAGCAATTGCATTTATGATTTTACATAGGACAACACATACTAACTGTAATGGCCAACAAGTGACTGAAAGAGAGATGATAGGAAAGTTGTGAATGCGGGCAATGGCTGCAAAATTACTCTGCATCACTGTCGCAACAGTCCTTAAATGAAGCTGTTGTTAAATGAGGACTCCCTGTAATCCATTTTTCCCCCAATCCGTTCTACAGTCTCTAGAGAGACTTTGGTGTGTGAAATGTTTAATTCCCAGCTGATGTCTGGGAGTCTGTATTCAATCAGAGCAATCATTTGCTAATAATCATATTAATTGCTATAGCTGCTGTTTTGAAGACTGGAGAAATTGAATTAGCTCTCCTTCAGAAAGACAAGAATCAGCCCTCGCCCACTTTTTCTTAAAAATGTGGCTGAACTTTGCAGGACTGACACAATAATTGTGTTCATAGATCACATTAAGGCATTTATCATTGATTCAAACATGTTTCATTCGGTAAGCCAAAACTGGGTAGGTTCACACATAACATTAAACCATAAATGATGGAGAACGGGCAACAGTATCTGGGTTTGCCCAGCTTTGCTAAGCCAAAACTAGACAAACAAGATTGAATCTCACTACAATGTCTGATTTCTGTCTGGGTTTGCTCAAGGATAGACATTTCAGCTGGTGCTTTGGTCCATCAGCTGTTATTTTGGGTGCCCTTCAATGCAGATGTGGAATTTGGAGAAGAGAAGCTTCTCCCTGCAGTTCAATTTGAGGTCACACTTTATGTTCTCCAGATGTGTTGGAATTACACCCACATCTGGAAGGTGTCTGTGTGGGAAAGATGGTTCTGTCACCGACTTTCCATTCTGAAGTCACCTTTCTATTTTTTTTTTACAGGTCTGTTCTCTACCGTGGAAGACAATGGCATCTGGAATAGAAGTGACAGTAACCTTGGAGAGAGGGATCTGTTTTGATGAAGGTTCAAGCCAACTGACTCCTTTGCTTTTAAAAGTGAAGTAACTCGATTGCTTCCTGTTGATCTGTTTCCAGCTTCTCTCAACCATCTGCTACAGAGATGGCTATCAGCAGTGGTGGGATTCAAATCCCTGAACAACTGGTTCTCTGGGTGGATGCAGGCCTGGGTCTCCGAGGCCTAGAATGGACTTCTGGAAGTGGCATCCCTGCACTTCCGGCGGGCCATTCTATGCCTGGGAGGCCTCCTCCAGGCCTCTGAGGCCTAGAACAGACTTCCGGAAGTGGCATCTCCGCACTTCCGGCAGGCCGTTCTAGGCCTGGGAGGCCTTCTCCAGGGGTGCATTCAGCCGGTTCTCCGAACTAAACAAAATTTAGCTACCAGTTCTGCTGAACCGATGTGAACCAGCTGAATCCCATCACTGGCTCTCAGAGAAGGCTGAGAGAAATCTTCCTTGGTGAGCCCTGAAAGAAGGTTGAGTGGAGGCCTCTTAAGCAGCAACCCAGGTCTACTGGCTGCTGTATTTCCAGTTCCTGCTGCAGGTGCCAAAGTTGCCCAGCTTAGAGTCACCTTGATGTTTTCCAAAGGGTTTTTTAAAATAAGGTTTTACACCTAGGTAAGAACAATCAAATGTACAGGTACAGATTAGGTGAAGCCTGGCGCAATAGCAGCAACTGTGAAAGGGATTTTGAAGTCCTAGCGGACAATCACTTAAATATGAGCAAGCAGTGTGTGGCAGCAGCCAAAAAAGGCAATGCAATCCTAAACTTCACTAACAGAAGGTAGAATTCAAGATCACATGAAGTGTTAGTGCCACTTTATAAAGCCTTAGTAAGACCACAGCTGGAACACTGCATCCAATTTTGGTCACCATATTATAAAAAAGATGTAGAGACTGGAAAGAGTGCAGAAAAGAGCAACAAAGATGATTAAGGGGCTGGAGGCTAAAACATATGAAGAACAGTTGCAGGAATTGGGTTTGCCTAGTTTAGTGAAAAGAAGGACTAGGGGTGACATAATAACTGTGTTCCAATATTTGAGGGGCTGCCACAAAGAAAAGGGGGTCAACCTATTTTCCAAAGCACCGGAAGGCAAGACAAGAAACAATGTATGGAAACTAATTAAGGAGAGAAACAATCTAGAACTAAGGAGAAATTTCCTAACAGTGAGGACAAATAACCAGTGGAACAGCTTGCCTTCAGAAGTTGTGGGTGCTCCATCACTGGAGGCTTTTAAGAAGAGACTGGACAGCCACTTGTCTGGAATGGTATAGGGTCTCCTGCTTGAGCAGGGGGTTGGACTAGAAGACCTCCAAGGTCCCTTTCAAATCTGTTATTCCCTTTCAATGCAGCTTCAGCAAATGCTGCCACTAATACCACTAAGGATGTCTGGTTTGATATTCTCTTGATGCCTTTTCAAGATTTTCCAAGTTAGTTTTGACACATGAGGAATCCCTCACAATGCCTTGAAACTGCAAGATTAGATATCAATAGCAATAGCATTTAGACTTCTATACCACCCCCTAATGTTTTACAGCATTCTCTAGGCAGTTAACAATGTAGGCATTATTTGCATATTGCCCCCAACAATTTGAGTCCTCATTTTACTGACCTTGGAGAGATGGAAGGCTGACTCAACCTTCGATCCAACAGGATCGAACTCCAGGCTGTGGGCAGAGTTTGCCTGCAATACTGCATTTTAACCATTGTGCCACCAGGACTCAGATGTCCTATGGCAAGTACCTGGGAAGAAGACTAAGACTTCCTATGCAGAACTGGTCTCAAACCTAGAACACAGAATAATAGGATTGAATAATAGGGTTGAAGTCTTCTAGCAAGTGACTCTATATCATTCTGGACAAATAAATCTCTAGTCTTCTCTTGAAAACCTCCAGTGGTGGAGCACCCACAACTTCTGGAGGCAAGCTGTTCCGCTGATTAATTGTCCTCACTGTCAGGAAATTTCTCCTTAGTTCTAGGTTGCTTCTCTCCTTGATTAGTTTCCACCCATTATTTCTTGTCCTGCCCTCAGGTGTTTTGGATAAAAAGTTAATCCCCTCTTCTCTGTGACAATCCCTCAAATACTGGGATACTGCTTTCATATCATCCTTAGTGATGTCTCATGGGGAAAAATCTCTCACTTCTTTGCTTCGATGAAGTGCAGTGCAGATCTCTGTCTTAAAGTCAAGAGATCTCTCGATTAAAGTCAATTTAAATGATTTTGCTTAGGCTGATCTGGAAAGGAGTGCCTTTGAATATGACCCAATAGATTTAAATAGCAATAGCACTTAGACTTCATAGTGCTTTATAGCACTTTCTGGGTGGTTTACAATGTCAGCATTATTTGCATATTGCCCCCAACAATCTGCATCCTCATTTTACTGACCTCAGAAGGATAGAAGGCTGAGTCAATCTTGAGCTGGTCAGGATTGAACTCCTGGCAGTGGGCAGTCTGAATGCTGTATTCTAACCGCTGCACCACCACGGCTCTTAACTGCATTGCTTAAAAGGATGACCCCTTCTCTTCTTTCCTACTCACTGCAGGAAGTCACCAAGGTTGGACTGTCCAACAGGGATACTGTGAGCCATTCGTTAGAAGGTTCTGGACCCCAACTCACAGTTGTCTCATATGGAAATTGGGCCCCATGTCTGTGAACAACAAGCATAAAAAGTTACTTCTCTTCCCCCCCCCCCCCAAGGGTTCCTTCAAACATGGTGAAATGTTCAGCCTGGTGACTCTCCACATCCTTTGTCTGCAGCATATGTGTGCACAGTAGGGTGACCACACTATTAGTTTGCTGTGTTCATACCACACCAGAAATGCAGGTGATGAATGAATTAAGTAACATGAATTAAGCAGGGCAGTAGCAACTACTTAACTGGGGGAAAGCCACGGGTTTTGAATATAGATGCATTGCTGATGAAGTTACCAAGTCTGATGAACCTGTATAATTTCATCTTATCATCCTGCTGTGATCAGGAATTGCTAGATGAATAAAGACTTTGGGATATCAAAAACCAGTTTGGTCTAGACTCTAGTGGTTAAGGTGCTAGCATAGGTACCAGGAGACTGTGAGCTCTAGTCCTGTCTTAGACATAAAAACCAGCTGTGTTACTTTGGGCCAGTCATCAGGAGACTGTGAGTTCTAGTTCTGCCTTAGGCATGAAAGCCAAGTTCTAGTCCCATCTTAGGCATGAAAGCCAACTGGGTGACTTTGGGCCAATCTCTCTATCTCAGCCTAATCCATGTCACAGGATTGTTGTTATGGGGGAAAAGAGGAGAAGAAGGAGTATTAAGAATGTTCACCACCTTGGGTTATTTATAAATAATAATAAAGGTGGGATAAATATCAGATAAATAAATTCTTCGAAGAAGGCATAGGGACAGCAGGCCTGGTAATCTGCCCTTCCACGAACTAGCTAACTAGGTGATCACGAGTCTTTCATAGTTTTAGGGTTGAGTTCATGTTCCTTGCATTTGATTGCAAAGTTTATTTCATTTGTGTTCGATATCTGTGGTCCAAGATAGAAATTTTAAGTTTAATCAATGCATGAGCTCATCTGATAAGCATAATTATCTTTCTCTCTCCAGCCATCATCCATGGATTTTGTTCTTTTAATGCTAGAAAGAGAACAAAGTTACTAACACTCCTTTGTCTATGATAAATGAATACTCCGATGCCCTTATCAAAAATGCTAGGTGGACATTGTAGCTAATAGCTAGCCAGAAGCAGCCTGGAAACATCTTAAAGCAGTATTTCACAACCTTAGCAACTCTAAGATATGTGGACTTCAACTCCCAGAAATCCATCAAGGTTTAGTACACTTGATTCAATAGACCAAATTTTTATATTTCTTTCTTTTACTTTTAACAATCTTGATCTTTAGTCCCTTCAAATAATGTCCTAGAACTTGACTTCTTTTCATTTTTTTTCTTAGACCCTTCTCACAAAAATTCTTCAAAGCTTTCACAATTCTCTTTTGTAAATCCAATATAGGAAAGGTTGGATGATGATTTGTTAAATAAAACCTGTTCATCAAGAAATCAAGACCTGAGCATTGCCTGGCTTCATCAAACATGCTGAACTCTAATCTAGAACATAAAACATGGAATAATAGGGTTGGAAGGGACCTTGGAGGTCTTCTAGTCCAATCTTCTTCTTGAGCTGGAGACCTTATATAATAATAATAATAATAATAGTAATAATAGTAATAGTAATAGTAACAACAACAACAACAACAACAACAACAACAACAATAATAATAATGTTGGAAGGGACCTTGGAGGTCATCTAGTCCAACCCCCTGCTCAGGCAGGAAACCCTGTACCATTTCAGACAAATGGCTGTCCAGTCTCTTCTTAAAAACTTCCAGTGTTGGAGCATTCACCGTTTCTGGAGGCAGGTTGTTCCACTGGTTAATTGTTCTAACTGTCAGGAAGTTTCTCCTTAGTTCCAGGTTGCTTCTCTCCTTGATTAGTTTCCATCCGTTGCTTCTTGTCCTGCCTTCAGGTGCTTTGGAGAATAGCTTCACTCCCTCTTCTTTGTGGCAGTCCCTGAGATATTGGAATGCTGCTATCATGTCCCCCCTCGTCCTATCATTTGGGACTCATGACTGTTCAATCTCTTCTTCAAAACTTCCAGAGATGGAGCACCCATAACTTCTGGAGGTAAGCTGTTCCACTGATATTGTCTGTCCAGTCCTGTCTCATTGTCAGGAAACATTTAGAAAATCTAAACAAAGTTTGGTATATCATGTGAACCTAGATAGAAGACGTAGAAGGATGCTAGGAGTCTTGATCTATAAGAAGGTATCTGACAACAGGGGTCAGTGGTCCATTACCTCAACATCATCACTTCTTCACTTGAGTGAGCGTGTCTGCAATCATCTTCCACTTGATCATTTGGATGAAGACAGCCAAGTAACAGACTTTGGACTTTCAATATTTGCTTTCTCACTAACAAGAGGCACTTACCATTTTTTTTTCTGACTCCTTCGAACTTTGGCCAATGAGAGAGACACTGCAGATACAGCAGCACGGTGCATCTGTTCTTTCACTCGGCAGGTCTTGCTCGCCAGGAGAGCTGCAAAGACCGAAAAAAAACAAGCCGCTCCATTTAGTGCAGACACGTCTCTGGTTTTGATTCCCAGTGTGTGTGCACGGCGGCAAAGCAACTTTCCTAGGCGGGTGGGAAAACTTGAAGCTGTTTAGAAATAAAAGCAAGCCACACGCCATCGCCCGCAGAGCAATAACCTTTTGAATGACAAGCACGCTCTCATCCCTCGCTTTCTTTTTCTCAATGAAAAACCAGCTGAATGAAAATGCTACACAAACAATGCCCATTCATTTGTGGACAGGGAGAGAATGTGCTGGTGCTGATGCGGTGACTCCCTCTAGGATGAGATACATTTTGGTCTGCAGAGTTCTCAATAGAATAGAATAGAATAGAATAGAATAGAATAGAATAGAATAGAATAGAATAGAATAGAATAGAATAGAATAGAATAGAATAGAGCTGGAAGGTACCTTGGAGGTCTTCTAGTCCAGCCCCCTGCTCAAGCAGGAGATCCTATACCATCTCAGGCAGATGATTGCCCAGTCTCTTCTTAAAAATCTCCAGTGATGGAGTGCCCACGATTTCTGGGGGTAAGCTGTTCCACTGGTTGATTGTCCTCACTGTTAGGAAGTTTCTCCTTAATTCCAGGTGGCTTCTCTCTTTGATCAGTTTCCAACCATTGTTTCTCATCCTTCCCTCTGGTGCTCTGGTGAATAACCTGGCCCCCTCTGCCTTGCAGCAGCCCCTCAGATACTGGAACTCTGCTATCATGTCTCCCCTATTTCTTCTTTTTTTTAGACTAGCCAAACCCAAGTTCCGCAGCCTTTCTTCGTATGTTTTAGTCTCCAGGCCTTTGATCATCTTAGTTGCTCTTCTTTGAATTTTTTCCAAACTCTCAATATCTTTTCTGTGATGTTTTCCTTGCAGAGCAGAGATTGCTAACTGCTATTCAAGACTCTGCAAGTTCCCATCACCTGAGGAGGTGTGAAACCTGCCACAAAACTTCCACTTTCAGTTATAGTTCCCTTGTTCCCTAGATCTCTGTCTATTAGCCCTTTGAAGCTGTATGACTCAACTGGTCCTATTTCCTCCATCCCTTCTTAGATTATTTTGGGTGGCAGGACGTAGATAGAATGAAACCGTTGGGTGCCCAGAATTGAATCCTCAATTGTTGATCTGCATCTGAACTCAGCAGGGTCTGACTTCTGAAAACCCATTTGAGACAGAATTTTTTCACTTGAGAGTGAAGTCTTATGGCAGGGCTGTTCAAACTTGGCCCTTTTATGACTTGTGGACTTCAACTCCCAGAATTCCTCAGCCAGGCATGCTGGCTGAGGAATTCTGGGAGTTGAAGTCCACAAGTCAGAAAAGGGCCAAGTTTGAAGACTCCTGTCTTATGGGATCCTCTTATTCTTCTCCTTGCATGAGAGAGTAGCGAAGAGTCCATCCTTGTGATATTGGTTAGATTTTTACCCTGCCTTTCTTATTTTCATAAATAACTCAAAGCAGCCAGCATACCTAATACTCCTTCTTCCTTCTATTTTTTCCACAACAACCACCCCTGTGAGGTGGGTTGGGCTGAGAGAGAGGAATTGGCTCAGTCACCCAATCAACTCCCATGCCTAAGGCGGGAGTAGAACTCACGGTCGCCTGGCGATTGGCCTAAAGTCATCTAGTCAGCTTTCGTGCCTAAGGTGGATCTAGAATTCACAACCTCCTGGTGATGGGCCCAAAGTCACCTAGCTGGCTTTTATTTTTAAGGCAGAACTAGAACTCACAGTCTCCTGGTGATTGGTCTAAAATCATCTAGTCAGCTTTCATGCCTAAGGTGGATCTAGAATTCACAACCTCCTGGTGATGGGCCCAAAGTCACCTAGCCGGCTTTTATTTTTAAGGCAGAACTAGAACTCACAGTCGTCTAGTGATTGGCCCAAAGTCATCCAGTCGGCTTTCATGCCTAAGGCGGGACTAGAATCCACAGTCTCTGTGCAAAGATAAATCCCCTTTACTTTCCAACTTGGAGACTTGCCTAATTCTTCCACTGATCTCCTTTGCTGGAGTGAGGTCAAGACCTTCATTGCATTAATTGGTGAAGCCCACTTATGATCAGGCCCTGAAAATGAAGCCATTCTCACTTAATTGCTGGCTGACTGGATCCAGATCTTCAGGGAAGAACTGGATTGCCTATATCCATTTCATTCAGGGCTTAGGCCCCCCAAACTGCCTGTTATCTTGCTTGTGACCTTTGCTAAGAAAGAGATGGGGAGGAGCGAGAATTGTTCGCTGCTCCAGGGCCTCTTTTGATTTCATCCATTACTGTCTCCTTCTGTAGAGTTGGATGATGCCGGGGATATTTCCCTCAACCTCGTGGTGTTTACATTGGACGGTTTCACCCAGTTTTATCTGATCCACTTTTCCACTGCTGAGTGAGATCATTCCGAGATTGAAAGAGTCCTTTCATCAACACACTGATGACATCCAGAGAGAGCTTTATCTCTCTTCTTCTTCAGAGCCAGGTAAGACAGTGGAACTACTGAATGAGTCTCATGACATGATAATGGATAGCTGAGCCCTTAAACCAAGATTCAATCCAGCCACGATAGAGGATTTGTCAGTATAAGGAAAGGGGTTTTTCTAAGGACTTGAGAGATTTATTGGACTGGAGGTCAACCCTGCAAACTACAATAACTGGGATCACCTGAGAGATATCAGAGAGGCTATTCCCTGCCCACCCCCCAAGTTTCCTTTTTGTTTCTGCTGTGTGTAGGAAGTGTATAAAAGATGTCATTGTTGTTATTAATATTTAACTGTTTTTAATAGGACTAGAGGTGATATGATAGCAGTCTTCCAGTATGTGAGAGTTTATCACGGAGAAGAGGGGGTCAACCTATTCTCCAAAGCACCTGGAGGTAGGACAAGAAGTAACAGATGAAAGATCATTAAAGAAAGATCCAACCTAGAACTAAGGAGAATTTTCTTGACAGTGAGAACAATTAATCAGTGGAACAGCTTGCCTTCAGAAGTTGTGGGTGCTCCATCACTGGAGGTTTTCAAGAAGAGACTGACTATTTGTCCAGAATGGTATAGGGTCTCCTGCTTGAGCAGAGGGTTGGACTAGAAGACCTCCAAGATTCCTTCCAATCCTGTTATTCTACATTCTAGCAGGACCCTATACCATTTCAGACAAATGGTTGTCCAGTCTCTTTTTGAAAGCCTCCAGTGATGGAGCACCCACAACTTCTGAAGGTAAGCCGTTCCACTGATAATAATGATAATAATGATAATAATGATAATGATAGTGATAATGATAATGATAATAATGATAATAATAATAATAATAATAATAATAATAATAATAATAATAATAATAATAATAATAATAGTAATAGTAATAGTAATAGTAATAGTAATAATAATAATAATAATAATAATAATAATAATAATAATAATAATAATGATGATGATGATGATGATGATGATGATGATGATGATGATGATGATGATGATGATGGAAGGGACCTTGAAGGTCATCTAGTCCAACCCCCTGCTCAGGCAGGAAACCCTACCATTTCAGACAAATGGCTGTCCAGTCTCTTCTTAAAAACTTCCAGTGTTGGAGCATTCACAGCTTCTGGAGGCAGGTTGTTCCACTGGTTAATTGTTCTGTCAGGAAGCTTCTCCTTAGTTCTAGGTTGCTTCTCTCCTTGATTAGTTTCCATCCGTTGCTTCTTGTCCTGCCTTCAGGCGCTTTGGAGAATAGCTTGACTCCCTCTTCTTTGTGGCAAGCCCCTGAGATATTGGAACAGCTATCATGTCCCCCCTCGTCATACCCCAATTCCAGCAACCGTTCCTTATATGTTTTAGCCTCCAGTCCCCTAATCATCTTTGTTGCTCTTCTCTGTACTCTTTCTAGAGTCTCAACATCTTTTTTACATTGTGGTGACCAAAACTGAATGCAGTATTCCAAGTGTGGCCTTACCAAGGCATTGTAAAGTGGTATTAACACTTCACCTGATCTTGATTCTATCCCTCTGTTAATGCAGCCTAGCACTGTGTTGGCTTTTTTGGGCAGCTGCAGCACACTGCTGGCTCATATTTAAGTGATTGTCCACTAGGACTCCGAGGTCCCTCTCACAGTTACTACTATTGAGCAATTGTTCTAACTGTTAGGAAATTCTTCCTTAGTTCTAGACTGGTTCTCTCCTTGGTTAGTTTCTTGTCTTGCCTTTTGGTGCTTAGGAAAATAATTTGACCCCCTTATCTTTGTAGGAGCCCCTCAAATGTTGGAACACTGTTATCGTGTCTCCCTAGTCCTGTTTAGACTAGTCACACCCAATTTCTGTAACCGTTCTTCAGCCCTCTAATCATTCTTGCTCTTCTCTGAACTCTGAACTCCTTGCAGAGTCTTAAATTTTAAAAAAAAAACTTTAAAATTTTAAAACATGAAAAAGTCCTTCTAAAGAGACTAAGGATAAATTTCTTGACAGTGAGAACAATCACTGGAACAGCTTGCCTTCAGAAGTTGTGGGTTTTTAAGAAGAGATTGGACAACCATTTGTCTGAAATGGTATAAAGTTTCCTGCCAAAGCAGGGGGTTGGGCTAGAAGACCTCAAAGGTCCCTTCCGTTATTCTGTTAAGTTGGCCAGTTCAGGTTGAGTAAGCAGGATTGGGTTTTAAAGGATGGCATGGGTGCTTTGAGTCTCTGTAAGGTTTGAGATACACATTTTGACTCTTAATACTCTCAAAATCATCCAAAGTGTAAAAATAACCCATAATTTGGTCCTACCAACTCTGGAGGGAGCATAAAAAGGGTGCAGGCAGGCATCATGTGACTTTAACTTTCCATTTTGTTATTTATATCTGGATGTATCCAAGGAAATCAATAGGGAAAACTTCTACATCTGTTGGACAACTTACCCACCTCAAAATGGAGGGGAATCTGCTAATCATTCTCAATAAACATTGACTGAGGGGATCTCTGAGATCTGTGAAGAAGCCATGAGGGAAATATATATGACTTTGCCCTCATCCCTCCTGTAAAGGATCAAGTTCTGGATTTTAGATCTCCTACAACACTTTGGGAGAAGTTGCATGGAAAATGGAGCCAGGAACCAGTTCAGCAGTTTTTCTTCTGGCTTGCTATATAATAGTGTTTTTTTGCTTTTTGATGTCACCTCTGTTGCTTTGCTTCCAAAGTAGTCAGTGGTAAGTAGAAGTGGGGAAATCTTTTACAGGCAGATAAGAGGTCTAGTAGGCCTTACGGTTGGACAAGTTTGAAGAAGGAACATACCCCACCTTCCTTCCTCTCAGATTACAGGGTGGCCTTTCTTATGGTGATGAAAGGCTGACCACTTTTTGTGAATTAACGGTCACTTAAAAAAAATAAATGAATGAGAGAAGCAGGCAGAAAAGGAAGTTGTGCTCGTGTTTTATGGGTTGCATTTCCTTTCGGCAAATGTTGTTTCGTTTTAGAGGTGCACTTTTGTGAAAGAGATGCGGGAGAAGATTTTGGTCAGGCCTCAGGGTGACTTCATTCACAAGGGAAGTTGTGAAAGTTGAAGAGAAACTCAGTTCTGGAAGCGTAATTTTGTGCAAAAGGGGGGGAAAAGAAAGAAATAAGAAATAAAGAATAAAATAAAAAGAAATAAAGAAAGCCAGAATTAGAAAATGAGAAAGAATAGACAGCATCGAACAGGGAGAGGAGAAAAGGGACAGCTGTGGTCTTATTATTCTAAAGTTTCATTTTTTTAAAAAAAAAATATTTTTATTTAATGTTTACATAGAGTGTATATTATATACATTTCACACAGACCCTAGAAGATAATTATAGATATTGTATGTCAGTTAACCTTTAACTATGATGTTGAGGACACTAAATGCAATCATTTAAAAGCATTATTAAACAATAATACTTAAATAATAATGTTACGCAGGTAGTCCTCAATTTATAACCATTCGTTTAGCAACTATTCAAAGATACAATGGCACTGGGGGAAAAAATGGACTTACAACTGATCTTTGCATGATCAGTATTTGGATGCTTGGCAACAGGCGTGAATTGGTGATGGTTGCAGCATCCTGGAGTCGTATGACCACTACTTGCAACTTTCTCTGCCAGCTTCCAACAAGCAAAATCAATGGGGGAGGCTAGATTTGCTTACTGGCCCTTAACAACTGCAGTGACTCACTTAACAACCATGGCAAAAATGGTTGTAGAATCAGGCACAAGTCCCTTAACAACCTTCTTGTTTAGCGACAAAAATTCTGGTTCTAATTCTGCTGATAAACTGAGGACTACCTGTATAACAGAAACACATATACGTGTGCGGACACACACATCCAAGCCCATATCTCTTGTTTTTATTTTTCTAATCCCTAAACCTATACATGAAATTGTTTATCATCATCAAAATACACCAAAGGGAAAAAAAAACATTCCTGGTTTTTAAAATGATGACTTCTCCTCGCAATTATATTTATTTAGAAGGCTTCTACACCGACCCACTCAATCAAACTAGGCGGTTAATAATAACAACGATATAAAATCAACAATCCATCTGTGAAAACCCAATCCCTGGAAGGAGCTAAAGGAAGCTAAACTGACACCCACCCAGTCTCCATTGGGCAAGTTACTTAGCCAGGAACTGCTGGTTTGTTCCAATGTTCACGGCAAACAGGGCCGTTCTAGGCACTCCACCTCTGTGATCATTTGCAAAACATGCTAATGGTGGCACCAGTCTTGGTTGATGTGAACTGGGGAAGGAAGCCAAAGCCTTCTAGTCTACTGAGTAACAGTTGGAGATTTTTTTGTATGATTTATTTAGCGTATGGCATGCAATCACTGATATACAAATTGAGTTTAAGCATCAGCAAATATCTCTGTGTCTGCATCTGTATCTATATATACAATATATATCTATATATGTATATATAGCTATATCTATTATACATACAATATATATTTATATCCATAGCTATATATCTAATAGAACTAAGAAGAAATTTCCTGACAGAACAATTAACCAGTGGAACAACCTACCTCCAGAAGCGGTGAATGCTCCAACGGTGGAAGTTTTTAAGAAGAGACTGGACAGCCATTTGTCTGAAATGGTATAGGGTTTCCTGCCTGAGCAGGGGGTTGGACTAGATGACCTCCAAGATCCCCTCCAACTCTGCTATTCTATTCTATTCTATTCTATTCTATTCTATTCTATTCTATTCCATTCCATTCCATTCCATTTTCTATTCAATATATAGACACAGATACAGATACATGGACAATACAATAAAAACCATAGTAAGATCACCATAATATGGAACCATAGAACTGCAATGGGACAGATGTTATAATTCGATATCTAAGGAAGCTGACCACCTAACTGCTTCTGGTGTGGCTGTGGTTAGATCACCCCAGGTGTCTTGAAATGTCCTGAGGGGACATTTGGAGAATTAAAACATGGAAAGAAAGAAAGAAATGACCAAGCCATCTGACATTGTGTTCTGTCATACAGAAAGATGAACCCGTGGACTGGGAGAAGGGTATATTGTGGGATTCGGGCCAATGAATGCGTGGAGGGGAATGTATGAATGAGGGAAAGGTGTGGAAGGGTGTCGTGAGAAAGTCAAAGTTTTGTTCTTGGGATGGTTTCCAATGTGGGAGTTCATCTTTTGACAGACCTGTGGCTCTTGGGTCTAGGGCAGACTTTGTGCTTCACTCAGTGTGAAAGCTATCGATCCAACACAGCTTAATTAAACTCTCTGGCACTTTTAATTCCCTGCTGTCTAGATAAGATGCCTTAAAGATTCAGGATTTAGTTAGACAACAAGTCGGGCTTCTTAATTGGACTTCATTCCGAAAGCTGTTGGGACTTGCTGCTTGGTGGAACCATTCGGGGATGTGGTCTATGGGTAGTCCTTGACTTACAACTATTCATTTAGCAACCGTTCAAAGTTACAACAGCACTGAAAAAGGTGACTTATAACTGGACCTTGCACTTACAACGCACATCCCTATGGTCACATCATCAAATTCAGGTGCTTCACAAATGGCAGGTGTTCCAAGGTCTTGTGATCACCGTTTGCCACCTTCCCAGCAGCTTCCGACAAGCAAAGTCAATGGGACAAGCCAGATTCACTTAACGACCCCATGATTCACTTAACAACTGCAGTGATTTGCTTAACAACCAACAACCGTGGCAATATATATATTAAAGTGCCAAAACTGAACACTTTAACAACAGAATAATCAGAGAAGCCATTGAGATAGAAAAACGCCCACACAGCATGAATAAACGAGATGATACCTCCCGCTACCAGCCATTTGGAAACCCAGCCTTATTGACAGACGAATCCCTAGCACAAGGAGCGACACTGGACCCACACTCACGAAGACCACACATGATGTTACCACCACACATCCACGCAAAAAGCAGACTCAAACCCGCACCGATGATGAGGCACGACCGCGGACCAGAAACCAGACCACAGCTGCATCATTGGCCATTTTAAACCCCTCCATTCCATACGTGAAGCAAACTGACACCCACCTGGAAGATGTGGCACGACCACGAACGCGAAGCCAAACTACAGCAATGCAGCTCTCCATCTCAAATTCCCCTGCAACTCAGACTAATCCTAGCACAACAGGGCCCCCACCCAAGCAGAGCACACCCCCATCCAATCAGAGCACAGCCAACCCTCCATCCAATCAGAGCACAGCCAACATCCAATCAGAGCACAGCCAAGCCCCTAACCAATCAGAACACACCTCCACCCAATCAGAACACAGCTAAGCTCCCATCCAATCAGTTCATACCTCCACTGGCAGTTAAAAGGAAGAAACAGCTGCGATCACACATTGCTCCTAGAAGCACGAAGCCGAAGACACCAGCCTGAAGATGACGAATGGGACTTCGTCGAAACGTTGCCAAGACACTTTCAATTTTACACGGGAGAAAACCCGAATTACCAAAGACCTACATACAAACACCCGTGAAAACCTCATATATATATCATAAAATCAGGTATGAATCACTTAACAAACAACTTGCTTAGCAGCAGCAATTCTGGTTCCAGTTGTGAGTCAAAGACTACCTGTGTTATTGTCCATGAGATTGAAGAACTGGGTACCCCCAATCCTTTGCCCCACCCCCAAGTTGTGAACAATGCAAAGAAAAAGACCTTATACCATCCCATTTGGTTGGGATAGTATCAGGTCTCCTGCCCTGAGCAGAGGGTTTGCACTAGAAGACCCCTAAGGTCCCTTCCAGCCCTGTGATTCTACGTTCTATGAAAAACAGCAAATTGTATCAATTAGCAGCACACGTAGTTGATCACCAAGTCATGATTTCCTAATATTTTCTATTCAGTGGTGGGATTCAGATATGTGAACAACCGGTTCTCTGTGTGGATGCCGCTTCCGGAAGTCCATTCTGGGCCTGGGCAACAAAAAATTAGCTACCGGTTCTGCCGATGTGGTGCGAACTGGCTGAATCCCGCCACTGTTTCTATTCCAATTCTTCCTTTTGCTTCTTGGAAAAGGGCAGATGAGTGAATGCACTGCATTAGTGTAATGCTTTAAGTTCAGGATCTTTTAAGAAGGACGAAAACCTTGGGAAACTCAAATGGGTAATGCGACATTGAGTAGAATAGAATGTAACGTAACATAACGTAGCGTGATGTAACAGAACAGGACAGGACAGAACAGAACAGAACATTTTATTTGGCCAAGTGTGATTAGACACCCAAGGAATTTGTCTCCAGTGCAGAAGTTCTCAGAATATATGATACCAATAAGCGAAGGTAGTAGAAAAGATGAGAATAATAATAATACAATGCCATAAATAATAATGATAATAATAATAGAGTGCCACAAAGAATCCTCCTTGGACATATTGCAGCCTCTCCCTGAATCTTCCCAGTCAGATGGATACTATGACAATGCCCATCATCCCCAGACGACCTTGTTGGCCGGGCTAATGGTTATAGATCCATTCCTGCTGAAAGAAAAGTGGATCAGTAACACCACTATAATGAGTTCAAAAGACTGTCCTACTTACTTCCCTTTTTTAAGCTTGACAGATTTACCTCTCTTGACCTCTAGATGGCACTTTCTCCTCGTTTTTGGATTTTCTCCTCTTCAGTAGTTCGCTGTTTATCTATCATTTATTTTTACCTTAAAAGTTGCTTGGCTTATAGACCAGACATTGGTAACCCAAGGTCCTCTAGGGGCTTTGGATTTCAACACCCATCAATCCATGATAGTGTGGCCAGTAACAAGAGTTAATTGGAACGGTAGCCCAGAACCTTTGGAGAATATCAGATTGGCTATTCCTGTACAAGGCATTCTTCTCAGCATGAAAGGGGATGGAGCAATCTGAGGTCAACTACTGGGAACGTAGTCTGAGCTCTTTTATGGACCTGATCAGCAGCTCTGTCTAAGCCTGCATTTGTAGCATTATGGATTCATCTATGCAGTAGTCACCTTATTTTCCATTTCTTCTCCTGCGAGGAAGCACCAGAAGACAAGACAAGAAACAATGGATGGAAACTAATCAAGGAGAGAAACATCCTGGAATTAAGAAGAAACGTCCTAATAGTGAGAACAATTAACCAGTGGAACAGGTTGCCTTCCAAAGGCTTTTAAGAAGAGACTGGACAGCCACTTGTCTGGAATGGTATAGGCATAGGGCAGGGGTAGGCAACCTTGGCTCTTTTATGACTCGTGGACTTCAACTCCCAGAATTCCTGAGTCAGCTATGCTGGGAGTTGAAGTCCATGCGTCAGAATTCTGGGAGTTGAAGTCCATGAGTCATAAAAGAGCCAAGGTTGCCTACCCCTGGTATAGGGTCTCCTGCTTGAGCAGGGGGTTGGACTGGAAGACCTCCGAGGTCTTTTCCAGCTCTATTTTGATTGATTGATAGGTTCAAAGTACTTTCCCAGAACCAATTCTTCAAGCAACATCTTCCATTTCTGAGGTCAGCAGGAGCTAAAGGAGGTGGGGAATGGAACAGTGAACAGGAAACATGTTCTGGAACATCCTTTCTTCTCCTTCCAAACTCTATGTTGCTCCCCTAAATTCAGCTGCTGGATGGCCGGCTAGCCAATCTTGAACCATACCACTGCAATTCTGCAACTTCCTTTTCTTCACAACCCACAGGCATCATCAGCTGACTCTGGGTTCTTCTGAAATGAAGGGAGGCTGGTAGGTGTGTCCTTATGTTTCTATGTGTATCTAAAAAGTCAAGTTGGCACCCTAATTACATGATCATAATGCACGTAAAAAGGGTGGCACTTAGTAGCCACCATCTTGATGTCTTTCTAGTCACCCTATTCCTACAAGGACTCTTGTGGTTTTAGTGAATTCCATATTATCTTGGCATCTGGCACTGAGTTAACAATAAGCCTGGGGATGGGGTCTACTCTGTTCCTATTGGCTTCACAGTGGGGGCCTCAGGTGTGCCCAGCCAACCTCGCAGGATTGTCGCTATGGGGAATAACAGGAAGACGAAGCACCATCGAGCTCTTGAAGGAAAGGCAGGGCGGAAAAAAGGAGGAGAGCCTGTGGGGCTGAAGTGATCAGAGATACAGCCTCCAGCTCCACCTGGCCTACCTCACAGGGATGTCATAGTGGTAGGCGGAATAGGATAGAATACAGCTGGAAGGGACCTTGGAGGTCTTCTAGACCAGCCCCCTGCTCAAGCAGGAGAACCTATACCATCTCAGACAAGTGACTGTCCAGTCTCTTCTTAAAATCCTCCAGTGATGGAGCGCCCATGATTTCTGGAGGCAAGCTCTTCCACTGGTTAATTGTCCTCACTGTGAGGAAGTTTTTCCTAAATTCCAGGTTGCTTCTCTCTTTGATCAGTTTCCAACCATTGTCTCTTGTCCTCTGGTGCTTTGGAGAATAGTTTGACCCCCTCTTCTTTGTGGCAGCCTCTCAAATACTGGAATACTGCTATCATGTTGCCCCTGTTTCTTCTTCTTTTTTGGCTGATTTGGGCAGGGGTCTTATCCTCTGCTCTCTGCTGCATGGTGTGCCAGCGGTTTCCATGGCGGCAGGGCTGGCCGAACTGAGAGATTTTGAGTATCCACAGGCCATGAAGTGAGTCTGTGGAATATGCAGAGCTTGTGGGATGGCTGCCTGGAATGGAAAATCCTCCTATTATGTCCAGATTGTCCCACTTCAGCAAGTACTCTGTCTCGCCCAACCTGTCAACCTGCTTCATGGGAGGACATGCTGGCTGAAGTAAGAGAGGCCTCCTCCATGGGAAGGTCACTTCTTCTTAAGGAGAAACTTCCTGACAGTGAGGACAATCAACCAGTGGAACAGCTTGCCTCCAGAAATCGCGGGCGCTCCATCGCTGGAAATTTTTAAGAAGAGACTAGACAGTCACTTGTCTGAGATGGTATCGATTCTCCTGCTTGAGCAGGGGGCTGGACTAGAAGACCTCCAAGGTCCCTTCCAGCTTCTATTCTATTCTATTCTATTCTATTCTATTCTATTCTATTCTATTCTATTCTATTCTATTCTATTCTACTCTACTCTACTCTACTCTACTCTACTCTACTCTACTCTACTCCTATTCTACTCTACTCCTATTCTATTCTATTCTATTCTATTCTATTCTATTCTATTCTATTCTATTCTATTCTATTCTATTCTATTCTATTCTATTCTATTCTACTCTACTCTACTCTACTCCTATTCTACTCTACTCTACTTCTATTCTATTCTATTCTATTCTATTCTATTCTATTCTATTCTATTCTATTCTATTCTATTCTATTCTATTCTATTCTATTCTATTCTATTCTATTCTATTCTATTCTATTCTATTCTATTCTCAGATGTTTATTCGTTTATTATTCACGTTTATATAGATGCCCTTCTCACCGAAGGTGATTCTAGGTCATACTCAACAATAAATAAAAAGAGAAAATATAAAAACAGCAAATATAAATATATGAAAAAAACCATCATAATAAACAGACTAAAATCCAGAAATGCAACTCATAGTTGAAGGAAATAGACATGGACCCTTCAATTCCATGGGAGCCCCAGCCTGGTCACATAACCGAGTCTTAAGGGATTTTCAGAAAGTCAGAAGGGATGAGGACAATCTAAATTAAGGAGGAAAGAATATTCCATAAGAAGGGCGACATAACAAAGAATACACATCTTCTGGGACCCATGAAATGTAGATCCCTAGTCGATAGTATCAGTAGCATGTCTTCTCTGCAGGATCTGATGTCATAGGCTGATTAAAGTGGGGAGAAGTGGTCCATCTGATAGCCCAGTCCCCATGCCATGAAAGACTTTAAAGGTCAACACCATCACCTTGAATTGAACCTGGAAGCCAACTGGCAACCAATGCAGCTTGTGGAGTAGACGTCTAATATGCGTTATCCCAGGAGAACACCAAATTGCACACGTTGTTGCATTCTGTAGGAGCAGAAGCTTCCAGATGCTCTTCAAGGACAGTCCCACCTAGACCACGTTGCAGTAGTCCAATCTGGAGATGATTGGGGCATGAGTAACTGTCAGCAGGAACATGGTGCAAGATGAACCTGGGCAAAGGTGCACAACTGGCACCTGCTCCTGATTTATAGGGTGGGTTGTAAAACGACCTTAGAAAACTGAATGAATGCAAATTACATGTGAGTTCCCAGTGTGATGCGATTACAAAGAAGGCAAACACAGTTGTAGGCTATGTCACCAGAAGAGTAATTCTCAGATTAGAAGGTTCAATGGTCCCCTTTTGTTATGCTTTAGTTAGACCTCACCTTGAACATTGTGTCCAGTTCTGATCACCATCGTTCAAGAAGGATCTTGAGAATCACATCTACCCATCCCACCAGGGCCTAAAAGAAAGGGAACATTGCAGCGACCCACCCTTTTGAAGCATCATCCCTCCAGAGGTCAGATTGGCTTCAATCTTGTTGGCTGCAAAAAATGAATGGTGTTCTCTTGCAGATTATGTTTTTTTACGGTTTAATAAAAAATGAGGAGGTGATAAGCCCCCTGGGAAAGCCAAGGGAAATCATCAAAACAATTAAAAAATGAAAGTTAGAATATTTCGGACATGTGATGTGACACCCAGAAAAATACAGCATACTCCATTTAATCCTCCAGGGAAAGATTGAAGGCAAACGAGGTCCAGGCAGAAGAAGAACATCATGGCTTCAAAATCTAAGGGATTGGTTTGGACAAAACTCAGCAGCACTTTTTCGTGTGGCTGCTGACAATGTCCAATAATGGAAGAAGAAGAAGAAGAAGAAGAAGAAGAAGAAGAAGAAGAAGAAGAAGAAGAAGAAGAAGAAGAAGAAGAAGAAGAAGAAGAAGAAGAAGAAGAAGAAGAAGAAGAAGAAGAAGAAGAAGAGAAAAGAAGAAGAAGAAGAAGAAGAAGAAGAAAAGAAGAAGAAGAAGAAAAGAAGAAGAAGAAGAAGAAGAAGAAGAAGAAGAAGAAGAAGAAGAAGAAGAAGAAGAAGAAGAAGAAGAAGAAGAAGAAGAAGAAGAAGAAGAAGAAGAAGAAGAAGAAGAAGAAGAAGAATGGTTTAATAGTTTGCATTGGTTGGGGTTTTTTAATGTTTTGTTGACTTTCGTGGTTATAATTTTTGGTTCAGGGTTTTTTTGAGAGGGGGGACTTTGTTGCGGATTTTCAACTTTGTAAGCCACCCAAAGTCATGAAAGTGAGATGGGCATCTATATAAATTGAACCAACTAGCAATCCAATCAACCAGCCAACCAGAACAGTTACCTAGAAGAACATAAATGGGCTGAGCCTGGAAACCAAATCCTGCAAGAAAGCTTGAGGGTCTAAGTAACCTTGAGAGGGACATGATAGCACCTGCAGGAATATCACCTAATTCAGGGGTAGGCAACCTTGGCTCTTTTATGACTCGTGGACTTCAACTCCCAGAATTCCTGAGCCAGCCATGCTGAGGGGAAAAGGAGAGGTTTCCAACCTGAGCCATGCTGGCTCAGGAATTCTGGGAATTGAAGTCCACGAGTCATAAAAGAGCCAAGGTTGCCTACCCCTGACCTAAGTTCTCTGCACTCCTAAAGAGATACTTGGAGAGGATTTATATTAACTGTATTTTTTAATATACTCAATTGTCAAATGACATGAAATCAAATGCAGCTTTTGTCTTGGTTCTACAGGGAGTCCTCGGCTTACAGCCACAACTGAGCCCCACATTTCTGTGCCTAGGTGAGAAAATTGTCAAGTGAGTTTTGCTTCATTTCTTGTCCCAGTTGTTAAGTGAATCACTGCAGTTGTTAAGCTAGTAACAAGGTTGTTCAGTGCATCTGGCTTCCCCATTGACTTTGCTTGTCAGAAGGTGGCAAAAGGGGATCACATGACCTTGGGATACAGCAACGGTCATAAAGATGAGCCAGTTGCCAAGCACCTGAATCTTGATCACATGACCATGGGGATGCTGCAATGGTCATAAGTGTGAAAAATGGTCATAAGTCACTTTTTAAGTGCCATTGGAACTTCAAGTGGCCACTAAATGAATGATTTTAAGTCGAGGATTACCTGTACTTTACTTCTTTTTAGCATAAGTCTGTCTGCACACCACTCAAAAGCAAGGCTCAGCCAAAGTTATATGCCTCGGTCCTTACAACTGAATCTCCAACTGTTCAATGTAGCCTTGACTTCTCATCTTCATTGTTACTGTGGTGCTAAAGCTGTTGGCAGTACAGATCTCTGCCTTATCCTGGCCTCCTTTTGACAGATCCCCAGTGGGCTTCTTCTGAAACCTTCCCATCACTTGCCATTGGGTCCTGTGTCCAATTAATCACCCACGTCAAGGCGTGTGGACTGACCTTCTCGGAGTCACATTTGCTAGCTTGCAGCTATTGATTATAGATAAGTGGATGTCTGCATGGAAAAATACGTTGATGGCGGGGGAAAAATAAGTTCGGTCTAAACCTGTTCCCCTCTTCCTGAAAGCTGAAGGTGGTCTTTGAAAACCTTTTCTACCTTAATACGGGACTTTGATGGGTGGAAAATCTCTCCGCTGCACTTTCCCTGTCAGTGATCACTTGTGGGTACGTATAGAACGAGCCGATAGGATGCCTTCATTCCTCATTAGAGTTATGAACTGCTTGGAAAGCAATTTGGTGCTGGTATAATCAGAATAGCTCCCTTCGCAAGGAAATTTGGAAACTCAACAGAGATTGAGTGGGAATCTCATAAGGCTCAAAATTAATCCTGTGAGAGGATTACTCTGTTGGGATGCTGGGTTCCTCCTCAAAATCATTTGGGGGGGGGGTGTAACCTCAAACTTTGAGTGGGAAGTTGGGAAGGTCTATGCAAAAAGGATATTACATTTGGCGAAGCTTTGATAGGATGTGTCAACAAGATACGATGATGATGATGATGATGATGATGATGATGATGATGATGATGATGATGATGATAATAATAATAATAATAATAATAATAATAATAATAATAATAATAATAATAATATATTATATAATAATAATAATAATAATAATAATATAATAATAAAGTTGGAAGGGACCTTGGAGGTCATCAAGTCCAACCCCCTGCTCAGGCAGGAAACCCTATACCATTTCAGACAAATGGCTGTCCAGTCTCTTCTTAAAAACTTCCACTGTTGGAGCATTCACCGCTTCTGGAGGCAGGTGTTCCACTGGTTAATTGTTCTAACTGTCAGGAAGTTTCTCCTTAGTTCTAGGTTGCTTCTCTCCTTGATTAGTTTCCATCCGTTGCTTCTTGTCCTGCCTTCAGGCGCCTTGGAAAATAGCTTCACTCCCTCTTCTTTGTGGCAGCCCCTGAGATATTGGAACACTGCTATCATGTCCCCCCTCGTCCTTCTCTTCATTAAACAAGACATACCCAATTCCAGCTACCGTTCCTTATATGTTTTAGCCTCCAGACCTCTAATCATCTTTGTTGCTCTTCTCTGTACTCTTTCTAGAGTCTCAACATCTTTCTAGACATCTTTCAACATGCCCGATTTAAGTTTGTGCATACATGGAGATGAGGCTATGGAGTAACTAGATGCCCTTGAGTGCCCCTTGGGTTGCTTCACTTCCAAGGTCCACCAATATTACCAAACTATCAAGCACATAGGTCAAGCTAGGGCATTTCTCCTCCCCAAGGCATTCCTCCCAGATCCTGCTGACATACCTGCAGAAGATTTGAGCCCAGTTTAAATACCATCCAGAGGCTGCCATCCAGGGACAAATCATGCACTACAAAGATCATTTGGAGCGGAAGGAACTTCTAATGTAATTTATTGGATTCCCTGCTTGGATTGCCCTTGTGACTACGTAGATCTGACGGGGAGGAAGCTAACCCCCAGATTGTGAGAATACGAATGAGCAGATGAGGTGATCCGAACTCACTGGTACGCTCACACTGCAGTGAAGAAGGGTATTCAATTTCACGGCTACTACAATTGTTGGCCGAGTAGGGACAAAAATAGCCAGAGAAATCTTTGAAGCCTGGGAAATGGGCCCCTTGCCAGTCAAAAGGAGTATTGATTTACCTCCAGCTTATCAGGTACTTAGGAACTCAGTGGCACAAGGCAACAACAATCAAGAGCCAGCCGTCAACAACCTAATTAACAACCAAAAGCTATATCCAACCAGGCACCATATAAATGCAACATACGGAACAGGCCAGTGTACGTATTCTGGAGAGAGAGAAGTTTAATTCCAATGATGCTTTATAGCAGTGATGGCGAACCTTTTAGAGACCGAGTGCCCAAACTGCAACCCCAAACCCACTTATGTATCGCCGGGTGGGCGTGGCCCGCCGGGTGGGCGTGGCCCACTGGGTGGGTGTGGTTATGGTGGTCATGTCAGATGGGTGGGCGTGGCCAGGGTGGGCGTGGCCAGCTCATTGTTGCTCCTGGGGAGGGATGCCTATGGAGGCCGGGCAGGGTTGGGGGAGATCCAGGGGGTCTCTGGCGGGTGGGGCGGTGGGCAGGAGGCTCGTCCTGCAGGGTGAGACGAGGCAAGGCGAGGCAGGGCAGGGGTGCCATTGTTGCAGGGCAAGGCGAGGCAGGGGCCGGGGCGGCTGCTGCCTGACACCATCGGCCCCCACACACAGAGGCCAGCGAGCGAATGGGTGCTGGGATGCATCCGGCCACATGGGACCTCAGCGAGTTAGCAGGCGGCTGGTTGAAGAGGACGGTTGCCATCTCCGGGGCATGGCGCAAGTGCCCACAGAGAGGGCTCTGAGTGCCGCCTCTGGCACGCGTGCCATAGGTTCGCCACCACTGGACTAGGGGAACAATATGGAACAAAGAAGAAACTACCATTTTGTTTTGGGCACACCTTGGTTAATTCCTGACTAAATTGGTTCATGAAGGGGGCACCTTCTTCACCTGTTAAAAATGCAGACACAGCTCAAGCCCCATTCCTTGGAATGTGTCTGCTTTTGGGATAATCTAGCCCCTCACCTAATGTGGGTGTGATCAAGTCTGCTAGGTCAGTCTCAGCGCTTAAAGTCTACCCTAGCAGTATTGGCCCAAGCAGTTAGATTTATTACAGAGAAATCAGTTCCAATCTCTCATTTCTGGGGAATCTGCTCGGCTGATGTTTTGCTATTTTTTTCACTTATGTAATACTATTGTGGTTTTGGCTTGTGTTTTGCATTGTACACTTTGTACTTACAACTGTCGGGTTTTCAGATTGAACCATGGATGGTTTAAGTGTGTTATTTATTTTATGTAAGCTGTCACAAGTCTTTTTTGAATTGTGGCAGGATAGAAATATCTGTAGGGAATAAATAACTTCCAAAGAGTGTGCGGTTTGCAGGAGAAAGTCCAATAAAACTCATTTGGAAATGCAAAAGAGTGGCAAAGGTTATGATTAGGGTAGGAAGAAAATGTTGCTACTGAACAAATTACATTAGAAAAATACTTTAGGGACCCTTTTGCTATCTCTCACTATTCTTCGGATTCATGCCTTTTGGTCCGGCTATTATTTTTTTTTTTTGCCCAAACAATGTTGGCTTGGAATCCTTCTCCATTCATTATGACATTTTGCTAAATTAGCTTTCTCTCTCCTTCCCTTCCTCCGAATCCAAATATCATAATTTAAACTGGACATGCTTTTATTTTTATGAAACCATTAAAAGCTCAAATGCATGGAAGATATTTGGGCTCTGATCGTGATCCATAACTATAGAACATAGAACATCAGAATTGGAAGGGACCTTGAAGATCTTCTACTCCAACCTTCCTCTAGCAGGAGACCCTCTACCACAGGGGTGTCAAACTCAATTTCATTGAGGGCCACATCAGCATTGTGGGCCGGGTTGGTGTGGCCAGGGTGGGTGCGGCCTACTGGGTGGGCGTGGCTGGAGTGGGTGTGGCCTACTGGGTGGGCATGGCCAGCTCTACATCACGTCAAGGGTGCCTGTGGAGGCCTGGGCAGGAGTGGGACAGATCTGAGGGTCTCTGGCAGAAGGGGGTGGGACCAGGGCAAATGCCAAGGCATGGTCCACTGGAGGAGCCTGCTGAAACCCCTCCCCCGGAGCCCAAGAAAGCCAGATATGTGAAGTAGGCGAGGGCCATTTGCTGGCCACTTCCAGGCGATGGTGCATTTCTTCATTCCTCACAAAGGGTGACACCTCCCCAGCGCGCACCCAGGGGGCGGGGCCGACACGGCAGGGGCTGGTTCCTTGCTGTTTCCAGACGGCCTTGTGGAGCTAAGACTGAATGCGTTTCAGCATAGATGGCCACCACAAAATTGTACATTGGCTCCCGGGCGGCCTGGCCTGGGGCCAAGGCAGCGGGGGCCATTCCCTCACTGTTTCCAGGATAGCCACATGAAACCACGTCGCGGGCCGCATCCAGCCCCTGGGCCTTGTGTTTGACATGTCTGCTCTACCAGTTCAGACAAATGGCTTTCCAATCTCTTCTCAAAAGCCTCCAGTGATGGAGCACCCACAACTTCTGAAGGTTCCACTGATTGTTTGTTCTCACTGTCAGGAAATTTCTCCTTAGTTCTAGGTTGGTTCTCTCCTTGATTAGTTTCCATCCGTTGCTTCTTGTCCTGCCTTCAGGTGCTTGAGTTGACCCCCTCTTCTTTTGCCAGCCCCTCAAATACTGGAGCACTGCTATCATGTCACCGCTAGTCCTTCTTTTCACTAGACTAGACATACCCAATTCCTGCAACCGTTCTTCACAGCCCCCTAATAGTAGTTTTAAGTCTCAGCATCTTGTCTATCTAAGTTTAAAAGGGTGGGAGGAAGTCTCCCATCTGACGAGCTACTGTGTGAGTCTAGGTCTAATTACCCATCAAAAACTATTATTTAGGTCACCAGTTGAAATGTAGCACACCCAGAAGCAAAGCTGATTTTCTCAGAAACCAGCCACTCTACTGCAGATCCATTATACCTAATTGTTTCCTGACCTGCTTGTGCTTTCATGGAATGAGAAGGGGAGGTATGCAAAGCCTCTAGCAAGCGCTCCTATGTTAAAAGAGACTGTTGTGGATTAGAAGCCAGGAAAGGCAAATTTAAAATTGAGACCCACTCATTTCCTCTTGGAGGTCCCAGGGATGCTGCTGAGGTATTTCCTGTAGAGAAACAACATGATCTCAGAACACTGCAACCGTCATAAATATGAACCAGTTGCCAAGCATCTGAATTTTGATCACATGACCGTGGGGATGCTACAATGGTCATGAGCATGAAAAACAGTCCCAAGTCACTCTTTTTCAGTGCCGTTGTAACTTTGAACGGTCACTAAACAAACTGTTGTAAGCCGAGGATTGCCTGCTTTTCAGAATGCTGCAAAGCTTAGAAATATAGAAGGAGGCTCTCCTTGACCAACCACCACTCATTTAATGACCACTGAAAGTGACTTAGGACCATTTTTCACACGACTGTTGCAATATCCCCAGGGTCACGTGATCAAAATTCGGACGCTGGGCAACTGGCACGTACTTATGACGGTTGAAGTATCCTGGGATCATGTGATCACCATTTGCAAAGCAAGCAACAATCAATGGGGGAAGCCAGGTTCACTTAACCATCATGTTACTAACTTAATAACTGCAGTGATTCACTTAACAGCTGTGACAAGAAAGGTGGTAAAATGGGGCAAAACTCACTTCACACCTGTTTCACTCAGCAATGGAAACTTTGGGATCCGCTGTGATCATAAGTCGAGGACTCCCTGTATATATATTTTAAAAATGGTCTCGCTTACACTAGAGGTTCTAGAACAGGGGTGGGGAACTATGGTCCTTTTATGACTTCTGGACTTCAACTCCCAGAATTCCTGAGACAACCGGCTCAGGAATTCTGGGAGTTGAAGTCCACAAGTCATTAAAGGGCCCTAGTTCCCCACCCCTGTTCTAAAAGAATGAAAAATAGTTGATTGGAAAGTCACTTGCCAGGAACGGATCAGATCAGAGAGATCTAGTTCGTATTCCCACCTCGCCATGGTGCTGTCATGGCAAACTCTGATCCTAATGTTCTTAGGGGAGTTCTTTTTCTTGAGAAACATTTGGAGGATGGGGGGAGAAATTAACTTTCTCCCCCCCCCAGGGGGCAAGATCCAAAATAGTTGGTGCTATTATATTTCATATTTTGAACTGCTCTAAATTAGGGTGCCAATTTAGTCATTGGAACGAAGACCTGAGTTTTACCACCCTAGTGATAAATGTATTTCCATGAGAATAAGCACCGTTCGTGTAAAAAAAAAAAAGGATAATATAACTTTAAAGCAAAACTAAAATATTCAAAAATGATTACCCTAACCGTGCATATAGTTGGCTGCTTCCCTACCTCCCCAGGTAGTAAAATGTGTTTTAAAAAAAAGAAAAGAAAAAGAGAAGAAGAGAAGCTGTGAGAAGTAAAAGTCAAAATGGGTACTCTTATAATGGTACTTGCTACTCCAGAGGGTCATTTGGGCCAGTCTTAGAATCCTAAGGCTGGAAGGGACCTTGGATGTCCTCTAGTCCATCTCCCTGCTCAAGGAAGAGTCCTCATACCATCTGGAACAGGGGTCTGCAACCTTGACAACTTTAAGACTTGTGGACTTCAGCTCCCAGAATTCCTCAGCCAGCATAGCTGGCTGAGGAATTCTGGGTGCTGAAGTCCACAAATCTTAAAGTTGTCAAGGTTGCAGACTCCTGATCTGGACAAATTTACTGGTTGTCCAGTATTTTCTTGAAAACCTTTGGTGATGGAACACCCACAACTCCAGGAGGCAAGTTGTTCCTCTGATTAATTGTTCTCACTGTCAGGAAATTTCTCCTTATTTCCAGGTTGGATCTCCCTCTGATGAGTTTCCATCCATTGCTTCTTGTCCTGCCCTCAAGTGCTGTGGAGAGTAAATTGAAACTCTCTCCTTTAAGTCAAGCCTTCAAGCATTGGAAGATGGCCTCCTGTCTCCCCTAAGCCTTCTCTTTGTTAGGGTAAACCAGGGGTCTTCAAACTTGGCCCTTTTATGACATGTGAACTTCAACTCCCAGAATTCCTCAGCCAGGCACACTGGCTGAGGAATTCTGGGAGTTGAAGTCCACAAGTCATAAAAGGGCCAAGTTTGAAGGCCCCTGGGCTAAACATACCTAATTCCCTTAGCCCAGGGGTCTTCAAACTTGGCCCTTTTTTGACTTATGGACTTCAACTCCCAGAATTCCTCAGCCAGGCATGCTGGCTGAGGAATTCTGGGAGTTGAAGTCCATAAGTCATAAAAGGGCCAAGTTTGAAGACCCCTGCCTTAGCCATTCATCCTGCAATTTAGCCTTGAGCTGTGGACTATGGAATTTGATCCTGAGAGCCAACCTCAAGGTATTCCTCTTGACTCAGAAGATGCTCTTGTTCCACATCCTTCTCCTTCCAGCTTTCATGAAGGAAGAGGGATCCAAATCTAACAAGCATTTGCATTTACAAGCATACATTTGTTTCTGCATTTATTTAACCCTTGAACAATAAACAACAATTTCCATCCAGGGAGTATCTCACCATCTTCTTATATCAGCCAGCCCATAATTGTTAATAGCAAAATTTTTCAAAGGGGTTGCATTACATCCAGAATGTCGATCTCCAGAAATTTCTTTTGGAGAAGGTCAACAAGGCATAGGGTGGCTACCCACAGTTGTGGCAATGCAATTAGATTGAGTTACTGAAGTCCTCCTTAAACCAGCCCTCTTCCAATTCTTAAATCCAGACAAGAAAGAAAACACAATAGAAGCACGTATCTCCTAAGTACTAACCAACCAACCTGTTCCTAATCCTACCTGCCTGTATTCATTTCACATTATGCAGTTAAATCATGAACATTTAGGTCAAGGTGCTTAACAATAGGCAGGAAAAAAAGAGCTAGTAAATGCCACCCAAGTTTCTAAATAGTTTTCTTAAATGAGATTCCTGGCCAGAAGATGGTTTTTCAAATATAGAGTGAAAAGTGTATTTTTCAGACTATTCAGACTGAGGAATGTCTTCCAAGACTTTGTCTATTTCTTTCTGACCATGAAAAAGCACTTTTTTGTTATTTTCCTTCTTTTTTCCAAATTGGTAGTATATGAGCAGATACTATGCGTATATTATGCAGTTCTTAAATTTATATGCTGCCATTTCTCACTGTCAAGGGACTCTGGGTGGCTTTCACACATGTAAAACAATTAGAGGGTTAAAAACATTAAACATTAACATTATCATTAAATTGGATAAAAAGAGACCAATACATAAGCGGGGTGAAGGTGGGACCTTCTCCTAACCCACTAACCACTTACAACAGGGGTCTTCAAACTTGGCCCTTTTATGACTTGTGGACTTCAACTCCCAGAATTCCTCAGCCAGCATGCCTGGCTGAGGAATTCTGGGAGTTGAAGTCCACAAGTCATAAAAGGGCCAAGTTTGAAGACCCCTGACTTACAATATGGAACACCACCATTGGGTTTCCAAGACAGTTGGTAGAGCCAGGTTTTCACACTCTTTTGGAAGATCAAGAGAATGGGGGCAGATCTCACTCTGATGGGCAGGATGTTCTATAGGGTGAGAGTCATAGTAGAAAAGGCTCTCCTTCTGGACCCTCTCAGATAAAATTCCTTGGCCAATGGGATCTGCTGGAGCAAAGGAGGCAGGCCAATCCCATTGGGGTGAGACAGTTCCTCAGGTAGCCTGGACCCTGGATACAAGTATATAAGCAAGACCTTCCTATTCTAAATAACTTAAAGTCAGTGACAACAACAAAGAGAAGCCCTTGGAAGAGTCTGCATTAGAAATCCAGACAAGGTTGTCACTTCACCATCCATAGATTCTTGGTAGGACATGACTGGGAGCTTCAGTCCACACAGAGACTTCTCCCGTCCATCCAAAACTGGCAGAATTTTATAAGACGGTGAACCAACTTTTATGATGCTTAATGTTTACTTTTAATGCTTAGAGTCTGGAGATGAAGTTGGGCAATTCAAATGGAGAAGTTACAGAGCCTGATTTACAGTTAGAAGAAAAGAATAGAATAGAGCTGGAAGAGACCTTGGAAGTCTTCTAGTCCAGCCCCCTGCTCAAGCAGGAGAACCTATTCCATCTCAGACAAGTGACTGTCTAGCCTCTTCTTTAAAAATCTCCAGTGATGGAGTGCCCATGATTTCTGAGGGCAAGCTGTTCCACTGGTTAATTGTCTTCACTGTTAGGAAGTTTCTCCTTAATTCCAGGTTGCTTCTCTCTTTGATCAGTTTCCAACCATTTTTCTTGTCCTGCCTTTGGTGCTTTGGAGAATAATTTGACCCCCTCTTCTTTGTGGCAGCCCCTCAAATACTGGAATACTGCTATATCATGTCACCCCCGTTTCTTCTTTTCTTTAGACTAGCCAAACCCAAGCCCTGCAGCCGTTCTTCATGTTTTAGTCTCCAGGCCTTTGATCACCTTAGTTGCTCTTCTCTGAACTTTTTCCAAAGTCTCAACATCTTTTTTTGTAGTAGGATTTGTAGGGTCTCAAAACCTTCATGGCTTTGAGTTACTGGCTACCTGGTGCCATACCTTATTCCACTCAACTGCCCCCCCCCATCTCTGTTTTGTTAACTGTAACCTTATTCAAACATTACAACACTGTCATGGTGATATGACTTCCCCTTAGGAATTTGTTCATTAAGTACAACTTTCTACAAGAGAGAAATCTGATAGCATGAAAACATGTCTCCTAGTATTCAGTGTGCAAGTGCCTGCTGGAATAGTGACACTTGAATTATTCGGGTAAAGGGAAATGAATTTTATTCAAAACATGCACCATGGTGAATTCTTTATGATGATAAACCCTGAATAGGATTTCTGTCAAGTCAGTTTCAGGAAATGCATTACAATTTTCATATGTAGATGGGTTTCATACATAACAATTGACCAGGTTGATTAAAGAATTACTGGCTATTTGTGCAAGAGCTTAAGCTTGGTTAGTTTTAACCTTATATCGTGGCTTAATATTTATACCAAGCTAGTCTGACTGGTTAATGTGTGTAAATCCACCAAACAGGTTAATGGAGGATGATGATGTTCATCATAATCAACAATGATAACCACTTATTTGTTTTTAAATGTGATTTTCCACCCTTAAATTCAAGTTAATCTAACCAATTTTCATCCATTTTAGCTGATGAATAAACCATGAAGGTGCAGAAGCTCCCTGCTTTTTTTTTTTTATTCCCATGTCCCTGTGGTTGCTGTCAACTCATTTGTAACAAGCTGCAGCTTTGAAAAGGGTGTAGGAGAATTTCCAAAGGTGTATGAGGCAGAAAAATCAATGCTGATGACATGATCCATTAGAGGAGGAAAAGTCCACATTCTTTCCTTTGCAGTAACATTCATCTTACTGTGATGCTACTAATACAGAATATTGGCTGGTTAAAAAAAAAAGTTAATTGTGACAGTCCCAAAAGAGCTTTTTTCAAAAGGCAACTGGACTTTCTTTGATTTGCTTGAAGACATTTCACTTCTCATCCAAGAAGCTTCTTCGGTTCTGACTGAATAGTGTAGAATGGAGGGATTTATATTCCTTGCAGTCATTTGGTTATTAGCATTCTCTCTGAGAGTCATTGAGCCCACTTGGAGGTTTATCTGTGCACTCAGAGCCACCTGAATAGTACAAATGGGTGTGGAACCTTCTTGGAACTGCTGAAAGGACTGTGAAAGGACTGTGTTGTAAACAGGAGATAAGTGGTGTCTGTTGAGAGAGGGCCATTCAGTCTTAATCTAGATCAGGGGTTTTCAAATTTGGCCCTTTTATGACTTGTGGACTTCAACTCCCAGAATTCCTCAGCCAGGCAGGTGGACTTTGCTGTCTTCAAGAGTGACCTTTGTCTTTCAAATGCAGATGGATTGCTGAATCAGTGAAGCAACTGAGCATTTTTGAATTAAAAGCCCCTTTGGGACAACTGTGACCTGGATGACTAAAAATCTCCATAGATATTAATTGTGACATATCTCAAATGGAATTCGGAGAGCAATCTGAGATTAGTTTCTTAGTTTCTTTTCCATTTACATTCTTGGAGCCGTGGTAGCGCAGTGGTTAGAATGCAGTATTGCAGGCTAATTCTGCTGACTGCCAGCAGTTCAATTCTGACCGGCTCAAGATTGACTCAACTTTCCATCCTCCAAGGTTGGTAAAATGTGGAGCCAGATGGGGGGCCAATATGCTGACTGTAAACTGCTTAGAGAGGGCTGTAAAGCGCTATGAAATGGTCTAAGTGCTATTGCACCACAGATTATCATCTGGAGTTATTATGTCCCTGCTTTTCTTCCTTCGTGAGTTAACTAGCTCTAGATATTCTGCCAATGTCTTAAATTTCAGGTAGCCATCAGCTCATGACTAATTCTGTTTTGTCTATAATAGATCTATTTTGGCTTAATTGGCAATCCAAATGTCCTGCACTGGAGAAATTCAAGTTGGTTTTAATTCAACGAAGTCAAGTGAGATAAATTTTTAATCATCTTGCCTTAATTCCAAATCTTTCCTGAAACTGATATGATACGTAATTCAGGAATGCCTCAGCAGACAGATGGTAGTAATAATAATCTGTCAAGGTAATGATTTAAAAGCTAACCAGCTTGTATAATGTGAGCTAAATGATGCAATGTTAGGAATAACTCAGCAGGAGTCTGTATCCCTTTAAGAGCTTGAGTACAGTATAAAAGGGAAGGCCTTGCTGGAGTCTTTCTCGTCGGTTCCCTGCTGTAATTGCTGTATATTGGAGTTTGCTGTTTCACCACGTGTATGTATTTTGTTCCTAGTGTATATTTGTAGATAGTATGTAATATAAACCATATTTAATACAAACCACTGTTTACTGTATTTATTCCTGGGTTACCTCAGTGCAATAAGACTGTGCATGCTCTGACATAATCACTTGTGATATATTTCTAAAAAAAATGACTTGGTAAGAAGGAAAAAAAAAAGGGAGATAAATAAATTCAGACACTGACCGGTCTATCTTCTTATCAAATTAGTCTTTGCAATTGATTATAGGTAGTGCTCAACTCACAACCACAACTGAGTCCAAAATTTCTGTTAGTAAGAGAGACAGTTGTAAAATGAGCTTTGTTCTACTTTACAATCTTTCTTGCCACAGTTGTTAAGTGAATAACATGGTTGTTAAGTGAATCTGGCTTCTCCGTTGACTTTGCTTGTTAGAAGATCGCAAAAGGGGATCACGTGACCTCAGGACACTACAACAGTCATAAATATGAGTCAGTTGCTAAGCGTCTGAATTTTGATCACGTGACCATGGGGATGCTGCAACAATTGTGTGAAAAATGATCATAAGTCACTTTTTCGGTGCCGTTGTAACTTTTAATGGTCACTAAATGAACTGTTGTAAATCAAGGACTACCTATGTGTCAATCACAACCTTTGAAATCCTCAGAAGTGCAGAAAAAGTACCTGCATCAGGACAATGAAACTTCAATGTCCCAGACTCTTTGTGTTTGTGTGTGGATGTGCTTTTGTGCAGATAGCACTCTGTCCCACGTGAGCAGTCGAGTGATTTATTTCTCAGTTGATTATGCTCATCTCCTTTTTGCTTGGTTTGCCTTCAATTAGTTTGTTTACCCAATTTTCTATTCCTTGCCTCTCCCATCTCTTCCACAACTTATACGTTATGTTTTAATAATTTATTTTGTTCGAAGAAAACATGCCCGCCCTTCACGCCTGGATAAATATGCCATGCAAATTATGGAAAAGAAATAGGAAATAATAACTCAGGAATTTAAAGGCATGAGATAAAAGACAAGGAAATGGAACATGAGCAAGTCTAGGTTACGCCAAACACCATATCTCTCTCCATATTCTTCTATCCTTTGATTTCACCGCATCTACCACTGCTTCATTCATTGCATTATAGTCTTTATGTTCTTTATATTGTTTATATTCTTTAAACTCTGGACTTTTTTGTTTTTTGTTTTCTTAAAAAAAACGTTTCACTTCTCATCCAAGAAGCTTCTTCAGTTCTTTGGTTCTTCAAGGAAAAAAACCAAGAAAGTCCAGCTGCCTTTTGGAAAACACCTTTGGGACAATCAGGACCTGGATGATTGGGAATCTCCATAGACGTCTACGGAGATTCTCAGTCATCCAGGTCACAATTGTCTCAAAGATGCTTTTTCAAAAGGTAACTGGACTGTTTTTCCCTTGAGGAGGAGGAGAAGGAGGAGGAGGAGGAGGAGGAGGAGGAGGAAGAAGGAGAAGGAGAAGGAGAAGGAGAAGGAGAAGAAGAAGAAGAAGAAGAAGAAGAAGAAGAAGAAGAAGAAGAAGAAGAAGAAGAAGAAGAAGAAGAAGAAGAAGAAGAAGAAAAGAAGAAGAAGAAGAAGAAGAAATTGTTGTTTCTCATCCAAGAAGCTTTATCAGAACCGATGAAGCTTCTTGGATGAGAAGCGAAACTTCTTCTTCTTCTTCTTCTTCTTCTTCTTCTTCTTCTTCTTCTTCTTCTTCTTCTTCTTCTTCTTCTTCTTCTTCTTCTTCTTCTTCTTCTTCTTCTTCTTCTTTCTTCTTCTTCTCTTCTCCTCTTCTCCTCCTCCTCCTCCTCCTCTCCTCCTCCTCCTCTCATCCTCCTTCCTCTCTCCTCCTCCTTCCTCCTATCCTCCTCTCCTCCTCCTCCTCCTCCTCCTCCTCTCCTCCTCCTCCCTCCTCCTACTCATCTCTTCTTCTTCTTCTTCTTCTTCTTCTTCTTCTTCTTCTTCTTCTTCTTCTTCTTCTTCTTCTTCTTCTTCTTCTTCTTCTTCTTCTTCTTCTTCTTCTTCTTCTTCTTCTTCTTCTTCTTCCTCGAAAAACAGTCCAGTTGGCCTTTTGAAAAAGCAACTTTGAGAAACTTTTTAAGAACCTCATCCATGCCATCCAAGCACATCCTTCTCAGTTTCTTCTTTTCTCTCAAGCTATTTTCTCCCTTCATATAATTCTTTACACTTCAACCCTCATTCAATCTGTTTTTTTTTTTTTTTTTAGAACCGAACCATCTCAATATACTTTTTTTTCATACTGGTCACTCACTGTTGTACTCAAACCACATTAATCACTCATTAATTCTTGATTCTATCTCCTTTTGCTTTCCTACGTACACGTCTTAAGCAACCTGTTTCCAATGCAGTCAGTTCATTTTTATATGTCTTCGGACATAGCCAGCTCTCATTTCTATCCATCCTTCAGCTATTTTCATTATGTTCAATAAAAATGTATTCCTTTCAACGGAACCACATACTGTCCACTAATTGTCTACCGGCCTTTGCACATCTTAACATTTTCCCATCCCTTTCCCCATCTTAGTAAATGTTCAACCAAGTGACACAAATTCATCCACTTGTCCCATTTTTTTACTACTTCTCTACAATTTGCAGTTTCCAGCCCATTTTCTAATCAGGAAGCTATATCTTGGCCTTGCTTTTGCATTAACGTTCAAGTCCATATTCCTGGCTGCATCACACAATCTAACCTTTATTGGAAATCATTCAGGTCCTCAGCCATCAAGACACCATCCTCTGCATGCAAATGTACATGTATAGACACATCATCAACCACCGTAAGTCGGATGTTACCATAGAGACTCCTGATATGTTTCTTCTTTAGCACATGTAACAGCCAGGTGGATTTCACACATCCTTGTCTTGTTCATTTTGAACCATTGGCTATGTAACTCTTTCATTTTCATGCCTGTTATCTGTCCATCCTACACTGCTATAGGTAGCAGTGAAGATGCTGGGTTGGAGGGTACACAAGGCCACGTTCAAGACCCAAGTGCTGCCCTGGGGTAGGTTGAGCTCCCGTCTTTCGCTCCAGCTACTTCCTGGGTACATGAAAGGCGCCCCCAGATGAATGTCTCCTGGGCAATGGTGCTGTCACTGGCTAATCTTTTCAACCTGGAAAGGTCAACACTTTCTGTAGACCAACACATTGACAATATACTTAGTCAAGCCATATGCCTCTGCCAAGCACAAAGCCAGAGATAGTCCTTGACTTACAACTATTTGTTTAGTGACCGTTCAAAGTTACAACAGCACTGGGAAAGTTGACCTATGACCAGCTTTCACACTTATGAGGATGTTGCAGCATCCTCATTGTCATGTGATCAAGATTTAGGTGCTTGGCAATTGGCATCTATTTACGACAGTTGCACTGTAACTTTCCCTGGCAGCTTCCGACCAGCAAAGTCAATGGGGGGGGGGAAAGCCTGATTTGTTTAATGACTGCGTCATTCACAACTGCAGTGATTCACTTAACAACTGTTGCAAAAAAAAAAAAAGTTGTAGAATGGTCAAAACTCACAACTGCCTCCTTTAGCAATGAAGATTTTGGGCTCAACTGAAGTCGTAAATCAAGGACTACCTATATAGGTCAGGAATTAGCTTAGAAAAAAGGGACAAGACCTATGGCCTATCTGTTTATTTGTTAAATTTATTTGCTCCCTATCTTGCCCTGGGGCTATTCTAGGTGGCTACACACTCCTGTGCTGGAGAAAGGCTCTGAGTTCTAGTCCAGCTTCAGGCTCAAAGCCAGCTGGGGGACCTTGGGCCAGTCCCTCTCTCTCAGCCCTAGGAAAGAGGAAATGGCAAACCACTTCTGAAACTTTGGCAAGAAACTACGAGGACCTGTCCAGGCAGTTGTCAGGAGCCAAGATGAAATCAAAGGTGTGTGTTTATACAGGCACCCACACACAATCACAATCTTGTTAACACTTATCGGTTGTGGTAAGTTTTAAGGACATCTGAGATTGCAATCCTTCTGTTGATGTAATTACTAAATAATGAGTGATTGGCTAATTGGAGAACAGTCTTTGTCACTATGGGAACAATCTTTCCCCAATCCTTTCCAAAATGCATCCAAATGACGAAAGTCAATTAGTACAAAATGTTGGTTTATTTTGGCTCTCCAGCCCCACCCCACCCCGACCACTCATAATTAGGGAAAGGGGGTCCCTTCTTGGCCAGACTATTTCTGTGCTTCTTTCTCTTTCTGTTTCTCTTTCTGTTTCTCTTTCTCTTTCTCTTTCTCTCTCTTTCTGTTTCTGTTTCTCTTTCAAGGTTGACTCAGCCTCCCATCCTTCCGAGGTCAATAAAATGAGGACCCAGATTGTCGGGGGCAATATGCTTAGAGAGGGCTGTAAAGCGCTATGAAGTGGTATATAAATCTAAGTGCTAGTGTCATTGCTATCATCAGGCCCTTTTTACAGTTACTCATGTTCTAGTCACCTCCGGATTTGACTACTGTAATGTGCTGTACATGGGACTGCCCTTTGAAGACTATCCACAAGGTTCAGCTGGTACGGAAAACTACACTTCTAGAACAGTGCATGTTATATGTCTGCTCTGCAAACTGCATTGGTTACCAGTTTGCTTCCGGGTCCAGTCCAAGATACTAGTTTTAACCTTTAAAGTACTTTAGGGCATGCAACTGGGCTATCTGAGGGGCCACTTCACGCCACCTATATCAGCCCACCTTATTAGAACATACATGCAATGTTCAATGAAATTCAGCCTACTTGAAGGGACGTTTTGCAGTTTAAAACTGTCCTTATGAAGTGTATGTTTCCCAAATGTATGCTTTGAGAAATTGCCTCCTTGAAATTGGACTGAAATACAAATGCGATGAAGGGAAAGGGGCTTCCGGAGTTGGGTGCAAATGATCCACGTGCCCTGGGTGCATTTATTCCCGGGCTGAGTGATCCTCAGCCCTGGTTTCAGCTGGTAAACATGCACAAGTGCTGCCTTGAGCTTTTCCACTCTTCTTTTTAAACTGCACGGTGGTTTCTTAGGGAACGCAACTAATCATTGCTCGTTCAGTCCTCTTTGCTACTTTGTGCTTAGCTCAAGCAGACCACGTGGCTCATGAAATAGAGGCTGTTTGGGGGGAAAGTCTGAATTCTTAGCTTTAAGTCAGGGCAGTCTGACTTCTGGAGAGGGTTGGGCTGGAAGGGGGAGCTGTAAAAGCAGCAGAAAGAAAGAATCTTCTTCTGGAAGGAACAGCCGAAGAGGCAGGAAAATAGGAAGATGTATTTTTCTGATAGTTTGACCAAAATTGGTAGCCTGGGTGCGGTATAGGTAACCCTTGACTTACAACTGAGCCTCAAACCTCTGTTGCTAAGTGAGACATTTGTTAAGTAACTTTTGCCCCATTTTACAACTTTTCTTGCCACAGTTGCTAAACGAATTGCTGCAGTTGTTAAGTTAGTAACACTGTTGTTAAGTGAATCTGGCTTTCCCACTGACTTAGCTTGTCAGAAGGTTGCAAAGGGTGATCACGTGATCCCCGGACACTGCAATAGTCATAAACATGAGTCAGTTTGGCGAAGGTGATGTGAAAAAGGCCCTGTGCTACCAGAAACCTTCCTAAAAATTAGCACCACACAGTAATTCTGTAAATAGCCATTTTGGCCACCCTCATCAGATAGGGCAACACTTTCAGATTTTCATTAAAAAACAACAACAACAACAAAAGTTGTTTAATCTGTCCTCCCATCCCTTGGGATGAAAAGCAACAGGTATAATGGGATGCATGGATGTATATATAAAAGATAGATTGATAAATGATATATTGATAGACAGGCAGACAGATAGACTGATGGTAGATACTCATTTTATTATTCTGATTTCCTCCATGTTTTATTTAGCGTATGACCGTGGTGGCAAACCTATGGCACGGGTGCCAGAGGCGGCACTCAGAGCCCTCTCTGTGGGCACGTGCACCGTCGCCCCAGTCCTAGGCCTTCAGCTGGGTTTTATAAAACCTTTTTGCTTTAGGCCTCCGCCGCTGTGTGCAAAAAAAAAAAAAAGGTTCAATCAATCAATCAATTTCAACTCGCGGGTAAAAAAAGATCTCGCAAAGTTGGAATTGATTGATTGAACTTTTTAGTCCCACCCAGTCTGCCGTTACCACCGCAGCCACGCCCACCCAGTGGGCCATGCCCGCCCAATGGGCCACACCCACCCAATGGGCCATGCCCACCCGGCACCCAACGATACATAAGTGGGTTTTGGGTTGCAGTTTGGGCACTCGGTCTCTTAAAGGTTCGCCATCACTGGCGTATGACATACAATGTCATGGAAATCTATGCATGCTAGACACAAATGCAGTTCTGACAGCTTAGATTTGCTAGTTCATTCTGTTCAGCACTTGGGTGCCTATCCTTGGTGCATCGTGGGATATGAACTAGCATTACACCAATTAACTAGCTGCACGAGGGTTGCTGGCTCTTCCGGGCTTCCCCCACCAGTCTCACCTCACCTCGCCTCCTCTTGTGTCACGATGCCTCGCGTTTGGCTTGGTCCAGCGCTGGCTTCTGCTCTCTGCACACCCAAACATAGCTAGGTTTTCCCCCCACCAAAGTGGTACCCATTCATCTACTTACAATATTGCCTGCTTTTGAACTGCTGGGTGGGCAGGAGCCAGGGATTGGGCGACGGGAGCTCACTCCATCCCATGTAGCTGGGCTCGAACTGCTGGAGAGCAAGCATTTCTAGCTGGCAATTCCCACGTCATTAAGCTACTGCGCCACAGCATCCCATTCTGATTTTCTCTATTTGACCCTTGAGATTGCATTTTGCAGGAGAGGCAGATTCCATTTGCCAGAAGTTTATGCATGTCTCTCGGAAAGATAGTTCGGAAAGGATTCTGTTCTTAAGAGATTGCAGGCAAGACTTATTTTCCAGCTAGAATCCCTACACCTTTTGTTTCTTCCTGGTACACAAAATGCATTTCCAGTATTTTTTGAGGTGTGTAGGTGGGGAGGAGAAAAAGAAGAGTTGGGCTGGCATTGTGAAAATGCTGTCTGACTTTTAAGAAGACCATTAATTGATACCACATCTTGCTGGAACTCTCATTTAAATGCCAGTTAAATGCTAAAGCTTTCTTAGACACATTAATAAAGAGGGCAATTAAACACGTCTGTTTCGAGAGTCTTGATAAATTAATAAATCTTGGTTTAATTAACAGGGCAGGACACTTAGATTTATCTCTCATGCCCCATAGTTAGTAAGTTCCAATAAAGGATCTTATCGCAGTTAATTTCGAGTAGTTCAAAATGTGCAACGACAGATAGCTGAAGGTATAAATCTAAAGAGGGAAGGATAGCATATAAAAACATCTGTATTTTTTTTTCAATTGGTTCAATGCATCAAAGTATCACAGGGCTGCACAAACAAGCTGAAGGCTTCCTATGTACTTTGCTTGGTGAATTCATGGGGAGGGGATGTCTTGTAGGTAGGAAGAAGCCCCTACAAACCACAGTTAGAAATGCTGCCTTTTCTTTGCATTGGTTTCTACTGAGTTGGTCCATCTGTTTATCTTCTGCTAATCAAGACTTGGTTGGCTGCTGCAAGATATTCCTCACATCCTTGAAGGCATACAGGTAGCCCTTAATTTACTAACAAGCGCAAGAAGTTAGGAGCCAGGACAGAGTTCAAAAGTACTACAAGTTATACTGTACTTCTGTGTTGGAAGCACTGAAACACTTCTGTGGTGAACGGATTCAATGGTGACATCACCATTGCCTGGGGACAACCAGTTGCCGGCTCCTTTTATATCCATGTTAATAAGCCCACCAAAGTGGTACCTATTTATCTACTCGCATTTGCATGCTTTTGAACTGCTAGGTCGGGAGGAGCTGGAGTGAATGATGGGAGTTCATCCCATCACACAGCAGCACTTGAGCTTTGAATGCAGGCTTGCAAATTGTCAAACCAGCATCCTAACCATTTGAGCCACCACGCCCCCTACTACAAGTGTCAACGCTGCTAACATCAGATGTTTTGCTTTGACAACAGTTGGAGATGCAACCATTTTCTTCTTATGTTTTACTTTTAGAGTTAGAGTTAGAGTTAGATGATGCTGGGGGAAGGAATGTGCATGAGAGTTTAGCTAGAGATAACAATACTGGACCTAGTGTGTGAACCAAGGTTATTGAAATAAGAGATGATAAGAATTGGCGGGCTGGAGAACTGGAGAGGAAGCCCGTGCTTCAAGCTAATTGGAGAATGTGATTTATGACTGTTAATTGGAGGAGGGAATTGTGCTTTGATACTATGTGCTCAGGGGAGGGGAATCCAGTTTTTGGCTTCGACTGTGTTAGTGCCGATGCTATGCTTCTCAAATAAAGATTCTTTAAGGTAAACAATGCCTCGAAGTTCTTTGAAGAGTTTCATCTGTCGGAACCATGACAACAAGTTTATTTCATGTTCCCCATACACAAGAATCTGAACTACTAATGGTCAAGGCAAATTGGTGCCAGATAAGAGTCAATGGATCTCAAGGGGGGCTGGACATAGGTCTCTTATGAGGGTGTAGAGATTCCAAAGTAATGATGCAGTTGACCTCACACACAGGCTCAATCTGGTTGTCTCCTTCATCTACAACCATTCATTTAGTGGCTGTTTGAAGTTACAGCGGCACTTGAAAAAAAGTGACTTATGACCGATCTTTGTGCTTACGACCATCACAGCATCTCCATGATCATCTGATCAAAGTTTGGGTGCTTAGCAACTGGCCTGTGTTTATGATGGTTATAGCATCCTGGGATCATGTGATCACCATTTGTGATCTTCCAATCTGGCTTCTGACAAGCAAAATCAAATGGGGGAATGTTGGACTTGTTTAACAACCACGTGACTCGCTTAACAACTTTTATGTGCATTGTGATGTTGCATTGTGATGTGGATCAATTGCACGGTGGTGGGTGTCATCTTCACATTTTTCAGCCCACTCCTTGCAGTAACCTCTGTAAAGGTGGAGGATTGACAACTGATTCAATCAACTCAGCCTTTCAATTTTTTTGTTGGTTCAAGGTGTCCAATTGTGTTGGTCGCCTTCAGATTAATTTGGATATTTGGTGAATGTCTTGCTATTGCTGACTTCAAAGTTCTTTCTTTTTAGAAAAGTGCAACTAGTCCCATCTCTGCAAATTTTCATGCAGACAGGTGCAAATAAAAGTTTGGTGCTATTGACTTTAAGCTAGTAAGTTTACCGGCATTTTACCCAATTCATTTTAATGTGGGTTTTTTTTTCTGCTCTGTATTTGTTTTATAATGTTTGATAGCCCTTTAATACTACTCCATGCAGCAAGAATAGCAATCTTTTCATTTTCTTTGGGTGAAAGGAAGTGGGGCAGTTATATTTGTAAATTCAGATGGGCATCATCAAGTAAGGGTCTCCAGCCTGTAGCGATAGCAATAGTGTTTAGACTTATATAACACTTCATAATGCTTTACAGCCCTCTCTAAGTCAGGGGGTCCCCAACCCCCAGTCCGTGGACCAGAACCGGACCACGGCATGCCAGCAACTGGTCTGCACAAACAAGCAAAGCCCTATCCACGAGATGTAGGCAGCACACAAAACCACGCACCCTCCAGTCCATGGAAAAACCTCTCTCCATGGAACTGGTCCCTGGTGCCCAAAAGGTTGGGGACCTCTGCTCTAAGTGGTTTACAGAGTCAGCATGTTGCCCCCAACAATCTGGGTCTTCATTTTATCAACCTCGGAAGGATGGAAGGCTGAGTCAACCTTGAGCCGTTCAGAATGTAACAATTAGAGGATTATTGGATCGCATCTGATTCTACTTCCCATTCAAAAAGCATCACTTCTTATTTTTTTATAAGTTTTTTAAATAAGTTTTTAAAAAGAGACTGGGCAATCATCTGGCTGAGATGGCATAGGACCTCCTGCTTGAGCAGGGAGCTGGACTAGAAGACCTCCAAGGTCCCTTCCAGCTCTATTCTATTCTATTCTATTCTATTCTATTCTATTCTATTCTATTCTATTCTATTCTATTCTATTCTGTTCTGTTCTGTTCTGTTCTGTTCTGTTCTGTTCTGTTCTGTTCTGTTCTGTTCTGTTCTATTCTATTCTATTCTATTCTATTCTATTCTATTCTATTCTATTCTATTCTGCATATACTCTCCCCTTTGAAAAGCAGTTAAAATAAAACATGCAAAAACAGGGGTGCTCATTGGAGGGAAGTGCAGGAAGGATCAATCAAAACCCCACCTCCTTTTTTTAAAAAGCCAGGGCTTCAATTGAATAAATGGAGCTGCCATCTTGAATGTATCTACCTTTCTTCTAACTTGCCTCACCGGTATCCTTGCAGAAGACATATTATTCCTGTAACATCATTTCTAACTTAATTTTGGAGTCTGCCCATTTTATTTATCAATTTCGTCTCAGATTCACTGTTCATCACACCATCCTTTGATTTAAGGCAGTTTGCACAGTCTTTCATGAACAGGTGCATTTATGGAGGTTATTCCCCAATATAGATGTATATTTTGGTAAACCACGTTACAAGATTTGCAGAAATGTGAATTTCAAAGGACAGCCGAATTTTGGATATGTCTTGGTTTGAAAAATGTACATCTAATATATTCGCATTTAAATTAAACTTATTCCTCCACCATCTCTACTCCACACAAACAGGATTTTATAACCCATAATTCCGATATCTGATATCTACTTAAATTGAGATATATCCAGTGGTGGGATTCAAATATGTGAACAACCGGTTCTCTGTGTGGATGCCGCTTCCGGAAGTCCATTCTGGGCCTGGGCAACAAAAAATTAGCTACCGATTCTGCCGAAGTGGTGCGAACTGGCTGAATCCCACCACTGGATATATCTACATTTTTTTCTAGCTAGGATAACAACTAAGAACTTTTTTCTTTCTGCATCTTTTCTACTTCCATTTTAGGAGTGTGACTTTAATGTCTGCTTTGTTTAGATTGGTTTCACATGATACTGAGACAAATTGTGAAATGAATGGTTTTTGTTCAGATTAATTTTAGCATTCCGTTCCGTTACCTAAAAACAGCAGGAAAACACCAGGCTCAATTTTCAGTCAGCCTTTACTAGAGCTGGATAGCAGGCATATGGTGCTAGGGGACTTCAGACCGTTCTGTTGATGGGAAGTGTCAGAGAGGGTTCAGGAATTCGTGGCATCCTGACAACCATGTGGGTTATCCAAGACATGTAGGAGGATACATAGTAGATCTGGTTTTTGTCTTGGAGTAGAAGCAACACTGATCTGCGGTAGGGAGGCATGAACATCAGATGGTGTCATCAACCTTCATAGGGAGGATGGACTGATTGGGTGGGTCCACCCCAGATAACTGAAAGATCTGAAGCTTTGTTGAGTTGTTGTCCTAAGCTGACCTCTGAAATATGAAAGTGGCTATGGTTTTTGACAAGATTGTGCCTAACCAGCTTACGGACTGTGGGACATAAAGTGTCAGAAGTACCGGATTTACTGTAAATTGCAAATGATGAAGGAAAAGCTGAGTGAGGTTTAATTGGCCTCCAGACCTTTTTGTTGCTCTTCTCTGAACACTTTCTAGGGCAGGGGTCTTCAAACTTGGCCCTTTTATGCCTTGTGGACTTCAACTCCCAGAATTCCTCAGCCAGGCATGCTGGCTGAGGAATTCTGGGAGTTGAAGTCCACAAGTCATAAAAGGGCCAAGTTTGAAGACCCCTGTTCTAGGGTCTCAGCATCTTTGTTGTATCATGGTGACCAGAACTGAAAGCAGTACAGATGGTCCTCAACTTACAACAGTTGTTTAGTGACCATTCAAATTTACAATGGCACTAAAAAAAGTGCCTTATGACCATTTTTCACACTTAGGATTGTTGCAGCATCCCCAAAATCATGTGATCAAAATTCATATGCTTGGCATCGTATTTATGACGGCTGCAGTGTCCAGGGGCCACATGATCACCTTTTACGACCTTCTGATAAGCAAAGTTAATGGGGAAGCCAGATTTCCTGAACAACCCTGTTACTAACTTAACAACTGCAATGATTCACTTACCAACTGTGGCAAGAAAGGTTGTAAAATGGGGCAAAACTTACTTAACTGTCTCACTTAGCAACAGAAATCTTGGGCTCAATTGTGCTGATAAGTTGATGACTGCCTGTATTCCAAACATGGCCTCATTGGTGCAATATAGAGCGGTACTATCACTTCTTATGATCTTGATGTTACCTCTCTGTTGATGCAGCCCAGAACTTTATCATGAAAGTAGCCTCTGTGCACGTAACAGAATAATAGTTAGAAGGGACCTTGGAGGTCTTCTAGTCCAACCCCCTGCTCAGGCAGGAAACCTATACCATTTCAGACAAATGGTTTTCCAATCTCTTCTTAAAAGCCTCCAGTGATGGAGCACCCACGACTTCTGGAGGCAAATTGTTCCACTGATTAATTGTTCTGTCAGGAAATTTCTCCTTAGTTCTAGGTTGCTCCTCTCCTTGGTTAGTTTCCATCCGTTGCTTCTTGTCCTGCCTTCAGGTGATTTGCCCCTTTTCTTTGTGGCAGCCCCATAAATATTGGAACACTGCTATCATGTCACCCCTGGTCCTTCTTTTCATTAAAACAGACGTATTCAATTCCTTCACCTGTTCTTCAAACGTTTTAGCCTTTATTCCCCTAATCATCTTTGTTGTTCTCTGCATTCTTTCTAGAGTCTCACTTGGCTAATAATGTTATAAAGTTATCTAAAACTTTAATCCCACTTCAGGGCAACAACTTCCACAGCAGCTTTATTCTGGGTGGGCTGTTTTTATTTTAAAATGGCTCCATGCATTCCGTCCAGGAAAGGAATGGTTTTCATAGCAAAATGATTTGTAAGGAAGGAGATATCACCCTGTGCTATTGCATTTGTTGGCAATTTTATGATGCTTTATTTTACAAGCGTAAACATAATTAAGGCCGTGCCTTGCTCTCAAGATAATACCGCAAAGAGGACTGCATATTATTGTGCATTACAAATCATTAATCCAATAAAAAAAACTACAGTTACAAGGGAGAATGGAGTGAGGAGGGAAGAAGAGAAAAATCTAAAGGGCAGTGAAGATTTTTTTTTAAATTTCTAAAAATAAGAAAGCCACAAACCACTTTTGTCCTCTTCTACAAAGAGCTAAAAAGAGTAAAACAAAATTGCACTAAAACACACATAGGTTTTCAAGATGATGCTATTTAATACATGGCACACTGATTCTTCTTCATATCTTGGCTATCATTTGATTACTGGGTGCACTTTATGGGCTTGGTGTTTTAGGACCTTACCCACAGTCCTTGATTTATGACAGTAATTGAGCCTGGAATTAAGGTCATAAGTCATGTTGGTTGTTAATTAGGTCATGGTGTGACTGCGCCCGCCCGAGACCTTTTTTGTAGCAGTTGTTAAGAAGATGCAGTGGTTGTAAAGCGAACCCGTTGGTGCAGTGGGTATGTCTTGCTGAAACCAGAAGTAAATGCCAGGTTCCCAAAAAAACAAAAAACAAACATTGAAAATCACAGCCACCTGATCGTGGGATGCTGCAAATGGCCGTCAATGCAGATCAGTTGCCAAGCACCCAAAATGCAATCACATGATCATTGGGGCTGGTGACCATTGGAACGCTGAATCTGGGTAGGTGACCAAGTGTAAGTCAAGGTCTACCTGTGTTATCTAAAAGGACCTTCTTCTCTCTTGTTACAACCTGGTTGATAACTTGGACCGTCAGAAGCCCATTTCAACTGTTTCACTTGCCAGGAGCTTATCTAGGAACATGGGGTAAGTCTTCTCCTTGGTGACTCCCAAGTTATGAAACCAGCCTCTTAAGGAAGAATGTTTAACTGCTGCTTGCGTGGAATCTAAGTGTCAAGGTTCCAACTGACGAACCCAACCAAGCAAACATCTTCGAGACATTCTGATCTCTTAATGTAAAACTTTATTGAGTACGTCACTTCAGCACTAATGAAAGCAAAACCAGCTCTGTCAAGACCCGTCCCAAGCCCATATAGTCAAAGCATTGAATTCTCCCTCCTCCCTCTGGGTCAGGTCATGTTGCCCAATCAAGTAGAAAAATATTGTTATGAGAAAGCATCTCTTGGTTTGGCCAGACACCTGGTGTAATGTCCTTGAGTCTCATGGTCTGGCTCACGGTCTTTGAAGTCTGCTTTCCAAACATCTTCCCTCCTGCTGGCAATCTGAGAAGCAATATTTGTCACACCAGCAAAACCATGCTTCGAAACTTGACATTAAGACGATGGCCAAAAAAAAAAAAGCCATCTCTTTCACCAAACTTTTAATGGCTACTTATTTTAATGAGAGATTTGAAGGTTGACTTGAGGGACTAGCACTGATGATGTTACCTAGTTGGGTAATGAAACACCTGCAAGAAAACAACCAAGCTCAGAGAGCACCAAAGGCCCCTGATTTCAATCCTGAGGTGCAAATGTTCTCCTTTATTGGAAGGTTGATGTTGATGGCATCCAATTTATTACATTTAATACCTTGCTTTTTGTTACTTTTGCAAGCCGCTTGGCAGGATATATATTCAGTTATATCACAGATCCTCAAGCTTTTGGACACCAGGGACCAGTTCCGTGGAGAGAGGTTTTTCCACGGACTGGAGGGTGCATGGTTTTGCGTGCTGCCTGCATCCCGTGGATGGGGCTTTACTTGTTTGTGCAGCCCGGTTGCTGGCATGCCACGGACTGGTACTGGTCCACGGACTGGGAGTTGGGGACCCTTGAGTTATATAGATTAAATAATAAATAGATTTGTCCATTATGAGTGATGCAGTTTGCAAGAAGTGAAGGACAATGGCTATCTCAACTATGAGCTTCTTCTGGTACATCTTCACCACCCAAGCTACTATTTATTCTGTAGATATTACTTTGGTGGCAAATGGCTCTAGGTCAGTGTTTCTCAACCTCAGCCACTTTAAACTGTGTGGAATTCAACTCCCAGAATTCCCCAGCTAGCAATATGGTCACAACTAAGGTGGTTCTGGAGCTCTGTCACCAAGATTTGAAATGGCCTCATTTGATTCTAGAGTATCTCTTTGTTCTGTGCTTTTTCTCTCCCTTGCTTTTTCTTTTTCTTTCGTGGAAGTGAGAGTGCTCATATTTTACATTACCTATTTACATTACATTACGATAACTGGAAAATTTATAGGGCCTTTTTTCTAGGTGGCTTTAAAAAAAAGATCTAATCAAATATTGTCTACATTTACAATAAACACAAATATTCTCTGAAGGCTGAACTTTACATCTTCCAATATTTTGAGACAACTAGTCTAGAGAGCAAAGCATATGCATAGAATGCTATTATGGGTGTGAGAATCCTATAGACAAATCATGAAGGTAATTAATGTTAATTTGTTTCCCTTTAAAAAAAAATGGAATATTCCCATTGTATTCCAAGAAATAGCCACTAAAAGTTTGATTCTATGCAGGAATACTGTTGAAAATTATTATTTCAAATATGGGACAAAAGGGAGAGTGGAAAATGGAGGATAGGGAAGCACTCACGACTTTCTGCTATTTCTTGGCGCCATTTGTTTCTCTTTCTATAGCTTCCCCGTCTCTATCTTCTCCAGCTTCTATCTCTATATCTCCATGTCTTTTTACAATTTCTCTTACTCTCTGTCTCTCTCTCTATAGCTTCTCCATTTCTGTAACTTCTCTGCCTCCATTTCTATCTCTTTTTACAGCCTCTCTCTCTCTCTCTCATCTCCATCTCTCAATCTCTGTAGCTTCTTAGTCTCTGTCATCATCATCATCATCATCATCATCATCATCATCATCATCATCATCATCATCATCATCATCATCATCATCATCATCTCTCTCTCTCTCTTTTGCATTCTATAGCTTCTCTTTATCTCTTTCTTTCTATATCTTCTCTCTACAGCTTCTCTGTCAATCCCCATTTGTTTCTACAGCTTCTCTCTCTCTCTCTCTAGTTTCTTTGTCTCCATCAATCTTGGTCTGTCTCTCTTTATAGCTTTCTACAGCTTTTCTTTCTATCTGTCTATAGCTACTTCATCTCTATCTGTCTTGGTCTCTCTCTTGTCTCTATAGCTTTATATCTCTGTGTCTTTCTAAAGCTTCTCTCTCTATATCTATCTATCTATCTATCTATCTATCTATCTATCTATCTATCTATCTATCTATCTATCTATCTATCTATCTATCTATCTATCTATCTATCTATCTATCATCTCTCTCTCTCTCTCTCTCTTTCTCTCTCATCTCTCTCTCTCCATCTCTATCTCTGTAATCCAGGGGTCTTCAAACTTGGCCCTTTTATGACTTGTGGACCAACTCCCAGAATTCCTCAGCCAGTGTGCCTGGCTGAGGACCTCTGGGAGCTGAAGTCCACAAGTCATAAAAGGGCCAAGTTTGAAGACCCCTGCTCTAATCTCTCTCTATCCTCTGTCCTTTAACAGTATCTTTTTAATGTTCCAGGGATGTAGTAAGATCAGCTGTTTAGTTGATACCTTGGTCAGAATAACAAAATAACAGAGCTGGAAGGGACCTTGGAGGTCTTCTAGTCCAACCCCTTGCTCTAGCAGGAGATCCCATACTATTTCAGACAAATGGGTGTCCAGACTCTTGTTGAAAAGCTACAGTGTTGGAGACACTTGGTCTGCGGTCTAATGTAAGAAGAAGGACAAATGGAAAATAACAAACCTGGCAACCATTTGTCTAGAGCTGATACAGGAAATACCTTTGCTCCCCATTCCCTGCAAAGCTTCAGTATGAGTTTCTGGAGTCATTTAATTATATATCTCTGTAAAGCAGGGGGATCCACAAGAGAGGCTCAAACAAACAACTTGGTTGCCATGAGGGCAATCAAAGCCTTGCGCCCTTTTTGAGTGTGTTGCACATAACATGTGTAGAAAGGGGAAAGGCTTTAAGTGCACAGTTGTGGCTGCCATCTCGCCATTTTTACCACCCCTGCAGATGCTCCTGCTGTAAAGTGTTAGAAATGGTGTTTCAATTGGTTTGTTTAATTGAATAGTCTTGCTGAATATTTACCTTGTAAACTGTATACTAAATTAGAATCTATCTAAATGTACCAATTTAACAGCTTACAGTAAGTGAATTACAAGTGCTTTTTAACTTCCCTTAATAAAAAAAAGTGAAAACATAGACTGTGATTTAAATTGCTCTGTTCCAATTTTGAATTTTAAAAAAAAGTGCTGAATAAGATTTGCTAAACTAATAACTTGATGGAATATTATTGCCAATGACAGTGGCTTATTTGTTACACAAACATTTACATAATTATTAGTATGTGCGAAGTGCTGCAGAGCCGAATTGTGTGTTGACTGTGGAGAATTCTTGCCCAAATTGTGACAATTATTATTACTGTTTTTTTAAAAAAGCATGTTTTATGATTATCACTAAAACCATCATTTAGTCTACACACACAAACATCAGAACCATCTTTGTGATTGTCTTTGTGACAATCAATGGAAGCCAAAATTGACCTTGAAGAAGCAGGATAGGAAGATACTGTATTGATGTTTTTGAAATTTGATGGTGGAGAAGACTTCTGAGAAGAACATGGACAGCCAAGACAACCAATGGATCATCAAACAAATGTATCCAGAATTCTCACTCAAAGCACATTTATCCTATTTTGAACAAAAGAGTTGGAAGGGACCTTGGAGGTCATCTAGTCCAACCCCCTGCTCAAGCAGGAAACCTTATATCAGTGATGGTGAACCTTTTAGAGACCGAGTGCCCAAACTGCAACCCAAAACCCACTTATGTATTGTCGGGTGCTGGGTGGGCGTGGCCCATTGGGTGGGCGTGGCCCATTGGGTGGGCATGGTTGTGGTGGTAACGGCAGACTGGGTGGGACTAAAAAGTTCAATCAATTCCAACTTTGCGAGATTTTTTTTCCCCCGCGAGAAGTTGAAATTGATTGATTGATTGAATCTTTTTTTTTTTTTTTTGCACACGGTGGTGGAGGCCTAAAGCGAAAAGGTTTTATAAAACCCAGCTGAAGGCCTAGGACTGGGGCGACGGCACGCGTGCCCACAGAGAGGGCTCTGCATGCCATCTGTGGCACGCGTGCCATAGGTTTGCCACCACAGCCTTATATCTTTCTGGACATATGATTGTCCAATCTCTTCTTAGTGATGGGGCAACCTCAACTTCTGGAGGCAAGCTGTTCCACTGGTTAACTGTTCTCACTGTCAGGAAATTTCTCCTTAGTTCTAGGTTGATTCTCTCTTTGATAAGTTTCCATCCGTTGCTTCTTGTCCTGCCTTCTGGTGCCCTGGAGAATAAGTCAATCCCCTCTTCTTTGTGGCATTCTTTTTGTGGCATTCTCTTAGATATTAGAAAACTGCTATCATATCATCCCAGTCCTTCTCACCATTAGATTAAACATACCTAGTTCCTGCAACCGTTCTTTATATCCAGATCCCTAATAATCTTTGTTGCTCTTCTCTGCACTCTTTCTAGAGTCTCAACGTCTTTTTTTATCTTGTGGCAACCAAAACTGGATGCGGTATTCCAATTGTGGTTTTACCAAGGCATTATAAACAGTGCTAACATGTCACATGATCTTGATTCTATCCCTTTATTAATGCAGCCTACGACTACATTGGCATTATGGGAAGATCCAGCACTCGACAGAAGTCTTCAGTGCTGGGAAAGATGGAAGAGAAGAGAAGAAGAGGATGAGAAGCATTAATGGACTCAGTTACAGTGATGATGAATGCACCATTGGAAGGACCAGGGGAGACATGACAGCAGTGTTCCAATATTTGAGGGGCTGCCACAGAGAGGAAGGGATCAACCTATTTTCCAAAGCACCTAAAGGCAGATAAGGAATAACGGATGGAAACTGATCAAGGAGAGATTCAACCTCGAAATAAGGAGAAATTTTATGTCAGTGAGAACAATCAACCAATGGAAGAGATTGCCTTCAGAAGTTGTGGGAGCTTCCTCACTGGAGGCTTTCAAGAAGAGACCGGACTGCCATCTGTCAGAAATGTTGTAGGGTCTCCTGCTTGGGCAGGGGGTTGGACTAGATGACCTCCAAAGTCCCTTCCAATTCTGTTATTCTGTTATTATTATTATTCAATTAAACCTGAAGGACCAAGTTAGGGACAGATCATCATGAAGAATATCTATTTATGTGGTAGCTAGGAATTGACAATGACCTGATGGCACATAATTTAAGTCATTGTCATCATCATTGTTGTCATCATCATCTTCATCATCACCATCCAAGATGATACAAAGTATTATTTTTATCTATTTATCATATTTGTATGGCTGCCCATCTCCCAAGAACGTGACTTTGTTTCATAGTTAATTAAAACCAATAAATATGGAAAAACAGTCATTAAAATCTATTTAAAAAGCTATTATGTCACATCTTTGCTTTTGAGGCAAACAGCTGATTGTTGGCTAGATTATTCATCCAAGTTTCACTAAAAGTCTAGCACAGTGAAGCTATTTTCTACTCTGAGAGTGCTGGTTGTCAGAGGTTAGGTAGAATAGAATAGAGCTGGAAGGGACCTTGGAGGTCTTCTAGTCTAGCCCTCTGCTCGAGCAGGAGAACCTATACCATCTCAGACAGGTAATTGTCTAGTCTCTTCTTAAAAACCTCCAGCGATGGAGCACCCACGATTTCTGGTGGTAAGCTGTTCCACTGGTTGATTGTCCTCACTGTCAGGAAGTTTGTCCTTAATTCCAGGTTGCTTCTCTCTTTGATCAGTTTCCAACCATTGTTTCTCGTCCTTCCCTCTGGTGCTTTGGAGAATAATGTGACCCCCTCTGCCTTGTGGCAGCCCCTCAGATACTGGAACACTGCTATCATGTCTCTCCTATTTCTTCTTTTATTTAGACAGGCCAAACCCAAGTCCCGCAGCCGTTCTTCGTACGTTTTGGTCTCCAGGCCAAAGGTAGAAACCTTGAAAATTGTAACACCACAAACAATTGTTAGAAACTTCCATAGATCTATGGAAAACAAACATTTGTTGTATTTGTTTCCATTGATAGGAAATGTAAAATCAGCCACCTCTTGACATAGTCTGTGTGGAAAAAATACAATATCTCTGACCTCGTCTGTGTGGAAAAAATACAATATCTCTGACCTCATAGAAAAGTGCATCGCATTATTGAATGGCTGTTTCTCGCTAACCTTTTAAAGGTCCTAGACATCTTCTGAGGAAGGTAGAACTGCTTTCAAGAATTCTAAAGATCTAATTTTTTTTGCTTTAATTTTCTAGATCATGGCCAGACACCTGTTCTGGCTGACAGTTCCCAATAAGTGACTGTCTGTTTATCTGTCTAGTAAGGAAATAAATGTAAATAAATGAAAATATGCTTCTGAGAACCAAAGGGGGCATGGTGACTAGATGGTAACATCTCCAGTAACTAAAATTTCTCATTCACTGGAGTTAAAATAAATGATTTCAAAATAGGTGGGTTAAGCCCCTTCTTGTCCTACAACCCTGCCCACCCTCACTCTGCCCCTGCGCCACCCGCTCCACCCCCTGCCCTGCCCAGTCCCCCCACCCTGCCCGGCCCCCCGCCCACCCTGCTCTGCCCCTGCCCCCCACCCATCTGCAGGGCCACCCACCACCTTCACGGCCCACCGCAGATCGCCCAAGCAGCCCAGCAGCACCATAGCAGCCACGCCTTCTGCCCACACCCTGCAGCATCAACTGCACATGACGGAGGGCGGAGTCTTGTCCCCACTGCCCGGCTGCCATGTCTTCGGCTGTGCAGCTCCGTGCGGGCCGCACTCGGGGGCGACTCTCCTCCAGGGGGGCTGCTGGTCAGGAGGGGCCACAGGGGGATGTGGGGCTGGGGCAACGGTGCGCTTGACCACAGAGAGTGCTCTGAGTGCTGCCTCTGGCACGCGTGCCATAGGTTCGCCACCACTGCCCTATACCATTTCAGACAAATGGCTGTCCAGTCTCTTCTTAAAAACTTCCAGTGTTGGAGCATTCACCGCTTCTGGAGGCAGGTTGTTCCACTGGTTAATTGTTCTAACTGTCAGGAAGTTTCTCCTTAGTTCTAGGTTGCTTCTCTCCTTGATTAGTTTCCATCCGTTGCTTCTTGTCCTGCTTTCAGGCGCCTTGGAAAATAGCTTCACTCCCTGTTCTTTGTGGCAGCCCCTGAGATACTGGAACGCTGCTATCATGTCCCCCCTCGTCCTTTTCTTCATTAAACTAGACATGCCCAATTCCAGCAGCCGTTCCTTATATGTTTTAGCCTCCAGTCCCCTAATCATCCTTGTTGTTCTTCTCTGTACTCTTTCTAGAATCTCAACATGGATGGCAGAAAGATTATTTGTAGCTCAGGGTTGAAATGAGGGGGTCCTTGGTGCTCTGTGAGCTTGGTTGTTTTCTTGCAGATGTCTCATTACCCAACTAGGTAACATCATCAGTGAACCGATGATTGATGTAGTTTGGGTAATGAAAATCTGAAAGAAAACAACCAAGCTCACAGAGCACCAAGGACCGATCAGAAACATATTTCTCTGTTGGTGTAGGATATGTCAATTAAAACCAAACCGTAAGCTGGTCTGATCCAGATTTAAGAGAGACTTTGACAAATGTTTTTGGAATCCCCTCTTTAATTGGTGGTTTAGTCTGGTGGTAGAAAAAACACATTAAGCTTGTATCATGGGGAGAATTTCAATACTTTTTCGCAAAAGACCAGAAAATTGTGGCAAACTTATCCTACACAGAGCAATGTATACTTGCCTTTATTTAATATAATATTTTTGTAATTAAGTTTCACTATAAGATAAAAATATAGAAGAAGCAAAAGTTAGAAAAAGAGAAAAAGGAAAGAAAAAACTGCAAAGAGTGAGAGAAAATAGTAATGACTTCTGAGTAGATTACCTTTTACTTGTCATTTTTCAACATTTCAAGCCATTTCTATATTTACGAAATCATTCTAATCATAAACATCTTAAAATCAAAGTTTCGGGTTTTTTTTTTCCAGTTTTGAGCAAAAAGTCCAGAAGTGCTTTCCAAGTAGAGGCAAAACTAGATAACATCTTTTCTTTAATTAAAGCAGTCAATTTTACAATCTCCACATAGTCCATCATCTTTACAATCCATTCTCCCCTTGTGGGAATTAATGTGCCTTTCCATCTTTGTGAATGAAGGATTCTCACCTCTGTCAACATATATAATAACGAGGTTCCAATTTTCTTTTCAAGTTCTTTATCCATCAAATCTAAAAGAAAAACTTCTGGTTTCGGTTTTATATTTATTTTAAAAATCTTCTGATTTAGTATAGAAATCAGTATATCTTGGCTTTATCACAAGTCTACCAGAGGCGATAAAAATTACCCTATTTGTAGTTGCTCACATATAGTTGAAACTCCCTTCATATATTTTAATATTTTATATTATATAATCATCAAATATAATACTTTATATAATATTTGATCATTTCTCAGGCTTTACATACAGTTAGTCCTCAACTTACAACAGTTCACTTGGGGACCATTCAAAGTCACAACGGCACTGAAAAAAGTGACTTATGACCGTTTTTCACACTTACGACCAGTGGTGGGATTCAAATATGTGAACAACCGGTTCTCTGTGTGGATGCTGCTTCCGGAAGTCCGTTCTGGGCCTGGGCAACAAAAAATTAACTACCGGTTCTGCTGAACTGGTGCGAACTGGCTGAATCCCACCACTGCTTATGACCTTTGTAGCATCCCCATGATCACGTGATCAAAATTCAGATGCTTGGCAATTGACCCATACTTATGACCGTTGCTGTATCCCAAGGGCATCTGATTCCCTTTTACAAACTTCTGACAAGCAAAATCAATGGGGAAGCCAGATTCACTTAACAACCGTGTTACTAACTTATCAACTGTGGTGATTCCCTTAACAACTGTGGCAAGAAAGGTTATAAAATGGGGCAAAACTCACTTAACAAATGTCTCATTTAACAACAGAAATTTTGGGCTCAATTTTGGTCATAAGCCAGGGACTACCTGTACCATATTCTTTCCTTTGTTTAGCAACGGGCAGGAATCTCCATGCCTGGGGTTGGGGTGGGTAGGATGTGAAGAAAAAAGGGAAGGTGGCAGCTATTGTGTCCTGCATGTGAAAAAGTAGCATTTTGACCTTTTCAACATTAATTCTTCCCTGTAGATATACTGGTGATGAGATGGTCAAGCGTTCTGCGTAATTGTTGTGTCTTTCAGGGTAAGATTATCCCCACCGTCGCCTGCAGCCACTTGGTTAACTTTGTTCAAGTTACTTTTAATCTTAATATATCAGAGGTGACAACATCTCTCTATGTTTCTTTGGAGATTGAAATGGGATTTGGAAACAGCTGAAGAATGATCAAAAGAGGTATGACAGAAAACAATAACAGCCCACCACATAAAAGAGGTTCAAGGTTCAAGCTGTTGAGACTCTAGAACAGGGGTGTCAAACTCGCCACGTCATGTGACGTGTCGCGACGTATCGTGACTTTTTCCCCATTGGGGTGGGTGCGGTTTCGGCATGATGCATCTGGCCCATGGGCCAGCAGTTTGATACCCCTGCTCTAGAAAGAGTGCAGAGAAGAGCAACAAACATCATTAGGGGATGGAGGCTAAAACATATGAAGAACACTTGCAGGGATTGAGTATGTCTAATTTAATGAAAAAGACTAAGGGTGACATAATAGCCATGTTCCAATATTTAAAAGGCTGCCACAAAGAAGAGGGAGTCAATCTATTCCCCAAAGCACCTGAAGGCAGGATAAGAAGCAATGGGTGGAAACTAATCAAGGAGAGAAGCAACCTAGAACTAAGGAGGAATTTCCTGACAGTCAGAACAATTAATCAGTGGAACAACCTGCCTCCAGAAGTTATGGATGCTTCATTTTAAGAAGAGATTGGACAGCCACTTGTCTGGAATGATATAGTACCTTCTGCTTGAACAGGGGGATGGATTAGAAGAACTTCCAACTTTATTATTCTGTTAAGAACCCACTGAGAGAAACTCAAAAGAATTCTCAAACACCCTTGGAATATGATAGAAAAACTGAAGACTCTTTCTACTTCTAATCTCTCTCCTCAATTTTCCAAATGTACATTGAAATTAAAAGGAAAATGGAAAAATCCCTAGGAGGAAAAACTTCACATCCCTTAATCCTTTGGAAGTCTCCTACTTTCCTAAAGAGAAATCACCTCTAACAATGAAATAAACCTTAAATCACACTGAGAGAAATTCAGAAGAAATTCCCGAGCATCCTGAAAGTAAAGTAGAAAAGCTCCTTTAGCTGGGGAATAAAAACATTTGCAAAATTATAGATTTAAATACACGATTACTTCACAAGGTAGCAGAGACATGATTCTAATGTCATTTTCATTTCTCCTTGTGCCTCTGATCTACCTTAGGCAACAATATTTATTGCTAGATGGTTAGATTCAACCAGTTCTGTGCTTAAATTCCCCGACAGAAATGTCGGAAAAATATATTTCAAGGGCTCAAGGGAGGCATCAGAGCGAGATCCTGCAATGCTTGGGGATTCTGGCAATGACTCAAAGTTCACAGTTTTGATGCCTAGGCTTTATTTTGGGTGTCAGACCAATGACTCACAAAATCAAAGTGAGTGTTGTTAGTCATTCACTTTCTTTTCCCTAAAGTCGAGGAAAATAAAATCTCATTTGACTCGTGGCTTGTTTGGGAAAACCTGCCTTGCTTTGGGCCATTGGCTCTTGATCTATCATCATGGATTGTGACAGCATGATATGTGGCCATTCCTCTCTGGTGGCATCGAAGAGAATCTTATGAGATCGTTAAAGAGGAGCGGAATAAAATGGCAAGACTTTAATTTGCCTACTTCTAACGAAGATAGTGCCACAGTCGCGAGAGCGTTTTAAGAGGTCTCCGCTGGAGAGAATTATGATCCCTCTTAAGGAAGCAGGGAGCTTATGTTTCCCAAGGAATAAAAGTGATTCAAGCTGGCTAGTGGTACAGAAAAATGTAATGTGCTTGAGAAAGAAGGAACCATTTATCTTGACATACTTACTACTGCTGTTAAATGACATGTGACAGGCACATTCAAAGTGATATAAAAAGCTTTAAAAGAAGAGGGGAAAAAAAAAACCTGGCAGAGTAGAATCATGGTTTTATAAATCTATAGAAGTGTTTCTCAACCTTAACAACTTTTAAGATGTCTGGACTTCAACTCCCAGAATCCCCCAGTCAGCCATGCTAGCAGGGGAATTCTGGGAGTTGAAGTCCAGACTTCTTAAAGCTGTTAAGGTTGAGAAATACTGCCCTAAAGCAGGGGTCCCCAATCCCCGGTCCGTGGACAAGTACCGGGCCGCGGCATGCCAGCAATCGGTCCGCACAAACAAGCAAAGCCCCATCCGCGAGATGCAGGCAGCACACAAAACCACACACCCTCCGGTCCGTGGAAAAATCTCTCTCCACGGAACCGGTCCCTGGTGCCCAAAAGATTGGGGACCTCTGCTCTGAAGTATTGTTTTTCCAAAAGGGCATCAACTGAAGACCAGCTATAAGTCACAGCTCATACAAAAGATTCAGTTTTGTTATTTTATTTTTTTAAGTATGAGGAGTACAGCTACTCAGTTCATACAACTACTATTCGTTATCTTCTTCTTCTTCTTGTGCCATATCCATTATCGGACGTTGGCGATCATGTTGGTGATCCTGTTTTTATCAGCAGCCGCACGAAAAAGTGCTGCTGAGTTTTGTTTAAACCAGTCCCTTAGATTTTGAAGCCATGATGATCTTCTTCTGCCTGGACCTCATTTGCCTTCAATCTTTCCCTGGAGGATTAAATGTAGTATGCCGTATTTTTCTGGGTGTCGCATCACATGTCCGAAATATTCTAACTTTCATTTTTTAATTGTTTTGATGATTTCCCTTGGCTTTCCCAGGCGGCTTATCACCTCCTCATTTCTGATCTTGTCCACCCAGCTTATACGTAACAGCCGCCTGTAAATCCACATTTCAAATGCTTCTAGTCTCTTCAGGTGGCCTTCTGTCAGAGACCAACTCTCTACTCCATAGAGCAGGATAGAAAAAATACAGCATCTGACAAGCCTGATTTTCAGTCTTAGGCTTATGTCGTGACTGCAGAAGACCTTTTTCATTTTGAAGAATGCTGTTTGAGCTTTCTCTATCCTTGTCTTTACTTCAGCGGTCATGTCCCAGCTTTCATGTAAATTAGAACCGAGGTGCGTGATCCTTTCAACTTTTTCTAGTGGTGATCCTTCCGAATTTATTGGTGGTAAATTAACGGGTTGTTTGCTGACAATCACGATCTTGGTTTTTGAGACCCTACGTAACTTGCATCATAAAGTATCAATGGACTTATAGAATATCAGCATCCTGTCTTCTGTATCCTCTCATTCCAGCTGGGCTACCAACTTCTGTGGACAGTCAGCATCTACGTGCTATACTTATAGGCTTCCATAACTCCCACTGGGAGTCAGGAGTCATTTACGGTGCGTGCCTGGCTGGGGAATTCTGGGAGTTGAAGTCCACGCGTCTTAAAGTTGCTGAGGTTGAAAAAACACCGCCCTAAGGGATGCATCTGACAGAGAGAAACTAACAGCAACCTGTACCATCTCAGGTACCTTGCCATCTCAAATGACAACTAAAATGTGAAATGGAACAGCGGAAAAGAAACGACATCTCTTTCTCTCTCTCTTTTTTTTTTTTATGGAACAGCAGCTGAAGTGATACTCCTGTTTATTTCAGCCTCTTTCATTCCAAAGCCTTTTATGGACACGCAAGAACACCAAGGAGATGGTTCCAGAATGGGGATAAGGCCTACGTTCATTCATTAAACCAGATAGGAGGAAGAAGAGACTTTTATAGGCACCAGCTGTTGGCAATGCTTCTTTCTGAGCATCCTGCACACAGCAGCCGTAACCATGGGTAGAAATAACACTAAATTTGGGAGCTGGTACCAGAGGTGAATGGATGAGTGTGCTTCGTGGGGAACAACGATATTCTCCCAGGAGAAGGGACAGGAACAATTCCAGAATCGGAATCTGTTTTTGCTTCACGAGCTTCTGGCTTCCTTTGGTTTCTTTCTCCATTTATCTCTTTAAAAGCAAATCTTTTAACTCAGTCTTGAGCAGCAGAGACTGGGAAGATTTACAGTGTGGATCTGTTCTGTTGAAGAAAACCAAGCTGGGGAGGGGGAGGATGGGGGGGGGGAGGAAACAAAGCAAATTCCTTTTCTGTGACATTTTAAAAGCAGATGAAAGAAAGAAAAAGAAAGAGAAAGAAAGAAAGAAAGAAAGAGAAAGAAGGAAAGAAAGAAAGAAAGAAAGAAGAAAGGAAAGAAAGAAAGAAAGAAAGAAAGAAAGAAAGAAAGAAAGAAAGAAAGAAAGAAAGAAAGAAAGAAAGGAAGGAAGGAAGGAAGGAAGGAAGGAAGGAAGGAAGGAAGGAAGGAAGAGAGTGATTTATTATTTATTGTTATGAAGACGGATGAGGACATTTACAGAGGACCAAAGGATTATCATGATTTTGCTGGAATCCTATACAGATAGTCCTCAACGTACAACTGTTTGTTTAGCGACTGCTCAAAGTTACAACAGCCCTGAAAAAAAGGGACTCATGGCTGATCTATCGCAGCATCCCCAGTCACGTGAACAAAATTTGGATGCTTGGCAACTGGCATGTATTTACAACAGGTGCAGCATCCTGGGGTCATGTGATCATCATTTGTGACCTTCCCAGAAACTTCATACAAGCAGTTCAATGAGGGGAAGCTAGATTTGCTTAATGACCACGTTATTCACTTAAAAACTGCAATAGAACGGAATGGAATGGAATGGAATGGAGTGGAGTGGAGTGGAGTGGAGTGGAGTGGAGTGGAGTGGAGTGGAATGGAATGGAATGGAATAGAATGGAATAGAATAGAATAGAATAGAATAGAATAGAATAGAATAGAATAGAATAGAATAGAGCTGGAAGGGAACTTGGAGGTCTTCTAGTCCAGTGATACCCTTAACTGTGGCAAAAATGGATCCTTCCTTCCTTCCTTCCTTCCTTCCTTCCTTCCTTCCTTCCTTCCTTCCTTCCTTCCTTCCTTCCTCCCTCACTCCCTCCCTCCCTCCCTCCCTCCCTCCACCCATTTCCCTCAAAGAGAGGCTCTTCAAACTGTTCATCCTGCACTCAGGTCCTTTAGAGCAGAGGTCCCCAACCTTTTGGGCACCAGGGACCGGTTCCGTGGAGCAAGGTTTTTCCACGGATCGGAGAGTGCGTGGTTTTGTGTGCTGCCTGCATCCCACAGATGGGGCTTTGCTTGTTTGTGCGGCCCAGTTGCCATGGCATGCCGTGGCCCAGTACCGGTCCATGGACCGGGGGTTGGGGACCCTTGCTTTAGAGAATAAGTCAACCCCTTCTTTGCTGTGACAGTCCCTCAAGTACTAGAAGACTTCTATCATGTCACTCTTAATCTTTCTCTTTTTGTTAGACTGGACACACCCAGTTCCCACAACCATTCATCATATGGTTTAGCTTCCAGACCCCTGATCATCTTTGTTGCTCTTCTCTGCACTCTTTATGGGACCAGCTTTGGCATATTCCTTCTGCTTTGTCTTCATTTGTCCTGTGGAACAATTCTACAAAGCAGTGTTTCTCAACCTTGGCAACTTCAAGTCATATATATATATAAAAGAATCCCTTTCCTTTTTTTCCTTCCTCCAACCTGAGAAAGAGTGGGGCAAGAGAAGGAGTGGCCCAGCCCACCATGAGAAAAAGTCACTGCCATTTAAGGGCATAGGGGAAAATGCCGAAAGCCAGCAATGAAGAAGCAGCTAAGACAGAGAGGCTAAGCAGAAGCATTTCCCCCTCCCTAGAATCCCCTGTCCTCTGGCAATACCACTGCACTGAAAGAATGATTCAGAGACCAAAGTGAGGTGAATGCATTCTCCACAACATAACAATATGAGACAGCAATTCCAGGCTGCAGGAAATGACTCAGCAGCGTTGGGGAAAAAAGATGGAAAGAGTAGCCTCTAACCCAGGGGTTTTCAGTGTGCCTGGCTGAGGAATTCTGAGAGTTGAAGTCCACAAGTCATAAAAGGGCCAAGTTTGAAGAGCCCTGGGCTAAACATACCTAGTTCCCTTAGCCCAGGGGTCTTCAAACTTGGCCCTTTTTTGACTTATGGACTTCAACTCCCAGAATTCCTCAGCCAGCGTGCTTGGCTGAGGAATTCTGGGAGTTGAAGTCCACAAGTCATAAAAGGGCCATGTTTGAAGACCCCTGGGCTAACCAAAGATAATATATCAGTGGCTTGCGTCATTTGGGCTGCCCAGCTATTGCAATCTGAACATTTAATATTTACCAAGGAACCTTTGATGGAAGGCTACCATCAGGAGTGAACCTCCACAATCCCCCTTTAAATAGGTAACAGCTTTAATTAACAAGGGGCCTACTGGGGACCATGAATGGGGTCAACTAAAGAAATGGGCAAGAGGAGAGGAGTGGAGAGATGGGTGGAGAGGAGGAGAGAGGAAGGGAAGAAAGAATTCTGGGAATTGAAGTCCACCCGTCTTCAAGTAACTAAGGTTGAGAAATAACGCTGTTGGTGAATCACTGTAGGAGAAGTGTAGACAGAGCTGGAGGGGGCGGAATTAAATATATCATCAGTTTGTCAGAGGTAAAAAATCAGGACCATTTGTCAGAGTGCAGCCGCCCTAGAAGATTTATTCAAGCCTATACACAAGAATCTAGTTAACTAAAGTTCAACACTAAATTGGCATCAGATAAGGGTCAATGGAATTCAGGAGGGATTGAACTTGGAGTACTTGTAGGAATGCAATGACTCTAAACTTATGACATGCTTAACTCCCCCCCCCATTCTACCTGCTCTTTTCCTATAATACAGAAAGACTGGTATTTTTACTCTTTTGAAACTGCGACTGGTTTCACCCATTACACCCTTTGAAGTTATGGCAGTCTCCTCCAAAGTTACTTATGAATCAGATCTGAAAGTCCCTCCCACAGTCACATGACCGTATGTCAGATGCTTGGCATCTGACCCACATTTACAGCCATTTGTCGCGTCCTGTGGTCATGTGACTGTGATTTATACAATTTTGCTGAAAACCGGTATTTACTTCCAATTTTTGGCAAATGAGCCTCATAACAAACAATGGGCTTGTCAAACCACCATGGATTCACTTCACCACCACTGCAAAAAAGGTTTTAAAATTGGGTCATCACATGAGTAACCTGCTTTACCACCATCACAACCTTCATGGGAAGGCTCCATTACAGCCATAAAATGAGGATTACTTGTAATGGAGATGGTGGTTTTCTAATCTAATTATTGTAAGCTATAAAGTGTAAATGAATCAAATCCATTTTTTTTAAAATGACCTAACATTAATATAGCCATTGTCTATAGTATAGTGCAGAGGTCCCCAACCTTGGCCACTTTACGACTTGTGGAGTTCAACTCCCAGAATTCCTCAGCCAGCATGGCTGGCTGAGGAATTCTGGGAGTTGAAGTCCACAAGTCGTAAAGTGGCCAAGGTTGGAGACCCCTGGTCTAGTGCATGGATTTCTCTCTTTCACTGAATTAATGTTTTAGCTGTGTGTAATAGTTCTCCATTTTTATTTTGTGTTGTGCTGTCCTTGCCTCTTTCTTTTTGGAGAGGGGGGAGAGGAAATACATTATTATTTTTTAAAATAGAATCCTTATCATAGTTTGATAGATCACAATCAAGAACCCCCAAAACAAAAACAAAATTCCCAGGGAAACAAAAATATTTTTTGGGCAAGACCGGTAGTAAAACTATTGTATTGATCTGTGTTAACTTGCTGGAAATTGTTTGATGGAAGGGTTTTAGCAGTGGCATGCACTTTTTAACCTCTGGTTGTGCACTACTACCAAGAAAACTAAATGGATGTGTCTATAAGCCACCAAAAGTTCAGCTCAACATCTTCAGGACTTTAAGCTACCAAGAATGACGTAGAGTCTCTCCAAGAGGAGACTGAGCCCTATTGAAAACATCTTGTGCAAATAACAAGCTAACATGCAGTCTTTTTCCCTCCTTTATTGATAGATATCATATCTATCTTGAATATCTGCAATTACTGCTGAAGTTGTGCATGAATTGAAGTTGACTTCTGGTGATTCCTATAGGGACTTTTAAGGGGTCCTTGATGCTCTCTGAGCTTGCTTGTTTTCTTGCAGACGTTTCATCACCCAAACTAGTAACATTATCAGTGCTTACCTAGCTTGAATTATTTAGTTTGGCTAATGAAATATCCGCAAGAAAACAACCAAGCTCAGGGAGCACCAAGGACCCCTCATTTCAACCCTGAGCTATAAATATTCTCCTTTATTGGTAGGCACTTTTGACAGTATTAAGGAAGTGATTTACCATTGCCCCATTTTCAACCTCCCAGTCTGGACAAAAGTCCTGAGATGGTCCCTGTGGTCCATCTAAATCAGAGCTCTGAGGTGGTCCCTGAGATGATTCCCAAATTGTCCCTGAATCAAGTACTAAAACCAGGGCTGATCTTCCTTGGTCTGCAAGATCAACCAAGGTTAGTTGGGTGCTGCCATCTGTTCACTCTGTACAATTTTTCATCCCTTTCATTGAGCTACATTTGTTAGGGATGAGCAAATCTATTAACTTCATTTTTAAGTTGCTCAGCCTTTTCCAGTTAAAGGAGTGGAGGACTGAGTGAAGTTTTTGCATCTCTTTCCTCATTCAGCTCATAATTAAATCAATAAACTGCAAAACCATGCTTCCACTTTTTTTGGTACTTATCTGCAAAAATAATGCGTTTTGGTACATGCTGTAGGGCAGGGGTAGGCAACCTTGGCTCTTTTATGACTTGTGGACTTCAATCCTGGCTCAGGAATTCTGGGAGTTGAAGTCTACGAGTCATAAAAGAGCCAAGGTTGCCTATCCCTGCTGTAGGGTGTGTTTCCCAGGTGTTGACCACATCATAAAATTAAGAAACTTGCAAATACTGGCATGAAATCTGTACTGAGTATATCAGTTTAAGGTAGTGTTTTTCAACATCTGCAATTTTAAGAGGTGTGGACTTCTACTCCCAGAGTTCCCCAGCATTCTATGCTGTCTGGGGAATTCTGGGAGTTGAATTCCACATTTCTTAAAGTTGCTGATGTTGAGAAAATCTGGTTTAAGATATGATATATTCTGTACATCCTTTATGTCAACAAGGGTTCTCATCAAAATAAAGGCCCATCACATTTATTGTCTATGGCTAATTACAGAGAGTCCACACTCAGTGACCATTTGTTTAACAACTGTTCAAAATTATGATGATACTGAAAAAAAAAGGCAACCGGTCCTCAAATTTTCAGATGTTGCAGTAACCCCACAGTCATGTGATTGTGATTTGTCACTGGGCAACCATCACACATTTACAATGGTTATAGCATGCCACAATCATATGATCACCTTTTGTGACCTTCCCAGCTGGCTTCTGACAAACAAAGTCAATGGGGAAGCCTGCGGGAGGTCTCAAGTCACAACTGCATGGGATTTATCAGTTATGTCAACCAGAACTTCTTGAGCTATTATCATAAATTGATGCAATTCACATGACTTTTTTTTTGCTTTATGACTGTTTTGCTTAGTGACAATTGCTAGGGTCAACAAGCAAGGATTACCTGTACTGATACTTTTTTTAGCACTAATGAACTGGTGGCTGAACTGAAACATGGGAGGCACAGAATATCTTTTAAACCTAATGGGTCAGCCAATCATTCCTATACTAAAGAGTGACTTACCACTCCCTTCTGCAGATGGAGAACATTGACAGAAGGACTTGAAAAATGGGAGCCTGCATTTTCGTGTCAATTCCACAAGATATCTGACTTTCCTTGCAAATGAAGTTCTTTCCCTTGGGCTTTTTTTTTTCCACGCTATTGTTATTTGCATGCGCTTTTCTGAATCCCTTTTCCTAATCTGTCTCTGCTTGTGCTGACCAAAACTTCCTCTCTCCAGCTGTCCTTACAGTTGCCTGTCCAATTAAAGCCATCATCAGCAACAATTATGCAATCCAGATGAAAACACAAGTGTGAAGTTATGAGAAACATGCCATGGCAACTGGTGTCCAAATGCTTGCAGGCAAGGAACACATTGTTGCAACATCTGGTTTATGGAGAGCCCGACTTGCTGCTTGTGTGGCTGTAAATCCAGGGTAAGTCGGTGGAAATAATCTTGTGGAAGTGAATGAAGGAAGATATTAACTAATTGGCTAGATCTGGGCTTGCTAAGTTCCTGATTTCCCAAAGGCAACTATGAAATTTAGACCTGCAACAATGTGCTGGGTTCACATGCTGTGTTGAGCACAGCCAGGATGCGGGGTGCATTAATATGCATTCTTTCAGTCTTTGAATCAGAGGAAATGTGTGCCAGCATTAAATATGCCACTTTGACTGCCAAACACCATTCTGCTTTTGCAACAAGGTCAGGAACTGGTGCTACCCTTACAATTTTAATCAGTGGTGGGATTCAGCCAGTTCGCACCAGTTTGGCAGAGCCGGTAGCTAATTTTGTTGCCCAGGCCCAGAATGGACTTCCGGAAGCGGCATCCACACAGAGAACCGGTTGTTCACATATTTGAATCCCACCACTGGTTTTAATGCACGACAGATTAGGGAAAGTAATTGATAAATACAATTCTCCTGATCCCAAGAGAATGCGAGATTCTTGTAAATAGGCAATCAACAATAAATACTTTAGCCTACTCATGGAATCTCTGGCTACAGTAGAGGTGGGAGTAAAGAGGCAGTCTAGCTTGGAGCTACTCCATGGGAGTGACAGAGGCCAGACTGTTGACATCTTTACTTGCCTGATCCCAAGAGAATGCAGTTAGTCTAGTGAGATTCTTGTAAATCGGCAATCAACAATAAAGAAACTACCTTAGCCTACTCATGGACTTGTTCTGGTTCCTTGCACCTGACATAGATCTCTCTGGCTTCATTTCCTTTTTCGCCCAGTATCACCTTACTCTTCCTAATGTGGGGTGAGGCTGAGCCTCAGGAAAGAGGTGAATTCTGATAGTTTGCCAGACTCTGAGTTTAGCCATCTGTCAAAACCTGGTACCAAGGCAGCTGAATAACAGAATAACAGAGTTGGAAGGGACCTTGGAGGTCTTCCAGTCCAACTCCCTGCTCAAGCAGGAAACCCTTTCAGACAAATGGTTGACCAACTTCTTCTTAAAAATCTCCAGTGTTTGGAGCACTGGAGGCAAATTGTTCCACTGATTCATTGTTCTAACTGTCAGGATTTACAGAATGGCAGATACTTCTGGTTGAGCCTCTTCTGTGCCACTGGACAGCTTTTCCTTCCTATGATGAAAAAGTAGAGAGTACTTACATGTATGTGACATATATGTACGTGAGAGTGGAACAATTGCCAGCTGCCTCGAGGGCTGCTTTTACATTTAGGTTTAGCACCGTAATTTCTGGCTCAGGGTATTGTGTGATTCTGGCCAATTGTGATTTAGACGAGAAACAGAGAATAGAGGGTTATGTGGTTACCTTATTTCTGGGGCTGACCCACGTTAGAAAGCAATGAAGGCTCAAAAAAAGAAAATAATGTTATCCTATAGGGACAGTTAAAGATTTGGGGGAAGAAAGTTATTCTACTTTTTTTCCATTGATGTTTTTGCTTTTGATTAAAAGGGGCAAGTGCATGGGTGCATGTGTGCCGCCTGTGTGTGCAGAAACATTCTAACCATTGTGTGTTTCACCTGTAATCTGACATTGCACAACCCAGAAAAAGCTGTGGTACTTCCTCTACAGCAGGGGTGGGGAACTATGGCCCCTTTATGACCTCTGGACTTCAACTTCCAGAATTCGTGGGTCAGCCATGCTGACCCAGGAATTCTGGGAGTTGAAGTCCACAGGTCATAAAGGGACCATAGTTCCCCACCCCTGCTCTACAGTCTCCGAGAAGTAGGACTAAGTGTGAGAATTGGACAAGGAGATACCATCAATAAAACATCAAGCTACTGCTTAGCTTTTCAGAGAGGAAATAACTTCCTTCCAACTGCCTGAGCCAATCCGGAGCCAGCCTTTGACTAAATGATCAAGTTCGTATTTATGAAATTAGTGACCTACGTGAATTGGTGTCATATGCTCCCTTTTAACAGACTCTCTGTTATTATTCTCAATGAAATATGACAATAAAGTGCTCTGTTTCACCCGTTAGTCATTTCCAGCTGCTATGAAAATAATATGTTTGGTGTAATTCATTTGAGATCTGATGGGTTTAAGACTCCTCTGACAAGATATAATCAGCTCATTATGGAGAAACAGAAGCCATCCTTGTTGCAGATAAATTGCTCAGAGTTGTGATTAAATTACTCCAGCAAAATATGGAAGAATGGACTTCCAGCACATACAAATGCTTTATTACCAGCAGTCCCACATGATAAATCTTGCATGAATTCACTTTTTGCTCTTGGGTCCATGGGGATGTGTGCCTTTTTCCTAGATGTATTCTTGATGATGGCAGCTAGACCACTCCAACCTCTAGTAAGATAACAACAACAACAGAGTTGAAGGTCTTCTAGGCCAACTCCCTGCTCAGACAGGAAACTCTATATTGTTTCAGACAAATGGTTGTCCAATCTCATCTTAAAAACTTCCAGTGTTAGAGCACCCACAACCTCTGAAGGCAGGCCATTCCACTGAGTAATTGTTCTCACTGTCAGGAAGTTTCTCCTTAGTTCTAGGTTGCTTCTCTCCTTGATTAGTTTCCATCCATTGCTTCTTGTCCTGCCTTCAGGTGCTTTGGAGAATAGCTTGACTCCCTCTTCATTGTGGCAACCCCTGAGATATTGGAACACTGCTATCATGTCACCCTTAATCCTTCTTTTCGCTAGACTAGACGTACCCAATTCCTGCAACCATTCTTCATATGTTTTAGCCTCCAGTCCCCTAATCATCTTTATTGCTTTTCTCTGTACTCTTTCTAGCATCTCAACATCTTTTTTACATGGTTGGTGACCAAATTCACTTCTTTTCCTTATTCAGTTTCACCGCATTTCTATTTCTAAATCCATACGAATGCTTCGTATTTCTTCCATAATAATGTTGTCCTGACAATGCTTGTATATCTTAATATGTGTTTCTCTCTGCTTTGTATGCAGGCATCATCAGAGGGAGATCAATGCAGTGGTTTTGGGGGATCTGAATAGCTGATTTGATATTCCGCGAAGGTTGGCAATTTAAGGTTTTTGTGCCTCTGGAACAAATATGCCCCAATACTTTCTTCCTAAGGAGTTATTTTTGACATGTCTAATGGACAGAAAGCCTTGCTAATTCTCTGTTGTTCCAGAGGGCAGATCCAGAATCAATGGGTTAAAACTACAAGGAGGGAGGTTCAGCCCACACATCACAAAGAACTTCCTGACTATAAGACTTGCCAGGTATTTTTCTCTAGAGGTCTTCCAATAGAGCAAGAATGGCAATTCAATGTTTATGGAAATTATCAATCATCCAGGTCATGGTTATCCCAAAGCTGCTTTTCCAAAACTGGACTTTCTTGGTTTTTTTCCCCCCTTGCAAACGTTTTGCTTCTCATCCAAGAAGCTTCTTCAGTTCCAGAAAAAAACCCCAAGAAAGTCCAGCTGCCTTTTGAAAAAGCAGCTTTGGGATGGTGGGCAATTAATTTTCCCAAGGGGCCACATGAGAAACTGGCCTATTGTGAAGGTCTGAATCAATAACTCCTATCTGAGCTCTGTCTGAACTCTACCTGCTCACCTGCAAGGCCACTCTTTGACCAAGGTGGCGGTGGATGGTCACGCCTGGGTCCCCTCATGTGATGACTGCTGCTACCTCTTCATATTGCTCCAGGTGATGGGTGAGTGCTACACAGGTGCAGAATTGCATTTCCTCTTCCTACCTTCCTGCAGCCACCAACCAAATGAAGGAGTGCATGGCGGTTGCACAAAGCTAGACCTGACTTGGTTCTCACCACCACCACCGCAGAACGCTTATTTATACTTGATTTCTAATTTCCACTTCACATCACGTGGACTGGACAAAGATAGCCAAAGGGCCAAATATGGCCCTGGGGCCCTAAAATGCCCTGGTCTGCAGTAGAGGTTGAATGATCAGCTCTCAAAGATGTTTTAACAGTTTCTGCACTAAGCAGTGAATTGGATTAGATTATCTTTGGGGATATTTTCATCTCTATAATAGTTTGATTCTGTGAAATGTACTGTTCTTGGAGGTGATCCTACAGGTGGCCCTTGACTTACAACAACAACTGGGACCAGAGCCTTTATCACTAAGCAATGTGGTTGTTAAGTGAGTCATGACTGCTTTTACTACCTTTTTTGGCATGATTGTTAAGCGAATCACATAGTTCAGGGGTCTTCAAACTTGGCCCTTTTATGACTTGTGGACTTCAGCTCCCAGAATTCCTCAGCCAGCTGGCTTCCCCTTTGACTTTGCCTGTTGGAAGCTGGCTGGTAAGGTCACAAAGGGCTTTCAGGTGACCCCAGGATGCTGCAATCAAAGTAAATTCATGCCGGTTGCAAATCCCCAAATTTTAGTCATGTGATCGCAGCAACATTGTGACAGTCGTAAGTGTATGGACCAGTCATAAGCCACTTTCTCCAGCACTATGACTTTGAATGATCACTAGATGAATGATCATAATTCAAAGTCTACTTGTACCATACCGTTCTTTCCAAACTCTGCCAGTTCCTCCAAGATATTGGATTGCAAACTCTGAACGATTTCATATTGAATGGCTAAGGAGATTCTCCATCATCCAGATATGGTTGTCCCAAAGATGCTTTTCCAAAAGGCAACTGGATTTTCTTGGAAAAACACTTCTGCAGTTTCATGTTGAAGCTGTTTTTTGATGATATCAGAATAATAATAAGAAAGTACAACTAAGATAACTTAAGTCTCTCTAACTCTAGGCTAGAGATGATACTGCCAAGTCATGTTTGTGCCTTGTATAGGTTTCCAACAATGGTTGGAAACTGGTCAAGGAGAGAAGCAACCTGGAATTAAGGAGAAACTTCCTGACAGTGAGGACAATCAACCAGTGGAACAGCTTACCTCCAGAAATCATGGGCACTCCATCACTGGAAATTTTTAAGAAGAGACTAAACAATCACCTGTCTGAGATGGTATAGGTCCTCCTGCTTGAGCAGGGAGCTGGACTAGAAGACCTCCAAGGTCCCTTCCAGCTCTATTCTATATCTTATTCTTAAACTAGGAAAAAGTCTTTAGCTTTGTTTGAACATAGAATCATAGGGCTGGAAAGGACCTTGGAGGTACTTCTAGTCCAACCCTGCTCAAGGCAGACAACCTTATACCATCCTGGTCAAATGGTTGTGAAAACCTTCAGCGATGGAGAACCCACAACACTGGGAGGCAAGCTACAAGTTAAGTTCACCTACTTCAGAAGAGCGGTTGCTTGAAATAGCTCCCAATGAAGGTCACATTAAAGTTAAAATATAACATTGGATTTGTACAGAAGTAATCAAAGTGTCAGCATCATCAATAGCTCAAAAAGCATACCATAAAATATGTCACTTTGCATTAATTAATTTGATTCCTACCAAGAAAGATCAGTGCTGACATGGATAAAATAAAAGCAGGAACAACCTTCAATTTTGACTTAGACATAAGCATAGAATAACAGAGTTGGAAGGGAGATTGGAGGTCATCTAGTCCAACCCCCTGCTCAAGCAGGAGAGTCTATATCATTCTGGACAAATGGCAGCCCCATCTATTCTTGAAAATCTCCAGTGATGGAGCACCCACAACTTCTGAAAACAAGCTCTTCCATTGGCTGCTTGCTCTCACTGTTAGGAAATTTCTCCTTAGTTCTAGGTTGTTTCTCTCCTTGTCTTGCTTAACTCTAAGAAGCCACTAGGTTAGGGGTAGGCAACCTTGGCTCTTTTATGACTCGTGGACTTCAACTCCCAGAATTCCTGAGCCAGCATGGCTCAGCTTGGAAACCTCTCCCTTTCCCCTCAGCATGGCTGGCTCAGGAATTCTGGGAGTTGAAGTCCACGAGTCATAAAAGAGCCAAGGTTGCCTACCCCTGCACTAGATGGACGTAGCCTGTCTGTCCATCCATCCATAACCTAAACATAACTAGATCCTTTAACAATTCCTCACAAGGTTTTAATCATTTTTCACAAGATTGACTCTTCACCATTTTTATAGTCCTCTTTAGAACTTGCTCTTTTTTTGAAGTATGGTGGTACCCAAACATGGACAAGCATTCTACATGAAATTTGAAGTAGAATGTTATACAGGTAGTCCTCGACTTATATCCATTCATTTAGCAACCATTCAAAGTTACAACAGCATGAAAAAAGTGACATATGACAGGTCCTTTCACATAAGACCATCTCAGCATCCAACCATCATATAATCAAAATTTGGGTGCTTGGAAACCAGCATATACTTCTTTTTTCTTGATTGTTGGTCTGATGTTAATCTTGATGTTAATCTATGCTAATCTGGGTGTTGATTGCTGGTGGGAAGATGTTTTTGGTCTTTTTGTTCCCTTTTTGGATTGTTGATTGTCTCTTTTGCACAGTATGTAGATGTTGTTTATGTCTATGTGTCAGTTGATGGCCAATTTACCAGAGTGCAAGGCTTCCAGGAATTCTCTAGCATTTGTGGACCTGGCTTGGGAGAAATTTAATTTCAGACTTGTAAGATTCTGTTTGTGTGACCTTACAATAAAGGTATTGTTGATGCTCACGATTTGTACATTTTGCCTATACTAACTCAAAGGGCTGATACTCTCAGAGCAGCTTGTGTTTCTTTATGCGTGAACCAGATATTGAAAAGGAATTGTTGTTGAATTACATGGAATGCTTTGACATTTTCAATACTCTAGAGCAGGGTCTCCAACCTTGGCAACTATAAGACTTGTGGACTTCAAACTCCCAGAATTCCCCAGACAGCATGGCTGGCTCAGGAATTCTGGGAGTTGAAGTCCATAAGTCTTAAACTTGCCAAGTTTGGAGACTCCTGCTCTACAGCAATTTTTCTCAACTTCCACAATTTTAACCTATGTGGGCTTTACTCATGCTGGGGAATTCTGGGAATTGAAGTCCACACAGTTTAAAACTGAAGAGATTGAGAAATGCTGCTCTAAAGTTCCCAAACACAGAAATCAGTATGAAAAGAGCCAGCCTGAAACTCCATTCTTGCTGTCTCCATCCTGGTTAAACATCAGATGTTGTTAGGACCCCAATTCCCAAACTTCTTGGATAGGATACCCAATGGGAAGGATGTGGTGTTTTTTCTTTTCTTCCACTAAAATCTATTCCTACAAAATATGCAGTGCAGACAAACTGTGTTCACTGAATTTACCTGTTAGAAAACACAGAATAACAGAATTGAAAGGGACCTTGGAAGTTTTTTAGTCCTACCCCCTGCTCAAGCAGGAGACCCTATACCAGTGATGGTGAACCTTTTAGAGACCGAGTGCCCAAACCACAACCCAAAACCCACTTATTTATCGCAAAGTGCCAGGGCCGCATCAGCATTGTGGTGCCCTCAGGGGGGAATGGGGGCGTGGCCCACTGGGTGGGCATGGCCCACTGGGTGGGTGTGGCTGCGCTTGTCATGGCAGAGTGGGTGGGCGTGGCTGGGGTGGGCATGGCCACCTCGATGTTGGTCATGGGGGGGACGCCTGTGGGGGCCGGGCAGGGTTGGGGGAGATCCAGGGGATCTCTGGCAGGTGGAGTGGTGGGCAGGAGGCCCAGCATAGATGGGGGGAGGCACGCAATCCTACCTGGGACTGGGGGGCCATGGTGCTGATGGGGATCCGGCTTTCCCTGCTCGGGGTGGCCTTTGGCTTGCTGGGTGTGGGCATATTCTATCACCTCTACTCGAGCTCGCTAGCTGGCCACTTTGCCTCCTTTGTGCTGGGTGGGGCTGCTGCTCCGGGTGGTGGCGGCAGCCTAATCGACCTGCGCAAGCTGCTGGCAGTGGCAGCGCGCGTGCCCATAGAAAGGGCTCTGAGTGCCGCCTCTGGCACGTGTGCCATAGGTTCGCCACCACTGCCCTATACTATTCCAGACAAAAGCTAAAGCTTTCTTCTGTCCACTCCTGTCCAACTCTTGGGCATGGGACTCATCTCTGTTTCTTAGCCAAGGGACTAGTGTTGTCCAAAGACACTTCCATGGTCTTGTGGCCAGCACAATTATATGCCGAGGTGCACAGAACCCTGTTACCTTCCCACCCAAGTGGTACCTGTTTATCTACTTGAGTTTTCCTGCTTTTGAACTGCTAGGTTGGCAGGAACTGGGGCAAGTAATGGGAGCTCACACTATCGTGTGGCGCTCAGGTCTCAAACCTGGGCTGTTAGCTTTCTAGCTGACAAGCTCTGCATCTTTAACCACTATGGCTATCCAGTCTCTCCAGTGATGGAGCACCCACAACTTCCAGAGGGAAGCCGTTCTCTTTGTTCTCACAACATATGGAACTCTAAGTTCACCAGACAGGCTGGAGTTATACAACAGTTATGCCACAATAAGAAAAATTGAGTCTTGGGCATTAATCATCCCAAATAACTTCCTTCTCTACTTCTTGACCGGACCTGTTAGTATAAACATGTTGGATTCACACATTTCCATTCTCAGCACGCTGCAGCCCATGAAATGGAGCCATCCTGGAGTAGAAATAAGACAGCTGATGTGTCCAAGTGCTCTACTTCTGGAAGGAAAGAGTGAGAAGCGAAGCCGTATTCTTGATCGCATCATGTTCTTTCCTCGGGTGAACACTAAAAGCGCTTTAATATCAACCTAATCAGCTAAAGCCCCCCAAATCTTGTTTCAAATACATAAATAAATAAATAAAAAATGCTGAAAGCGTTGATAGAAATGTCTGGGTTTAAAAGACCCGGCTGCCGGATTTTAACCATCGTTCCTGAGTTATTGAGTTGTTCACAGTGAAGCATCTGCCTGATGCAACCTTTTTTTTTGGTTTCCATGGGGATAGAAGCAGTAGATTGCAGCAGCCAATCACAGCGAGTCCGCCTGACAGCATTATACGAGAAGATGTTTGCTCAGCTCCTTGATTTGCTTTATCAGGGACATTAATCTAGTTATATGGCGAGCACTCAAAATTGTAAGCAGTGGAGGGTGGCTGAGGAAGGAAAGACTTAGTCCTTCGGAAGAAAAACAAAATCACTCGATACCCCTGTTTAGAACATTTAAACTAGACAACCCATTTTGAAACAGGGAGGGATGTTATTACTGAAGATTTCTTTGACCAACCCAGATCACAAATGAAGGAAAACAAGCTTAATAAATTGGAATTGATTTTTTTTTTCCCCTAACCACATCGGAGTAAAATCAACATGGTGTCGATATTTATAGTTTTGTAGCTATTGTCTCCTGCCAGATAATTAAAGATCGGTTTATGGAGCCAATACAATCACTTATGCAATCATTATGGACATATTGTACCGATCTATGTTTGAACCAACTTTGGGTCTAATGGGTTATGATGAATTTAAGCCATGTTGATTAAAAAGTAATGTATTTCCTTGGTTCTTCATAAAGGATCACAGGAGGATTGTTATGGATTGGCACACTAATTTAAGGTGCGGCCCGGTGGCTCAGGGATTAAGACACTGGGCTTGTTGGCTGGAAAGCAAGCAGGCCAGGTTCGAGACCTGAGCTCCATACGACGGGGTGAGCTCTCATCCTAGCCCCAGCTCCTGTCAGCCCAGCAGTTTGAAAGCAGGCAAATGCGGGTAGATAAATAAGTACCATTTCTGTGGGAAGGTAACAGCACTCCATGATGTCATGCTGGCTACAAGACTGTGGACATGTCTTCAGACAGCACTGGCTTAATGGCCTTGAAACAGAGATGAACACCGCCCCCTATAGTCGGCAACGATTAGCGGAGTAAAATCCGCAGCGACTCCTTTTACGCTAGTTTAAACAGTGGATCTGGAAAACTTGTATATTTTCCGTCCCCAATCTCAGCTCTGGTTCTTCCTGTGCTGTGATTCAGTGGAAGATATTGTGTAACTGTCGCTAACTTATGGGTTCCTATCATCAAATCTTCTTCCTACAAGCTGGATGACATCAACTCATACTTTCTGATATAGGTGTGAGCCTTTTCATCCCAAATGAAAGTTTGAGAGAGTTTGCCAGCAATGTCTGTCAGCCCTAATGAGTGACAGGTTTTAGAACTGACATACACCAGGAAGTTTTAGGTTGTCTATGAAGGAGTCAATCAAGGCAATGCATTGTAACATATAAAAATTGAATTGATAAGTTACTTGTCACCAGTCCCGTATCTGTGTAACCTTCCTGTCTTCCCCTCCCCTTCCCCTCCCCTCCCCCTTCTTCCGCAACTTGGCCTCATCCCAGTATAAATTCTAGATCAGTTTAGTTACTCCATGCATTGGACAAAGTGAGCTGGGGCTCACAAAAGCTTGTCTTTTAATATAATTTGTTCATTGAAAAAGTGCTAGCGGACACCATCTGATGTTAGATTACTCTCAATTAATATGGCACCTTCCCTACTACAACATCTACAAATAGATAATGCCTGCATGAATGAATTATTTCATTCATTAATTCATCCTCTACCATATGTTGCCATTATGTTCCAGATTGCCATCATTCACATGCTATGGTTTATCATCAGAAATGCCCATAGATTTTAGCCTCCATTACTCACCCTGGCTCTGGTCAATTGAAGCTTTTGAATGAATAACACTTTTTAGTACAAGATAGACAAGGTATAAACGATCAGTCTTAGCTAGTACTTGTAAAATTCTCCATTACCAATAAGAAAGTATAAATCACTTCTGACATATTTTAACCAATATTCTGCAAGCACAATCATACCAGCATTTTCACACTATTGTGAGCTGAATGTCTAACTTGGAGACAAACTTGAAAAACAGTTAAAGATACCATTTTACTGATTTTGATTGGTGGCGGGGAGGTGTTTTGTTCTTTTTGCTCCCTTTTTGGCTTGTTGATTCTCTCTTTTGCACAGTATGTAGATGTTGTTTAAGTCTATGTGTCAGTTGATGGCCAATTTACCAGAGTGCAAGGCTTCCAAGGAATTCTCTGAACTTAGCTTGGCAGAAATTTAATTTCAGACTTGCAAGATTCTGTTTGTGTGACCTTACAATAAAGGTATTGTTGATACTCATAGTTGTACTTTTTGCCTACACTAATTCAAAGGGCCAATACATTCAGAGCAAGCTTGTGTTTCTTTACTATTGTGAGCTGGATGTCAAACTTAGAGACCATCTTGAAAAATAGGTTAAATGTGCCATAGTCATACCTGGAAGAACTTTGGATGCAGAAAAAAACATTGCACGAACATAATCACAAGCGAAGAGGTTTATTTTATTTTACTGCAGCCAGTCCAATTCTTGACTGCCCCATACATCCAAGCAGGTAATGCTTTTGTAAAGCATTTCGAAGTCCGTTTATCTGTGTCACCTCCTCCCTCTGCTTTTTGCCAAGGTATGTTTGGAAAAGCAACCTGGATGCATGTCCTCTGTCGTTTCCACAAGAAAAGCTAAGAAAAGACAGTTTCACAAAGTTTCTCTTGCAATATTCAAAAGAAAAGAGTAACGTTTGCCTAAATGAAATTAATCAAGTCTTTTACTTGAAGAATGGTTGCAGGAATTGGGTGTGGCCAGTCTAGAGAGAAGAAGAAACAGGGGAGACATGACAGCAGTATTCCGGTATTTGAAGGGCTGCCACAAAGAGGAGGGAATCAATTTATTTTCCAAAGCACCAGAAGGCAAGACGAGAAACAACGGATGGGAACTAATCAAGGAGAGAAGCAACCTGGAATTAAGGAGAAAATTTCTGCGAGAACAATTCACCAGTGGAACAGCTTGCCTTCAGAAGTTGTAGGTGCTTCATCACTGGAGGTTTTTAAGAAGAGACTGGACAGCCACTTGTCTGAAGTGGCACAGGGTTTCCTGCTTGAGCAGGGGGTTGGACTAGAAGAACTCGAAGGTCCCTTCCAGGTCTATTCGGATTAATACTGACTTAAATGAAAATCCAACTTTGTGGATAACTGAATTACTCATCCACTTCCTTTCGCAAGTTAAATTAATTCCAGGAAGATGGGATTTTTAACTAAGGTATGTGATGGTGGCTAAACAGCATGGGTGTTCGGGATTCAATCTGAGTTGGTTGGAGAAATATGGATCCGGATGAGCATCTTTCGATCACACGAATTGCAATCGGCAAGGAGAGCACTGCTGAGAAGCTCTGATGTAACTGAATGATGCTGCAAATGCCAAGCAAGACTTCACTGATGCTGAGTCATGCTGCTGTTGCTGATGATACATTTTTCCATGTGTGATTTTTATGCACCAGAGGGAGGAGCTGTGCTTTTACGGCACGCATTCTGTGGATTGCGTTTCTTTCCTATCCTTTTAGTTATTTTTATTTGTTTATTACAATTTCTTTAGCACACACCTTTATTACTTTATAAGTAACTCAAGGCAGCAAACATATTTTCACCACAACAACTCTGTGAGGTGGGTTGGGCTGAGAGGGAAGGACTGGCCCAAAATCACCCAGCCAGCTTTCATGCCTAAGGTTGGACTAGAACTTATTGTCTCTTGGTGATTGGCCCAAAGTCACTTAGCCAGCTTTCCTGCCTAAGGCAGGACTACAATTCACTGTCTCCTGGTGATTGGCCCAATATCACCCAGCCAGCTTTCATGCCTAAGGCAGGACTAGAACTCACTGTCTCCTGGTTTCTAGTCTGGTGCCTTAACCACTAGACCAATTATCATAATACAAAATGAAAATTGGTTGAAAGATAACCAGCAAGATATGCAAATATGGCCAGTTTAGAATTTCAGTTTGCAACTCTGTTTTTTCCATTGAGAATGAGATTGTCTCAACTACTTGCCTCTGTGGGCCGTACAATTTATATTCTTAGTCTTCTGATTGGATATCCCTGCTTGGCATATGTTCCCATTAAAACCTGACCCATTAAGGAGATAGCTAAAAACATCAGTCTTAAGGGAATTTATCTGATTTCAGGTTTAAGGTGAATAAGTAAATAAATGCTGTCCACGATACCAGATCCCAAATTCTTGAAAGGCAGACTACAGTCAAAAGGATGAAAAACTTTGAGCACCAAAGCTGAAAATGCTTGAAAAGATTGGGTAAACCCCTAATCCAGCCTGAAACTGGTTCTATAAATTGAATCGTCACAGAGTTGGAAGGGCTTCTCTCTCTTGATCCCTTGAATTTGTAGAAAGGTATTCCTTGCAAATGGTGTCTGACTGATTATAGCCAGCAAAAAAAGAGTCCGGAAACAGTGCAGAGAGGAGCAACAAATATGAATAGGGACTGAAGGCTAAAACATATGAGGAATGGTTGCAGGAATTGGGTATGTCTAGTTTCATAAAAAGAAGGACTAGGAGTGACGTGATAGCAGTTGTCCAATATTTGAGGGGCTGCTACAAAGAAGAGGGGGGGTCAACCTATTCTCCAAATCACCAGAAGGCAAGACAAGAAGCAATGGATGGAAACTAATCAAGGAAAGAACCAATCTAGAAATAAAGAAAAATTGTGTGACAGTGAGAACAATTAATCAGTGGAATGACTTGCCTTCAGAAGCTGTGGGTGACCCCTCACTGGAGACTTTTAAGAAGAGATTGGAGAACCATGTGTCTGAAATGGTGTAGGGTTTCCTGCCTGAGCCAGGGGTTGGACTAGAAGACCTCCAAGGTCCCTTCCAACTCTGTTATTCTATTAAAAGAATCCCATCTGTCTTTCCAACGACTGGTAGAAGGTATTTTCTAACATTTAAACTTCTGGTAACTTTAAATCTTCATTTCATATCTGTCCCCTTGGGACAATAGAGAACATATCTTGACTTTCTGTTCTGTGGCAGTTCTTCTGATGTTTGCCAAATGAAGCTATAACTATTCTCTAACTTCTCTTTTAAGGCTCAACAGATACAGAAACTTCAAGCCTCTTCTTACAAAAATTAATTTCCTACTCCTTAATCATTCTCCTTGTCCTTTGAGGCACTTGCTCCAGTTTTCTTTTTTTCTGAATTTTCTTACAATGTGATGCTCCAAATGGAACACAATACTCGATGTGGGATGCGTCCAAAGGAAAATAAAGTGGAATAATTGCTTCCTGTAATTTGGAAGGTATACGTCTGCTGATGTCAATCTAAAACTGCATTTGCCCTTTTTCCCCCAGACACATCGCACTTATTGTGTTGCTAATAAAACCACCATTTTATTTTATTTTTCTCCACAAGGATTGTTGCCAAGCCAGGCATTTTCTCCCGCTCTGTAATTTAGAATGTATCTTCTTTGATTCCCGGCCAAATCAAACCGTTTCATATCCCCACAGTTGACACTAAAAATGTAATAGGGTTTAATCCTTTCCAATCTCTACCTTACTCTGCCCCCTTGATTCTCTTCCACAGACACCCAGCTGTTGACTTCCTGCAATCTGTTTAGCACTCACCGTGCTTCCGGCTCCTTGGATTCATAAGGTCTATGGATTTCCTGTGTACAGGTACACCTCGACGTACGACGGGTCACTTAGCTGTTTGAAGTGACGACATACCAGGAAAAGACGAGTTACAATCCAGATCTGAAGTTGTGACTTCAGCCCCTCCCCCACGCAGCCATGTGACCGCATTTCTGGCACTTGGCAACACGGCTGTGTTTATGGCTGTTTGTGACCATGTTTTACGACATCTATGGAAATTCTCAGTCATCCAGGTCATAGTTATCCCAAACTATCTTCAGAGCTGAAGACGCTTCTTGGATGAGAAGCAAAACGTCTTCAAAGAAAAACAAGAACATCCAGTTGCCTTGTGAAAAAGCACCTCTGGGATGTTTTACGATGGTTTTCCTGAAAACTGGCTCTTACTTTCAGTTTTTTGGCAAAACCACACCACAGCAAACTATGGGATCATTTAATGTCCATGCTGTTATCTTAATGATCATGGTGTTCACACTTATGAAGGTCATGCTAGTTGAACGACCACTCTAAAAACATTATAAAATGAGTTCGGTCGTGTGACTGACCTATTTTATGACTGTTACGACTTACAATGGTAATGGGCAGACTCCATAACTCGAGGACTATCTGTACTTACATCAGTGTCCCAGTTGATCAGTGAGCTGTTAAGGTTCTTCTGTATAGGTTTTCGGCTTGACTTGGTCTAGGGCAGAGGTGTCAAACTGCCGGCCCACGGGCCGGATGCGTCATGCTGAAACCGCGCCCACCCCATTGCCAGCAACGGGAAAAAAGTCATGATACGTCGTGACACGTCATGAGACGTTGCAAATTTGACACCCCTGGTCTAGGGTTTCCCAGTTGAAACTATGGTGAAGTCTGCCCATTTATTTTTTCTGTTTTTTTTCTTCTGTGGCTGCTGGGTCTTTTGGTTTACTTAGGATCGTTTGGAAGACTTTGGTTGGTTTGTGTGCTGTGGTGATGCCATGTGGTTTTAATACTGGTGGTTTCTGAGATGATTTTGATGTATGGCAGTGCTATTCTTTTCGCAGCTTGTGTTGGTTGTGCTATTTTGGGTTGGCACTTTTTGATGAAGTTGTATGCAGGTCCATTTTGTTGGAAGATGAATAGATGATCTGTTTCCTTTTTTTCTGATAGTCAGGAGTGTTTGTGCTCATCTAATTAGTGTTCTTACACAGTTTCCCTTGTGGGAAGTTGGGTTGTTACTTTGGTAGATGAGCGCTTGGTTATGGATAGTTTTACAATACACTTGTGTTTCTAATTTGCCATCACTGACTCTGCTGATAAGGATATCCAGGTAGGTAGCATGTTGTTGTTTTCTTCTGCCCTAGTGAATTGTAGTCCTTTAAAGATGTGGTTGATGATTTTGTGTGTGTTCCCTAGTTGGTCCTTTTTTATGATGATGAAAGTGTCATCTATGTACTGGATCCATATTTTGGTTGTATGCATGGAAGTGCTATAAATCTTTGTTAATTTTATTATTTATTGTTATCAGAACAGAATAACAGAGTTGGGAGGGACCTTGGAAGTCTTCTAGTCCAACCCCCTGCTCAGGCAGGAAATCCTATATCATTTCAGGCAAACGGTTGTCCAATTTCTTCTTAACAAAAGCCAGTGTTGGAGCATTTGCAACTTTGGAGGCAGGTTGTTCCACTGATTAATTGTTCTGACTGTCAGGAAATTTCTTCTTAGTTCTAGGTTGCTTCTCTCTTTGGTTAGTTTCCATTTGTTGCTTCTTGTCCTGCCTTCTGGCGCTTTGGAGAATAGCTTGACTCCCTCTTCTTTGGGGCAACCCTTGAGGTATTGGAACACTGCTATCATGTCCCCCCTCATCCTTCTCTTCGTTAAACTAGACATACCCAATTCCAGCAAACGTTCTTTATATGTTTTAGCCTCCAGTCCCCTAATCATCTTTATATGTTTTAAAAAGCCATGTTTTATATTGTATTTTTATATTGTTGTTATTGATATTGTTATATCGTTGTTTTCCCCCTTATTGTAAGATGCCTAGAAGAGTCTGAAGGTTAGATGGGCAGCATATAAATTGAAAAAATAATAATATGCTGATCCTGGATTCTTGGGAGGGACTCGGTAGTGGATGAAAATGCCAAATCCAGTCTAAACACCTGGCTGATTGAGTAATGAACTAAAATAATAACAACAGAGAACCTCATCTCCTTCCAAGCACACCTGCTTCATTTATTTATTTATAATCCCACCTTTATCATTTTTATAAATAACTCAAGGCGGCAAACATACGCAACACACCATCCTCCTCCGATTTTCTTTACAACAGGGGTGTCAAACTGCTGGCCCGTGGGCTGGACGCGTCACGTGGAAGCCGTGCCCACCCCATTGCCGGTAATGGCAAAACCAGCCTGATACATTGCGCGACATCACGTGACGTCACGAGTTTGACATGCCTGCTCTACCACAACCATGCTTTGAAGCCAGTTGGGCTGAAAGTCACGCAGCTGGCTTTCACGTTTAAGGCAGGACTAGAACTCACAGTCTCCTGGTTTCTAGGCCAACATCTTAACCACTCTACCAAACTGGCTCTCTCTGTAACTCAGATTAAAATTGGAACCAGAAAAAGATCTCCTGCCCATCATGCTCACCTTGCATCGAAGGGGAGTGAACTATGAACTACAAAACAGAAGAGCACTGTTGAAAAGCAGCCAGAGGCATCCTTAACCCTTTCATCAGCCATCTCCTGTTCACCTATCCGACTGAATAATTTGGCTTGTGGGAGGCATTTTAGGTTTTTGGGGGTTAACTTCCAACACTTTCCTAAAGCCTTTAATCTTCTCAAACATATTATAATCCAGCCTGCTCAGAGTGACTAGGCAAAGAGACATATTGATCTAGCGGCCTCATTATAAGTTGTACATTGTGAACTTAGCATCCTTGGTCATGCCATTAGTGCAATTATCTTATTTCATTAGGGAAAGCATCACTTTGCATTAGAGCATATTGGTTCTCTTTGAAAAAGCAATGATGTTTTCCAGCAAAGGGAAGGCAGTCATTAATTTCAAAGGAGATACCTGATCGTCATACCAGCTGCTTAGAAATTTAACCCAAGGAGTCAGTTTCTAGATTTGACGATGACCACATCAGTGAGCAATTCCTTTAAAAAGTTTCAAAACAGTGACATCATGGCACCCTAATGAATTTGTCTGCATTTGGGAAGATGAGGGCACTGCATCTCTTCCTGAAGCCAGGATGATATATCACCTAGAATTATGGAGAAAAATGTGATTTTTCAGATGCTTACTATTTATTTCTCATCATCCCATTATGGACATCTCTCAAAATGTTCCTGAGCATTCTGTGATGATGTCATAATGAATCAGGAAAATGTGATGAGGCAGATATCTCTCCATCCCATCCCATCCCCTCCTGCCCCATCCTGTTCTGTTCTGTCCCATCCCACCCCATCCCATCCCTTCCTGCCCCATCCTGTTCTGTTCTGTTCTGTCCTGTCCCATCCCATCCTATCTTTTCCCATTCCGTCCTGTCCCTTCCCATCTTGTCCCATCCCATCCCATCCCATCCTGCCACATCATGTCCTGTCCTGTTCTGTCCCACCCCACCCCACCCCATCTCGTCCCATCCTATCCGGTTCCATCCCATTCCATCCTACCCTGTCCCATTCTATCCAGTCCTGTCCCATCCTGTTCCATCCTACCCTGCCCTGCCTTGTCCCATCCCACTCCATCCCATCTTGTTCCATCCCATCCCAACCCATCCCCTCCTGCCCCATCCTGTTCTGTTCTGTCCTGTCCCATCCCATCCTGTCTTTTCCCATTCCATCCTGTCCCTTCCCATCTTTTCCCATACCATCCTGCCACATCATGTCCTGTCCTGTTCTGTCCCACCCCACCCCATCCCATCTCATCCCTTCCTATCCGGTTCCATCCGGTTCCATCCTACCCTTTCCCATCCTATCCAGTCCTGTCCCATCCTGTTCCATCCTACCCTGCCCTGTCTTGTCCCATCCCATCCCACCCCATTCCATCATGTCCCATTCTATCTTGTACCATCTTGTACCATCCCATCCCATCCCGTCCTGTCTTGTCTCAGTGTTATTGTCTTTAAACCAGAAACTTCATAAAGAATTAGAGTGATCTCAGGTCTAAGCCAAAGTTTCTTGCATTTGCAAAACAAATTGATAAAGAGAAAAAACATAATTTTACTGGCTGTTCCAGTAAGTGCTTGTCCTCAAGGGAATGTAAATTTTCTTCCATCCCATAAATCCACACAATCAGTGACGATACACTTGGACTCTTCATACATATTGTCTCAGAAGTAACCTGGATGCTTGGAAACCCCAGTCATGTGAGTCAGGATTTTGGTTTAACTGTAACCACATGGTGCCTCGTAGACTATCACAAAAAGGAAGGGGGAGATCTAGTCATTTTCCCAACCCATTTCTTAATATTTTCATTTATTTTCATGACCATCTCCATGTGGACGCCAGGTTCCAAATAAATGAATTTCTAATATGAGCAATATGATAATTACAAAAGCAATGCAATAAAGGTGTATTACAGAGAAATAAAAAGTCTGGTTCTTACTAACATCTACAATCTAGACCACAGTTTCTTAACATTAGCAATGATTAGATATGTGGACTTCAACTTCCAGAATGCTGGCTGGGGAATTTTGTGAGTTGAAATCCACATATCTAAAAGTTGCCAGTGTTGGAAATCTAGACCGGCATTCTTCCAACTGTATGCTTTCTAAATACAGGTAATCGTCAGGTTATGACCAAAATTGAGCCTGGCAATTATAGTTGTTGGATGGTTGAATTGGATAGATGGATGGATTGGATGGAGGATGGATGGATGGATGGAAGGATGGATGGATGAAAGGATCAATGAATGAATGAATGGATAGGTGGATGATAAATAGATAGATAGATAGATAGATAGATAGATAGATAGATAGATAGATAGATAGATAGAGAGAGAGAGAGAGAGAGAGAGAGAGAGAGAGAGAGAGAGAGAGAGAGAGAGAGAAACAGACCGACAGACAGATATAGAGAGCAGTGAATAGGACCTTTTGCACACAAAATGCTGGAATTATTCAACCAGTTTGGAGAAGATGATCCAGCTTAATTGCTTTCTCCAGTGCTTGGATACTGTAACTGGGTGCAGTCTGCAGAATACCTCTTGAGTTGATGCTGTTTCTGTAAAGAGATATCTGATTTCTCAGCTCTGATTTTTGCACAGAAGGTTCCAGCAGCTAGGAAATAAAATCATGGTGTCGGTTGCAATGTCAAAGTCTTGGACACAGCAACCAGCGTGTAATCTATGTTAAGTGACTAATCTGCTATGGAACAGCTGTTTCCTTCAAGATCTCTAGTATCAAATGTTTATATGCATCCCCCCTAATCTCCACCGTGCCATTCTCCCCTTGCATTTCCCCCCCACTTATCCTTTCACCTTGTCTATCCCAAGGCTTTTACTGTTTTCCTTGTAAAACTATTCTCAGGGAACATTTCCTAAGGATCTGATCTTCGCATTGGAGGCTAAATCCCCATGACCACAGGATGAAAAGATAGAAATTACTCCGATGGGCAATGAGAATAAGCAATTCCACTGGATATTCACGTTTGCTTTCTCAGGACAAACTTCCTTGACTTAGTATAGTCAAAATGTGTAGTGGTTATTGGGAGCACTTAATACTTTTATATTAACAATTCTTTAAAAAAAAAAAATAATCAAAAGTTAATATGTTGTAAAGAAAACTTGCTGTACTTCCAGAAATGTCAAATCCTTGACTTACAACCATCTGTTTACTCACTGTTTCTACAATGGCACTGAAAAGGTGACTTATGACCATTTTTCAACTTATGACCATTGCAGCATCCCCATGGTCACGTGATCAAAATTCAGACACTTGGAACTGGTATGTATTTATGATAGTTTCATACCCTGTGGTAAAGGTAAAGGTTTCCCTTGTCCAGTCATATCCGACTCTGAAATAGAATAGAATAGAATAGAATAGAATAGAATAGAATAGAATAGAATAGAAAATATGGAATGGAATGGAATGGAATGGAATGGAATGGAATGGAATGGAATGGAATGGAATAGAATAGAATAGAATAGAATAGAATAGAATAGAATAGAATAGAATAGAATAGAATAGAATCCTTGTAAGTCATCTTAATAGAATAGAATAGAATAGAATAGAATAGAATAGAATAGAATAGAATAGAATAGAATAGAATAGAATAGAATAGAATAGAATAGAATAGAATAGAATAGAATAGGACAGGGTAGAGTAGAGTAGAGTAGAGTAGAGTAGAACAGAACAGAACAGAACAGAACGGACCTTGGAGGTCTTCTAGTCCAGCTAATGGGTGCTGCTCAAGGAGCACAGAACGTGTAACATCCTAAGGTCATGTGATCACCGTTTGTAACCTTTCCAGCCAGCTTCTGACAAGCAAAGTCAATGGGGGAAGCCAGATTTGCTTAACGTCCACACAATTCACCTAACAACTGTGGCAAAAAGGTCACAAAATGTGGCACAACTCACTTAACAACCGCCTTGCTTAGCAACAGAAATTTTAGGCTCAATGGTGGCTGTAAATCAAGGACTGCCTTATGTGCCTTTACATTTCTTCAGTAAAATTAGATTTTCCACAGAGAGGGAGTGGATGATCTAGGCTGCCTCCCAACTCTATGATTTCTCGTAATACCCAGTTCTGAAAAACAGCAGTATAAGTCAGAGGCACGGTTACATCCAAATTACCGGTGCATTGTCATAATGTTTCCTGATGAGCTCACTCAGAAAACAAACAGATGGGTAGATGAATTCAGCCTCCTTGTGTTGTCAACTCTGAGAGAGAAGCCAAGGGATTCTCTTCGCCCTCCTCTTCGGAGTTGCTGGGAAAAAGACAAGGTCAGCTGGTGCAGAGCCATGAATGGTTAATGGAGCATCTGCTGCTCTTGCTGCTGATGGCTATATCCACAGCCGGCACACCAACGCCGTATCAATAATTTAATCCTCATTCATACGAGACAGTCTGGCACCATTCCTATATGGGTCACAGCTGCTTGGCTATTTAAGAAATCCAGGGTTTATGATTCTGAGGTCCTGAATTTGCTCGGTCGGCTGCTGTAACTGCGGCTCTGTTATTCCTACAGTGATTTACTCAGAAATTAATACTAATTCTCAATACAGATAGTCCTCGGGTTATGACCACAACTGAGCCCCAAATTTATGTTGCTAAGAGAGACATGTGTTAAGTGGGTTTTGCCCCCATTTTAACAACCTTCTTGCCACTGTTGTTAAGTGAATCACTGCAGTTCTTAAGTTGGTAACCCAGTTGTTAAGTGAATCTGGCTTCTCCGTTGACTTTGCTTGTCAGAAGGTCGCAAAAGCGGATCTCGTGACCCCCTGGGATATTGCAACCGTCATAAATATGAACCAGTTGTCAAGCATTTGAATTTTGATTACATGACCATGGGGATGCTGCAGCTGTCGTAAGCGTGATAGTCATCAGTCACTTTTTCCAGTGCCACTGTAACTTTGAACTTTAGTGGCACTGTCACTAAATGAACTGTTGTAAGTCAAGGACTACCTGCATTAGTAATGCTGGGAAATTCTCCATCCAATTAGATAGAGGGAGAAATGGAATGGACAAGTTCTCAGCACTTCTCCAGAGGAAGGGAAAAAGGCTCCAACCGTTTCTGGAAGACAGAACATTCTCTTAATTCAGATAGCTCCAATGCAATATAATACAGGTAGTCCTTGACTTACAACCATTCGTTTAGTGACCAGTTGAAGTTACAAGAGCACTGAAAAAAGTGACTTAAGACCATTTTTCACACTTGCAGCATGTTGCAGCATCCCCATGGTCAGGTGCAGTGGTGGGATTCAGTTGGTTCGCACCGGTTCGATAGAACCGGTAGCTAATTTTTTGTTGACTTCGGAGAACCGGCTGATGCCCTAGCCTTTTTTCACAAGGCCCAGAATGGATCACCAGAAGTGCCTGGATGCCACTTCCAGTGAGCCGTTCTGGTCCTGGGAGGCCTCCCCAGCTCAGAACGGACTTCGGGAAGTGGCATCCATGCACTTCCGGTGGGCCATTCTGGGCCTAAGAGGCCTCCCCGGCTCAGAACAGTCTTCCGGAAGTGGCATCCATGCAGAGAACTGGTTGTTCAGGTATTTGAATCCCACCTCTCTCTCTCTCTCTCTCTCTCTCTCTCTCTCCCTCCCTCCTCCCCCCCCTCTCTCAACACAACCTATCCTTTTACAAGAAACATGGGAGGGAAAGATGCTATTTATGCTGCTTGAGCTCCTGAACAAAAGGCTAGAGATAATTCTTATAAATAATCACAGCTGTGATGTTGCAGGCCGAAAAGCAACTAAAACAAGATCTCCAGCTTTATGGCAAGTAGAATCTATACGGGAAGCGATGGCTTATGAATCTGTTGTAGGAGAGGGTAGAAGCTATTCTGCTGTTGTGCGAACGGCACTGGTTGCTGGTTTGTTTGGGGGTCCAATTCAAGGTGTTGGTTCTTACCGTTAAAGCCGTTTATGGCATGGGTTCAGATTACCTGAGGAACTGTCTCACCCCAATGGATTAGCCTGTCCAACTTGCTCTGGCAGAAGGGGCATACTGTGGACCCTGTCAGTCAAGGAATGCTGGCTGGTAGGGTCCAGGAGAGGAGCCTTTTCTGCTGTGGCTCCTGCGCTCTGGAACATTGTACCCCTCGAGGTGGGATCTGCCCCCAACTTCTTGGTCTTCCAGAAGGGCCTTAAAACCCAGCTCTGCCAACTGGGCTGGGGCCCCGATGGGGCCATCCCATTCTGGAGATGGTTAATAGGAGGAGATTAGGAGAAGATCCCTCCTCTATCCCATTTACGTATTAGTCCCTTTTTATTTATACTGTTGTTAACAAGACCCAATTTTAAGGCCCAATGTTTTGAAGTTTTTAACCTTCTGTTTGTTTTATGCTACCGCTTATGACGTTGTAAACTCTCCAGCATCGCTTGATAGTGAGATGGGTGGCATATCAATCAATCAATCAATCAATCAATCAATCAATCAAATAAGTAAAATATTCAAGAACCTCAGCATAGAGCAGTTGGGCCAAGAATGTCTCCAGAACTTTCTTGGGGAGGGAGGGGCTAAAGGCAAAGAACAAAATGGTGTCTCCTTGAGCTATATTCACACAATCTTACAGGCGAGGCAAATTTTTCTTTCTTCAGCTGTGACTACGGCACAGGACCATCTGAATGCTGCCAATTAGCTTTGGCCTTGTTGCATGCAATGCTTTCTTTATGAGCCCTGGTGGCACAGTGGTTAAGGTGCAGTATTTGCAGGCCAACTCTGCCCACAGCCTGGAGTTCGATCCAGACGGGCTCAAGGTTAACTCAGTCTTCCATCATTCCAGGGTCAGTAAAATGAGGACCCAGATTGTCGGTGGCTATATGCAAATAATGCTTGTACATTGTAAACCGCCCAAAGGGTTAGTAAAGCACGATGGGGCAGTATAATAAGCCTAAATGCTATTGCTATTGCTATTCTTCCAACTGAAACTTGCTTCTTCAAAGTATTCACCGGGTCCTGAGTGACATTCTCTCTCCTTTTGATTTTTCTTCTTAGCACAGTGTTCAGACGGTTTTTTTTTTTTCCCCCTTACTCATCTGCTCCATGGTTCTGTAGTTGCTGAAGGGCGAGTTCCATGGTTTGCAAAAAATCAGAAGGAATTTGATAGCGCCTTTTTTGATTAGCCTATTTTATTAAAAGCCATAAGCTTTTGTGAGCTGCAGCTCAGTTCATCGGATGTGCAGTGTCTAGACTGATATAAATTTAAATCATATATCAGTCTAGCTACTCCACGCATCCATTGAGATGACTGCAGCTCGCAAAAGCTTATGCCTTTTAATAAAATTAATTAGTCAGAAATGGGCTACCAGACTACTTCAGATTCCATGCTTTTGTATAACTTTCTCTTGGGCTTCCGTTTTTTTTGAACATAAAAAAAATGCTAGAGAGTGATACTATTAGGGTCTGTTAGAGTTTTACAGCTTTCCAGCACAAAAATAAGCACACATGCAAAATGAGCAGGAGGCATAGTTTAGAAAAACTTTACCTATAAAATATATATAAACATGATACATACAGTTTCATTCAGCTCTGGGGAACACCAACAACTCTTAACTTGGAGATCAGACAAAACAAGACAGAGAAGATTGAGACAGCTCAGACCTAGGCTGGATCACATCCTCACACAGCCAATACTGTGTCTTAATCAAAAACAGTTCTCATTGGCTGGTTTGTTGCTATGGCTATTCCAGTTCATAAAATTTCCTGCACAGTGACAGGGTCAAGCAGCTTCGCCCTGGGTTTATCCACACATTCTCCCTGCCCCAGATTCTTGTCTGCAAAGGAGGTAAAATCAACAAGATGGTGGCAGATAGTACATCTCAAGATGAGCTCTGGAGGCTAAGTTGCATGATGAACGGTTGAGGGAGCTAGGTATGTCTAACCCAGAGGTCTTCAAACTTGGCCCTTTTATGACTTGTGGACTTCAACTCCCAGAATTCCTCAGCCAGGCATGCTGGCTGAGGAATTCTGGGAGTTGAAGTCCACAAGTCATAAAAGGGCGAAGTTTGAAGGCCCCTGGTCTAACCTATCGAAGAGTGGATTGGGGAGGATAGGATAGCAGTCTTCCAGTACTTGAGGGGCTGTCACAGAGAAAAGGGGATTGACTTATTTTCTGAAGCACCTGAGGGCAGGACAAGAAGTCATAGTTGGAAGTTTGTTAAGGAGTGACCCAACCTAAAAGTAAGGAGAAATTTTCTAACAGAACAATTATTCACTGGAATAGCTTGCTTTCCAAAATTGTGGGTGCTCAATCGCTGGAGGTTTTCAAAAATAGACTGTACATCCATTTGATTGGGATGATATAAGGCAGGGGGTCTTCAAACTTGGCCCTTTTATGACTTGTGGACTTCAACTCCCAGAATTCCTCAACCAGGCAAGCTGGCTGAGGAATTCTGGGAGTTGAAGTCCACAAGTCATAAAAGGCCAAGTCTGAAGACCCCTGGTATAAGGTCTCCTACTTTGAGCAGATTGAACTAGAAGATCTCTGAGGTCCCTTCCAGTCCTATGATACTATGTTTTATGCTTTGGACCAATCCTGTAGGACAAGTCTTAGTCTTCTTCCCAAGTACTTGCCACAGGACATCTAATCTTGCCAATGATTGGGCCAATGTCACCCAGCCAGCTTTCATGCCTAAAGTGGGACTAGAACTCGCCAACTCCTGGTTTCTAGGCCAGCACCTTAACCACTAGAGCAGGGGTAGGCAACCTTGGCTCTTTTATGACTCGTGGACTTCAACTCCCAGAATTCCTGAGCCAGCCGTGCTGAGGGGAAAGGGAGAGGTTTCCAAGCTGAGCCATGCTGGCTCAGGAATTCTGGGAGTTGAAGTCCACGAGTCATAAAGTGGCCTAGGCCTAGACCAGGAGTAGGCAACCTTGGCTCTTTTATGACTCGTGGACTTCACCTCCCAGAATTCCTGAGCCAGCCACGCTGAGGGAAAAGGGAGAGGTTTCCAAGCTGAGCCATGCTGGCTCAGGAATTCTGGGAGTTGAAGTCCACGAGTCATAAAAGAGCCAAGGTTGCCTACCCCTGCACTAGAGCAAAATGGCTTTCTTAAACTATGTATGTAATGGTCTATCTTGGTCAAGGTTACCTTTCTTACTCTTTACAGCAGGGGTGTCAAACTGCTGGCCCGTGGGCCGGATGCGTCATCCAGAAGCCGCGCCCACCCCATTGCCGGCAATGGCAAAACCATCCCGATACGTTGCGCGACATCACGTGATGTCGCGAGTTTGACATGTCTGCTTTACAGGGTTAACTGGAGAGCTGTGTTTGATGTTAACATAAACATATTTGGGGCAAATGCAGTCAAACAAGTGAAGGAGGTAACGTTTTGTGGGTGGTTTAAAGAAGGATCTAAGTGTAGTTTCCACAATATGCTGCTTATTATGGAAAGAATTTAGAGTGTTCTTTCTGACATTTGCCTGCTTTTTCATGCTCAACATGAAGACTTTTGTAAACATTTGCAAAAGCAAAGCAGGATGCAAGTTTCTAGAGAATCTTCAACCACAAGGTCAATTATGCAGCTGAGCTAAAGAGAGACAGAATGCTTTTCATGAAAATAAACAATTTTTCAAAACATAACAAATAAAACCTTCATTCAGGAATTGTGGCTCATTTCTCTCTCTTAATATCTCCAATCTCATTACGAATGGGTTATGTAGAATTATGACATCATCACTTTCACTACCTGTTTCTTAACAGATTAGGCTAATGTCACAGCAGGCAGCAGCTTCTTCTTGAGATTGGCCAATCCTAAAAAAATCTGGAAGAGTGAGACTTGGATGGGGATCAGAAGAAAATCCTAAGGTTGTAGACTAGTCTGGGAAGTTGAAAGAAGGATCAATGGCAAATTACACTTATGCTGTTGCTGAGAAAGCAACATTACCTGTCCAGGTAATCACCAGGAAGCATGTTTCATTCAAGAGAGGCCTTAAGTGGTTAGGTCAGGGGTAGGCAACCTTGGCTCTTTTATGACTCGTGGACTTCAACTCCCAGAATTCCTGAGCCAGACATGCTGAGGGGAAAGAGAGAGGTTTCCAAGCTGAGCCATGCTGGCTCAGGAATTCTGGGAGTTGAAGTCCACGAGTCATAAAAGAGCCAAGGTTGCCTACCCCTGGGTTAGGTTAACTATCTTGTCTGCAACTTACTATCTTGTCCTTATCCACCAATTCTGGACTACAGATCTGGAAACTCTCACCAACAATGACAGGGCAAGTCACTGGAATATAAACTGAAAGCAAATCCCACTCCTTACTAACACTGATGATGTTACTCAGTTTGGTAATGAAACGTCTGCAAGAAAACAACCAAGCTCAGAGAGCACCAGGGATGCCTCATTTCAACTCTGGGCTACAAATATTCTCTTTTATAAGAACTGGAAAAGTAGCATCATAATAATGGCCAAGAGTTTCATTACTTATGAGTGTGAAGAGATTCGTGAATAGTGAACCATACCTCTAGAGCAAAGGTCTTCAAACTTGGCCCTTTTATGACTTGTGGACCTCAACTCCCAGAATTCCTCAGCCAGGCACGCTGGCTGAAGAATTCTGGGAGTTGAAGTCCACAAGTCATAAAAGGGCCAGGTTTGAAGACCCCTGCTCTAGAGTGACTCACCGTGCTCTCCCATACACTCACCCCTTGCCCCAGTCCTTCAATAAAGCTGTCTCTGGGGTTAGGTTACTACAGCAAGATTTCTGCATCTGATTGCTGCCAATTTGAACTTATTTAATTATCCCACCTTTATTACTTTATAAGTAACTTGAGGTGGCAAACATTCTTGATACTTCCTCTTCCTCCTATTTTCCGCACAACAAGAATCCTGTGAGGTGGGTTGGACTGAGAGAATGAGTGGCATGCCCAAAGTTAGCCAGCTGATTTTCATTCCCAAGGCAGGACTAGAACTCACCATCTCCTGCTGATTGGCCCAAAGTCACCCAACTGGCTTTCATGTCTAAGGCAGGATTAGGACACCGTCTCCTGGTGATTGGCCCAAAGTCACCCAAACTTTCATGCCTAAGGTTGGACTAGGACTCACTGTCTCCTGGTGATTGGCCCAAAGTCACCTAGCTGGCTTTCACGCCTAAGGCAGGACTAGAATCCAGTCCCCTAGTTTCTAGGCCAGCACCTTAACTACTACATCTCTAATTGGCTGGTGAACTTTACTTATTCCCACACTCACTCCTTGTTCTTTTCCCTTTCCTTTGTTAAATATGCAATTTCTGCTTGAGGTTTTACATCATTAACCCAACAATTCACCAAGCAGGTAGCCATCTTTAAAATGGGAAATTATAATAACGTCCTACCATGTCTACACAAAAGTCCCAGCTGCTGAAATGAAGATTTTTACTAGGTCTGTTATTTTATTTTATTTATTTATTTATTTATTTATTTATTGTACATCAGGATACTGAGTTTTCAGAATTCTGCTCACCTCTTCTTTAATAATCCAATTGGCAATTAGAAGGACTTGATGAGATATAACAGTTTATAGACCTCAAGAGTGTTGAAAAGTGCTTTGGGGACACTTGGCAATCTTAATCTCCGTTAAACAGAACCAACCGATAGTTTCATTAGGCAGTTATGGGGCAGTGACAAATACCCCTTAGCAGAATTTACTATTCAGGAGATGGGAGAACGGTTTTAACTAGCTAAAAGAAAATGAACCATTTCTCGTAGAAAAAGGGGCCTCAAGGATTTTATATGCGAAGGCCTTAATGAGATTCACAATACTGTGAATATTCTTCGATTGTACCAATCATGGTTATAAAAGTAGGATATTGTTCAATGATTCTAGGCTGAACTATCATTCTTTAGAATGTTGGGACAATAGCTGAATGATTATTAAGCGGTCTGCAAAATGTGATGAATAAAAATCTGTGTAGGTCAGGGAGATGAAGGATGTTTTATCTATTAAACTGCAGCAAAGAAATGACTTTATTAGGCTGACTCAAAAATACAAACTAAAGGGTAAGCTTTTGGATTTTTCAAATCACTTATTGGCCAAGGGCAAGGAGGATGTGTGGCTGGGAAATATATATATATATATGGTATTTGGTTTCAATCAAAAACTCTATGCCTTAGCCATAGCTGGGTAACCTTGGATCAGCTGGGTAACCTTGGATCAGTCACACTCTCTTAGCCAACCTCACAGAGTTGTTGTTATGGGGAAAATAAGAGGAGAAAGGTGTGTTGGATATGTTCACTACCTTGAGTTATTTGTAAAAATAGAAAGGTGGGATATAAATACATAATGAGTGCTCTCTGAGTGTGGTTGCTTTCTTGCAGACGTTTCATTACCGAAACTGGATAACATCATCAGTGCTAGAAGAGAGAGGAAGAGGAGGAGGAGGAGGAGGAGGAGGATTGTGGGGTCCTTTGTACTTTCTGAACTTAGTTGTTTTCTTGCAGACGTTTCATTACCCAAACTAGGTAACTTCATCAGTACTAGTAGGAAGTGGGATTTACTCTGTTTATATTCTAGTCTTATATTCTAGGACTAGAATACAAACTGAGAACAAGCCCTATGTCATGATTCCGATAGATGAGACCAGTAAAAACAGAACTCCAAGGCAAAAGGTTTCCTTAAAGAACATATTTATTGGCTACAAAATATCAGCACGATCAAAAGTGAAACCAAGACTGAAATTCCCTCCCAACTGTTACAAAGTTACAAAGTTGAACTTCCCACCCCAGTAGTATGTCATAAATCACATTCCCCAATAAACTAATTTGGCGGGCTTTCTAACAGAACGCTCAGCCCACCAAAACCCAAGCAGCAATGACCTTGGTTCTCACAGGACAACTTATTGTTATGTCTACCCTTAAAAGCACACATCCCCCCTCCCAACTGTGGCAGCCGAAAATGAAGTTGCAGCATTGACACTCTACTCCTTACTGGCACTGAGGATGTTCCTTAGCTAGGTAATGAAATGTCTGTGAGAAAACAACCAAGCTCAGAGAGCACCAAGAACCCCTCATTTCAATGTCGAGCAACAAATATTCTTCTTTATTGATAAATACATAAATAAACGCTCTGAAGATGGGGAACCTCCAATGCAGAGTTCCAGATCCTGAAGAGATCTCTGGATATACAACAGCATATCTTCCTATCTTCCTTTCTTGAGCATTCTGTGCAGAATGTGAAGATGCCTTTAGAAACATTTCCACTAAACGCTTCATGTTCAGGTCGAAGCTAGACATCCCCTAGGTTTCATGTTGAGTTAATCCAGTTTGGTTACACTTGGGCTGGTGTTGACCGGAATGGAAGAATGGGCTTGAATCCCATAAGATGGATCCCACCAGATGGTCTTAAGCTTTAAATGTGAATTATTTTAGAGATTGCCTGAAATAGAGAAACACAAAAGCGGTGTTCGGATTCCCTGTATATCTGAAAACATAACATCCAGCTGTTGCCTGAGATTTAGCCAAAACACACAGATTTCATTTAAAGGTGGGAACAGAAGTAAGGAACAACTAAGCTGTTTTGGTATTAACAACGCTGGAAAAAACTGAAGATGTTGTACAAAACAACAGATACAAAACAACGAAGATATTGACAAGTGGGGAAGATCAATATCATCCTTTCAGTAGGGTAAGAAGAATATTTGATTCTCTGGCTCTATCTAATCATTCCTCAGAAGTAATTTTTATCGTGAAAGTAATTAATCATTTTAAACAAGTTGTGGTAAGCAGAATCACAGTGGGAAAACTGATTTCCCTCCCCCCTCTCCCTCTCCCTCCGTCTCCCTCTTTTTCTCTCCTATTTCTTTGAAGATGCTACTTCTACTGGGTCATTACCTTGAGTTCTTTTATGGGCTGAGGAACTATGAGAAGAACATTGGAATCACAAGGAAGAAAAAAATAATGGATTGCCTGGTTCATACCTGGTGAGGTAGCAAACTCATTAATTTATTTATATTAGAATTATCCCTCATCTTTTCCCCAGAAGCTTAAGGCAGCTTATATTAATGTCTTTATTAAATAATATAGGTACTCCTTGGGTTATATAGATATTGGGACTGGAATTTCTGTTGCTGAGTGATACAATCATGTGTGATATCATTTGACCACATTGTTAGTGATAGCAAATGCAGCAGGCCTGTTGCTGTCATTAAGCAAGGACTACGTGCGTTGTTAAGCGAAGAACTCATGTGATTATAATGTGGGAAGAAACTCTGAAACCGTATCAAAGACAAGCACGAGGGTCAGCAAGAGATACAGGTAGGTAGATTGTATGAAGTTGGGTGGACAAGTGCCATGGATGGGTGTTATAGAATGCAGGTGGGGTATGTTGTGGGTGGGTGTTATGGGGCATGTGTGTGGGTAGATTACATCATGTTATCTAGTTGGGTAATGAAATGACTGCAAGCAAACAACCAAATTCAGAGGGCACCTAGGACACCTAAGAGAGAGATAATTTAATGTTTCCATAGCTTAAAGAGGGATTCAGTATCCTTAGTTATGGAACATAATGGTACCTTGGTACTCATTGTTAATTGGTTCCGGGAGGCGCAATAAATACCAAAAACGATGAGTACAAAACACATTTTTATCATAAGAAATAATGTAGTGAGTCACAAGGCAGCCGACACTGACAAGTTCTACCTTGTGCATTGAGTAGCAAACAAACAATGAGTACCAGGACAAAATTTTCATGTCAAAATGCATTGAGTACCAAATTCGATGAATTTCAAAACACTTGAGTACCAAGGTACCACTATATCTCCAATCTGTCAAGTTCCAAAGAAACCAAGAAAGGTTCTTCTAAGCAGTTTTCTTTATTGTTTCTCACCTACAGACCAAAATCTTGCAAAACTAAAGCAGACTACTTGCACCATGAAATATATACTCTTGAAACCATTAGGGAGGAGCTGTCTTCGCTCTTTTTCTCCCACACAAACTATCTAAGCTGTGTTGTCTCTTGCTACTATGGAGTGCACTTTCTCCCTCCTGGGAGGAATCCAGACACATTCCATCACAAATCCGAGTCCAACACCCCAGTCTAATTTTCCATCAAGACATTATTGCTGTTATTGTTACTTCTTCAATTTGTATTTGCAACTAGTCTATCTGTCCATCCAAAATTAGAGAGCATAAAGAAGTCATGCTCCAAAATTTATGTGCTTTGGAAAACCCAAAGTGGTGAGATCCTTGAATTTTGACTGCAACTCCTCTCCTTTTAAATATATTACAGTCCATTACACACATGATGTAAATTCTCATCTTACTAGCTTGGAGCTAATCTTCTGGTCCTGGGTGTTTGTGTGAGAGAATAAACAGTGGGTGGATCTGAAGCTTTGGCTGAACTTCACAAACCTTATCAAAGAGGAATCCCTTTCCCACAATTCATCTCAGGACGGATCCCTTTTGATGTCACAGCTGAGTTCAGGCCACCAATTTCCTCCTGTTCAAATTGAGAATCTGATGGTTCGGAAAAATCTCTCTCTCTCTCTCTCTGTATATATATATATATATATATATATATATATATATATTTGTTTTCGTAGATTTTCACGGGTACAGGTATGCAGGTCTTGGCGTATTCGGGTCTTTTCCCGTGTAAGATTGAGAGTATCTTGGCGATGTTTCAACGAGGTCCCACTCGCCATCTTCAGGCTAGTGTCTTCGGCTTCGTGCAGCCAACCAACCTGCTTACAGCTACAAAGCCAACACGCCACACACCCCCTCCAATATTTATAGAAGGACGGCAGCTCCGATCACGCTTTGCTCGCACACGCACGAAGCCGAAGACACCAGCCTGAAGATGGCTAGTGGGACCTCGTCAAAACGTCGCCAAGATACTCTCAATCTTACACGGGAAAAGACCCGAATACACCAAGACCTGCATATATATATATATATATATATGTCATAAAGCAAATAGATAAAAACGATCACCGGGATAAAAATCTTAAAACAAAGATTGTTTAGTTTACAAAGCTGAGCTTTCGTCGGCCACACTGCCGACATCATCAGAGCATATAACGTAGAATTTGGGAGTCCGTTCTTATATGACTGGCTGTTTCTGCACCCGGGCTCTCGACCTGGTCATCGGTCCGCTCCTCGGCGTCGGGCGCACCGTTGTTAAAGGGGCCGTTTCCACAGGTATATATATATATTTGTGTGTGTGTGTGTGTGTGTGTGTGTTTATACACATAAACACTCCTTTGCCAAAATATAGCCAAATATGCTGCTTAATAGGAATTTTTAAGCTTGGTTTTTCCGTATTCTGATCATCCAGCTGAATGTTGATCAATAATAAACTTGTACATACATTAAACTCCCTTTTTATGACCTTTTAATTCTTTAATTTGGGGTAGAGTAGGGATGACTAGATGGAGCTGATGCCCTTCCTGATGCCATGTGGAGTTCGCAGTAGATATTTTTGTTCTTTGTGCCCTGAGAGAGAAAAACATCTGCGTTTATCTAGGACTGAACTCTCAACCTTCCAAGTGGGATGACGAGAGCGTCTTCACCACTAGATCACCACGCTGCTCAAATGTGTTACATACATTATGTATTGATTAATTTTATATGCCGCCCATCTCACTGTCAAGGCACACTTATGGCTCCTGATCTGGCTATTAAAGAAGACAAGCCCTTTTGTGGATTTTCTTACCGAAGCAGGCAAACAAAACCTATGCCATCTGTTTTTGTGTTAGAATCTCCAGCTAGACTAGGAGGAGGCGTTAAGAAGGGGCTGAGTCTTCTCACAGTCTTTGCACTAAGATAAAAGATAAATAACCTTTATTGTCATTTTTTATATTGTGGGCACAACGGCACACATAAAAAATGAAATTTAGTTGCCCGCTCTCAAAGTGAAACATATACATGACACACACCTAAACATACTATGTACAACATATATATAGACCCGCACCCCTACATATACATAGCAAATAAATATTAAATACTGTCCATCTTGAATATATAACGGAAGGAGGAAGCTTGAGCGTTCGCAAGGTTAATGCTGTATGGAATGAAACTATGGCTGAATCTGGATGTTCTGCTACGGATACCACGAAGCCTCTTCCTCCCAGAAGGTAGCAAAGAAAACAGGTCATGAAGAGGATGTGTAGTGTCCCAGATAATCTTACGGACCCTGCTCAAGCAACGCTTCTGTGCTATGTCCTGGATGGGAGGGGGGGGGACTGCCAATGATCTTTTCGGCCATCCTCACCACTCTCTGCACCGCCTTCCTGTCTGAAGCAGTGATGCCTCCAAACCAGACTGTGATGCTGTATGACAGGATGCTCTCGATTGTCCCCCTGTAGAAAGTGGTAAAGACAGGGGAAGGAAGATGTGCTTTTCTCATGCGGCGCAGAAAATGCAGGCGCTGCTGTGCCCGCTTCACCAGTTTCTCACTGTTGAGCGACCAAGTCAGCCTACTCGTTAGCTGCACACCCAGGAATTTGACTACAGAAAGCACCACAGGCCTGACCTCTCCCCAGAATCCATAAAGACTTCTAACCCTTCCCAAGGGATTGCAGTCAGTCTGCTAAGATTATTGTAACACAGGTGATTGGCAATAAAGCTTCTGCTTGAGATTATTCACGAGCAGTTCTGGATCTTACACCGGGCAATTTTCATTTCTTCCATTTGGTTTTTTGTTTTTTTTTACCCCATCCATTTCTCAAATCAATTTTAATCTCACCTGTATGCCTACAGAAATGTCCATAGAGAGGGTCAAAGAATGTGAAGATGGCGGCTGTGCATGCAGGATTAACACTCCATCTCCTTTTTCATGAATTGTGCATGGGACACAGGTAAAAAGGGGCAGAGATTTGATTGCAGAGGCACAGCTTTTATTTTTACTTTTTTGACCTTGTCTGTGGATACGTTTGTGGGTGGGTGTGTTCACAGAGTGGAAAAGCGAGAGTCCATCTCAGTTGCAACAGGCATAAAATGAAAAAGGACAGGACAGCCCCGATGGATATACCGACTCCTCAAGAAAGATTATTTCCCTGCTTCATGAATTTCTCTTTCTTTAGCCCAGATTTTTATGAGAAAAGCCATAACAACCGTATCGTCTTTTAAAAAATTCGTATAACAGTGAAATAAAATAATTTTGCCGTGCACAAAAGATCGCTCCCCTGTCATTCAATCCCTTTCTCACGAGAAGAGGAGCTGATTAATCAAGTGGCAGCATGGTGGGGAACAGGAAGGAATAAAACTGCCAATCCTGTGAGGAAGCCGGGCATTAACATTTCAAGGGACTTTCACTGAATGAAAATTTGTGATGAATACAGGCCGTGGAGGTGAATTTTGTAAAATAATGTAATGTTAGTTTAAGCATAGGATGGGATTTTTCTTTTAATTCCAGATCCTCATGGTGCCAAAAAGGAGAATATTTGTAACTCAGGGTTGAAATGAGGGGGTCTTTGGTGCTCTCTAAGCTTGGTTGTTTTCTTGCAGACCTTTCATTACCCAACTAGGTAACATCATCAGTGCTAGAAGGGAGTAGGGTTTGCTCTCAGATTATATTTTAGTGGCTTACCTTGTCAGCGACAGTGGGAGTGGCCTTAGAGGTTCTTTGTTTAAGCTGCCCAAATCTGGATTTGATTACCACCAAGACACCTATCAAGTTGAAGGTTTTATTTGTTTGTTTATTTCCTGTTTTTGCTTTTTTTTAGAAACAAATCAAAACAGCAAACATATCTAATACTCCTTCCAATTTCCCCCACAACAGCAACCCTGTGAGGTGGGTTGGACTGAAAGAGAGTTACTGGCCCAATGTCACCTACATGGCTTTCATGGTGAGGCGGGAGCAGAATGTACAGTTTCCAGGTGATGGGCCCAAAAACACCCAGCTATTGTCATGCCTAAGTTGGGACCAAAACTCACAGTCTCCTGACAATTGGCTCAAGGTCACCCAGCTGGCTTTCGTGTCTAAGGCAGGATTAGAACTCACAGTCTCCTGGTGATTGGCCCAAAGTCATCCCGCTGTCTTTTATGCCTAAAACTGGACTAGAACTCACAGTCTTTTAGTTTCTAGCTTAGTGCCTTAACCACTAGAGTGATCAAACTGGCTCTAGCTTTATAAGGTTCTTATAAATAAAGCTTCTGTGACTTTTAACAGCTATTTCTTTAGAGTCTTGTTCTTCTGTTGTCTTTCTTGCACATTTTTAAAATAAATATTGAAAGGCATATTTTAATACCCTAAACCACAGACTTCAGGATCAGCTAAGCTAAAGAGAAACGGCACCGTTTCATTCCAGATCTTTTCTATCTATCAATTTATTACAACACAATAATGCAATCGATCAACTCAATTGTTCCCCCCTGAGAGGTAGGCAAGTAAATTGAGAATCGTTTCTGAGGTCGCCATGATTGCAAGATTAATTTAATAATCCTGCTTGTTATCTTTCTCTCTTTCCTTATACAAAGGAAAGCTTAACTTCCTTAATTGAAATCCGACTGTGGACTGAGTTCTTCTGCGGATGCAGGACTTGGGCTATAATTGTTTGTTCGGTGGAGAAATTAATCTTCTCAGAGCAAGACAAACCTAATTATTATTGCTGGGACTGCTTCTGCTCACATGCTCAGCTGGAGGCCAACATGTCACTCAATCCAATTGAGAGAGCCAATTTGGTCTAGTGCAGGGGTAGGCAACCTTGGCTCTTTTATGACTCGTGGACTTCAACTCCCAGAATTCCTGAGCCAGCATAGCTCAGCTTGGAAACCTCTCCCTTTCCCCTCAGCATGGCTGGCTCAGGAATTCTGGGAGTTGAAGTCCACGAGTCATAAAAGAGCCAAGGTTGCCTACCCCTGGTCTAGTGGTTAAGGCATCGGGCTAAAAAGTGGGAGGGTGTGAGTTCTAGTTCAAGCCTTAGCCATGAAAGATGGCTTGGTGACCGTGGGCCTATAACCAGGAGACTGTGAGCATTAGACCCACTGTAAGCATGAAAGCTAGCTGGGTGACCTTGGGCCTATCACCAGGCGACTGTAAGTTCTAGTCTCACCTTTGGAATGAAAGCCAGCTGGGTGACTTTAGGCATATCATCATGAGACTGTGAATTCTAGTCCTGCCTTAGCCATGAAAAGCCAGCTGGGTGTCTTTGGACCAGTCCTTCTCTCTCTCTCTCAGCCCAACTCACCTCACAAAGTTGTTGTTGTGGAGAGAAAATAGGAGGAAGAAAGTGTGTTGGATATGTTTGCCTCTCAGAGTTATTTGGAAAAATAATAAAGACAGGATAAAAATAAATATTATAAATAAATTGGGAAAGGCTCCTCTTGGCCTCATTGCATTCAGTGGCAGAACTGTTATGGCATCAAGCATCTGATGAGGGCTGGAGGGCCATCCCGAATGAATGAATGAATGAATGAATGAATGAATGAATGAATGAATGAAAATTAGGTTGAGTTGACCCCCTTCCCTGCGTGCTTTTTGCTAATAATGAAACACTTTAAGTACCCTTAAAAACGAACAGAAAGAAAGATAAATAAGAAAAAGTGAAATAAAGATGCAGAAAGATATAAAGAAAAAGAAAGGAAAACAAAAACACATGCAAAGAATGACTTCTGACTTCTTCCAGGGATATAAGAAATCCTTATATTCAACTCTATAATAGTGTCCATTTCCCCCCAAAAAGGGAAAAAAGAATCTTAATTTGTTTTCACAAATCAAGTCCATCTTTCATAATTTAATTTATTTTTGCATCTCCTGAAAGACGTCTACAAAAGGCTTCCAATTGTAAATAAATTTCTTCAGTGACTTTTCTCTCACAAGAGCTGTTAGTTGTTGTTTTTACTATCCATTTTTCTATTCTAAGTATTGCAGGATCTTTCCAGTGCCAAACATATAAATATTATGCTGCTGTTATCATATCTAAAACTAAATATCATGCTCCTGTTGGGCTTTATCGGAAAAGTCTGGTCTGAATTTTATATTAATTTTCAAGATTTTTTTGAATTACATTATTGATTTCAATCCAAGGTAGCTTATCTTTTTTACAAGTCCACCAAAGGCAGTAAAAGGTTCCTACTTGAGTTTTTACACTTCCAGCAACTATCTGGAGATCCTTTATAGATTTTAATCCACTTGTCTGCTTTCCCCAGTCTTCAGCTACTGATGCTGGTCACATGAATGAAAGTTTTCCTATGGAAGTAAATTGTCAGGTGCAAAAGATCAGGTCTACCTGTGAAGGTTCAATTAAACTGATTTATTGCTAAAAACCTATGCACAGGAATCTTCTCAACTAACTGTTAACACCTACTTGGAGTTAGATAAGGGTCATGGAATTCAAGGAAGGTTGGGCTTAGTTCATTTGTGGCTACGTAGGGATTCTAGCAGATCCCTCTTTTAACTCCACCTCCAGGTTTTGCCATTCCTTCTCCTATATAAATAATAGTCTGGGATCAGGTGAGTTTTGCTGGGGCCCATACATGCCTTTGTGTGGATGCATGCAGGTTTAAAAGTAGAAATAGTCCCTGTCTTCCCATTTTTCTCTCTTTTTTTTAGAATTGGTTTAGAAAGTGGTTGCCTTTTAAAGGTTTCCTTCTCTCATTCCATCTTTTTTTTTTTTTAGAGGGCTAGTTGAAATCTAGTCATTTTGCTACATAGATCACAGTTGATTGCCTAGAGGTGTCTTAGTGGATTGTGTGACTCCAACAGATTGAATGACCTGACCATTCCCCATTGTGTTGTTGCTTAGTGTGTTTTTCTATTAGCTTTATACTAGTGGCTCAAAAACATTATAGTTAGCTGTTCTGAATATTCTCATGGATTAATATCACATTGAAAATTTAGCCAGCTCTGGATTGAAAGAGACATTAGTTGAACTTTGCTGAATATCTCCCAATGTGAAAAAATATTCAAATTCTACTTTTTGCCTTTACTTACTAAATGCGAAACAATCTTCTCAAGTAGCTGAAAATCTTAGAGGCCTAATGGGGGAGCACAATTATTGTGAGAACAGGATATAGCTACTTTGGATAAAGAGACTCTAAAAGTTACAGGATGACAAATTCAGTAGCTACTGACCTAGCTTGCAAAGCACTGAGCTCAAAGCAAATCACTACACACAAATTGCCGTATTTTTTCCAGCAACCCGGTCAACCTCTTGATTTTAGCCATGGATGCCAACAATCATGTTTCCTCCAATTCTTTCCCATTCGACTATGTTTTTTTTTTCTTTTAAAAAAGCAAAGAACTGGCTCAGTTTGGCTGAGAAAAAGCCAATGGAAAAGCTTAGCAAAGTTGTCAGAAAAGGCTTACCATTCACAGTTTTCTCTTGAGAACAAGAAGAGAGAATTCCACAGTAATCCATATCACAGAAAATGCTTGAACATGCGTAATGCTGATTATTGCCACCTGCTCTGCCTTGTCTCCGTTAGATCACTCCTGGGATGAGAGAGAGCTTATGGGGATTATCAAAAACAATATCAGTTTTACTGTTCTCTCCAGATGCGCTTTGTGATGGTCAGTGGAGAATGGGATCTCGACAGGAAAGTTCTGGGATGTTAACATGGCATTATAGCTTTCAGAATGGTGGGGTCCTTGGTGCTCTCTGAGCTTGGTTGTTTCCTTGCAGACATTTCATTACCCAGTGCTAGAAAGCAGTGGGGTTTGATCTCTGTTTATATACTAGCGGCTTTCCCTGTCGGTGTTGTGGGAGTGTTCTTGGCAGTTCTTTGAGTAGGCTGTTGTTTACTGTTAGCTTGTACGTCTGAGTTGGTTGTTTCTTGATTGGGGAAATTGTTTACTTCTTGATCAACTCTGAGCTGGATAAAGAAGTTGGAAAACAAACGGGAACTTTGATGCGATATATGCTGACAGCTGCAAGAATACTCTATGTGCAAAAATGGAAGGACCCTTTGATTCCCACAATGGACGAAAGGCAGAGATGGCTAAATTGACTGCTTTGATTAAAGAAAAGATTACAATTAATTTTGTTTCTGCTTGGAAACTGCTTTTGGACTTTGTGCTTAAGGTGGAAAAAAAAACGAAACTTTGATTTTGGGTTTTGCTGATTAGACAGGTTTGTTGTTACAGAAATGGCTAGTATATGTTATTATGTAAAAGTAAAAAGCTGAGGTTATATGTTATTACCTTATTCTACTGCACCAAAAAGAGTCAGCCATCAATGCTTTCCTTTTCCTTTTCCCCCTTTGCCCTACACTTCTTCCTTTTCCCCCTTTCCTCCCTTATTCTCCCATTATTTTCATCTTTCTTTGTATTTTATATTTTGATAAGCTAATAAAAAAAAACAGTATCCCAGTTCTGAGTTACACATGTTGCCTTCAATCTTTCAGAATTGTTATATGATTTTGCCATGGTACCCTTTACATTTGGAAAAGTCTGGCTGAAAACCATCCAGAAGAATGAAAAATGACTAGAAGTACCAATCTCTTAAGTGGATGGGAATGCTTGAAAGTACATGTGCAGTTAATGTGCAGTTAATGAGTAGGCTTGTGCCATTGTTTTGATCTCAATCCAATGGAACTCTTTTACTGTATTTTGTGGGTTATTATAACATTCAGTGGTCAAGTACACAATTTTGCATTTCCAGAAACTGAGTTTTTCCCCCAAAATTTCTCATAAGCCCAAGCCCCAGCATTTAGAAACCAAAATAGTTGGCCTTTATGACTTCAGATGGCATGGTTAACCAAAAAGCTTGGTTAACTCTATACAAGTGTATGTTAGCCAACTTAAAATGTTGGATATTATCACAGCCAGCAAAATGAAGTTTCTTATGCTTTTCCATAGCCTCATGATTTTTAAACTGGGGTTGCACAAAATGCTGCATTTGGTTATCAAATTCACTTACTGTTCTGGCTTGGCACAATATATTTAGCCAAAAATTAACTCATCACTAAAAAGTAGCCAAGATACATTAATAACTACCCAAGGTTAAAACTAACTATATTAATATATTGACTAAAGCAACAATCACCATTGCTTTAATTTCCCTGTTAAGCAAGTTATGTGTCTGCTACTGGTACTAAAATGATAATTGCAAAAAATTGTAAAATTTGTGAAAAAGATGTTGGGACATTTGATATTTGCAAGGTGAATATGAGCCAGAAGTATGATGTAGTTGCAAGAAAACAAATACAGTTTTAGGCTGCATCTCCAGGAGTATAAATATAAACCAGGAAAGTAACAATTCCATTTTATTCCTTCCTTACAAAATCCATTTCTGGATACCACATTTTAAGAAATATTCAAGAAATTTGAACACATTCAAAAAGGGGCCATAATGATGATCAGAGAAACAGAACCTAAATCAAACGAAGTGAGGATCAAAAATCTGGGTATGCGTAGCCTCGGGGAATGATAACTAAATGGTGATAGAGCAGAACTCATCAAATACCTAAAAGAATTCATGTAGTAAAAGGCCAAGACAGGACACACAATTAATTACAGGAAGGTTCTGAATGAATTTTGGGGGGAAAAATGTCACCACAAAAAGATCCATTCAATAGTTATCCAGAGAAAACCTGTTTGGTATGTCCAAGTGGAGGCTGGACAGCCATCTGTCTAGGTTTAATTTAGATTTTTGCACCAAGCAGGAGGTTTGGCGTCCTTGTCAGATGAAGCTTGTGACTGTCCCCTTAATATAATTCTGGGCATCACTTATTCCAGACAGGTCTCCTTGCTGAATGTGTCTATAGCAGACAAACCCAACCGGTTTGGTTTGGCGATAAAAATAGCTCCACAGAGTGACAGCCAGCCTTTCACTCATAATCCATCAAAAGGACACTTTTTGCTTCTAAACAGAAAGGGGAAAGTGCTGGGAACGAGAGAGAAAGTGCAACCCTTTGCAGAGTCCCTTCCCCAAAAATACATACTGATCTTTGCTGGTGTGTAGATATGTTATTGAAGCAGATCAGAATCGCAGCTGAACCAGCCTGTGTTTCTTTTTTTTTATTATTATTATTCCAAGTATATTTTTGCACGAGTCAAAAACATTAAATAAATATAATTTGGGGTGGGTGGTGGACCTAAAAGGAAGATTATGGGGAATGTGCATAAATGCATAAAAACAACTTTATTGATTAGTCCCTTTTCATTGCCAGTTGATAGACAACTTAGAGCTGAAAAAAACCAGATGTTTATGAGCTTATAAATTTGACAGAGGCTATGTTTTTATTATCCTGCTTTCACTGCTTTAACCAGTAATTAGTTGAGAGAATGGTGGCGTAAATACAGCCTCTCTGCCTTCTAGGTTGTGGCAGGAAATATATTGTCTATGGAGATGCTCAGTCATCCAGGTCATGGTTGTCCCAAAGGTGCTTTTTCAAAAAAGCAGCTGTGGCTTTGTTTTTCCTTGAAGACGTTTCGCTTCTCATCCAAGAAGCTTCTTCAGCTCATGAATTGAACAGTTCAGAACCGAAGAAAATTCTTGGATGAGAACAAAATGTCTTCAAGGAAAAGCAAAGTCCAGTTGCCTTTTGAAAACACATCTTTGGGAAAGGAGATATATTTAACCTCATTGCTTTGATTAGTGATGGCCAACTGGTGGGGACGTTACTTAGGGTCAGACGTCACCTGCTCAAAAGATCAAAGTCTTCCCAGGCTACAAACTCCAAGGTTTATAAACAAAAAATGAAGGCGGGGTAGAGGAAAGACAGGTGGGATGGAATCGCTTCAAAACGAGTACTCTTTGACGGCTGGAATCCTGATTAGGAACCCTTCCATCTTCAACGTTTTTTTCCTTCTATTTTTAACTACTAGATAGCTACGGAAGGGATCGGGAGGATACATATTTCAGTATGCAGAGCATTCCTGTCAGAAATGGAGCGGATGAGATTTGTAATTGTTCTACTGAAGAGGAAGAAAGATCACTGCTAATTTTGGAAGCAGACGATGACACTTTCAGAAGATGGGAGAGCAAATTGGTGGTAGCCTTCAAAGGTCCATTGGCCAGCTTCCTCCGTTGTCCCTCTGTATTTTTTTTTCCCCCAGAGGAGTATAAAGGATTCTTATTTTCTAGAGCAAAGTAGAAATCCCTGGCACTCAAGTTGAATTCCTGGAGCAAAGTATTTTTTAGAAATTTTAAATATGGTTTTAAATGAGCTGTGATGCATTTGTTCCAAGGCTGATTTATGAAAAGGCATCATAGCCCATTTCAAACCATTTGTTGAAGATCAGTTTGCTGTTCCTCACCATTAGACTCCCTGGATTAGATGTTTCAAACACAGTGAAATCAAGTGAAAACAATTCCTGGAAGATCTGGCTTCAGAAAGGAGAGCCTGGCATGGCCTGTCTAGAACTTCCTAGGTGTCACCTGTCACCTTCCACTACATTACCACTGTTGAATTCTGAAGCGGAAGTGATGGGAGGTATTCCCACTAATTGCCACTTGTGAAAATATAATTATATTCTGTGTCAGATAATGTACTCTGGCATTTGCAACTAGCTAAGCACAGCGCATATGACCTTTCTTGTTGTCAGTTCAGTGTTGAGCTGCATGGAGAAACAAAGAATAATTGAGCCGTGGCAAAAATGAAAGGAGGACCTTTACAATAATTCATCGGGCTGTGGAAAACTGTTAGCAGCAAACTCTTCAGTTAGCAGAAGATGACTATATCCAGATTGTCAGAAAGTGGTTTGCAATCTTCTCCTGTTTCCCTATTACATGCCATATAAACAAAATCAATGCACCTTAAGAAGTATCTGTAGGACTGGATCAAAGGATCAGGCTAGAAAGCAGGAGCCTGTGAGTTCTAGTCCTGTCTTTGGCCTGAAAGCCATCTGGGTGACTTTGAGTCAAGCACCAAGGGACTGTGAGTTCTAGTCCTGCTTTAGGCATAAAGGCCAGCTTGCTGGCTTTGGGTCAGTCATACTCCATCATTGGAGGTTTTTAAGAAAAGAGTGGACAGCAATTTGTCCAGAATGATATAGGGTCTCCTGCTTGAGGAGGGGGTTGATCTAGATTTCAGAAAAGTAGTAAATTTCTGAGAAACCAGAAAAACCAAGTACATGAATCAGCAACACCACCGCACCTTGTCAGCTGAGATGGTTCTTTCCCAAACTATGACTGTTTCCAGCTGGTCCTAGCTTACCTCCAAGTTAATAAATAGGCAATCTGTGGTCAGGCGCTCATACCATCCATTGGTATATGGTTTTCAAAGCATGAGCAAGAATAGAAAGAAACCACTTCAGACAAGGCTACCAGGAGACTAATTGAAATCAGATGCATGCTGACTCAAGGTTGGTCTGTTTGCAGGGCTAGAGAACTGAGCCCCCCCTAATGGGACCCCCCTCTTTTTTTAGAAAGATTTAAGAGCATTTTTTTTCTTGCTGTCAGTATGGATAATCAGGAGGCCCTTGTAGCTGTACAGCTGCTCTAAACGCTGGAGGCATAACTACCAAATTCATATCAAGTTACTCAAAAGGCACCAGTGTAGATTCTTTCGTCCTTTTCATATAGCTTTCCTTGGTATCTATTCTGAAGCTTCAGCGGTGTATTTTTCTTCAGTGTGGTTCTCATGTGGGGTGGGGTGGGGTGGGGGACAGGAGGATTTGCATAGTGATTCAGAACTTTGAAGCTCTGAATGAGTCTAGAAGCTTGAAATACATGACTAACTGGTAAAGTTCCAGATCTTGGAAAAGAGGCAACTGGAAGGAAAGGAGTGATTTTTCCATAATTGACTGATCCAGCTCCATATTCAGGTCAAGAACATGATTATATATCTGCAAAATATGATGACAATTTTAGTCAAGTTAAAACTTCATCTGAGGGTTAAGCACACCAAGTTCCATGGAAGTAAGGTGAGTATTTTTTAAAGTCACATTTCTTTTGATTTTTCTTTAAAGCGTCTATAATTTAGAAAGACCACACCTGGAATATACAGATGGACCGCATCTGAGTAAGACCACATCTGGAATACTAGCATCCACTTTGGGTCACCACCTTACAAAAAAGATGTTGAGACTTTAGAAAAAGTGCAGAGAAGAGCAACTAGGATGAATAAATGCCTGGAGACTAAAACATATGAAAAATGGTTGCAGGAACTGGGTATGACTAGTCTAGAGAAAAGGACTAAGGGTGACATGATAGCAGTATTCCATTATTTGAGGGGCTGCCACAAGGAAGATGGGGGTCAACTTATTTTCCAAAGCACCAGAAGGCAAGACAAGAATCAATGGATGGGAACTAATCAAGGAGAGAAGCAACCTGAAATTAAGGAGAAACTTAATTGTGAGAACAAAAGTGAGAACGATTTATCAGTGGAACAGCTTGCCTTCTTGTGGATGCTTCATCACTGGAGGTTTTTAAGAAGAGACTGGACAGCCACTTGTCTCAAATTGTATAGGGTCTCCTGCTTGAGCAGCGGCTGTTCTAAAAGATCTCCAAGGTCCCTTCCAGCTCTATTCTGATTGATTTCATTGTTTTGAATAGACTGGGTGTTAGCAATTCATAACACCAGAGCTACTAAACCCTTGTGATGCTAGGGACAGAATTGTTGGTCTTTCATGTAATATCAGTCAATAGACCAGGTCAGCAAGTTATTCTAGGTCACAACACATCATTGCACTATTTCTAAGGAGACAGAGAAGGTTAAAAAAAAAAGTTGCCATCACAAAATGAACAGTACATCTAATTACTAACTCCAGTTTCCTGTGATGGGGCAACCAGTGGTGGTCTCATTGCAAAGTTCACTCTGAGAAGAGGTCTGTTGAACGTCAATCCCAGGATTCCCCCTGCTTACTTTTCCCTGATGTCATTTTACATGCAAGATAAAGATGCTTTGCTTTGGCTACTTCAGCTGCTGGATAAAGAGCGGTTGACGTCAGACCACCCTACCTCAGGTGCAATTATAGGATTTGACAACTTAAGAATATTTCTAACTCAGGGTTGAGCTTTGGTATCCTCGATACTCTCTGAGCTGCTTTCTTGCAGACATTTCATTACCCAAACTAGACAATATCATCAGGGCACATGATGCTATATATCAGTGATGGCAAACCTTTTAGAGACCGAGTGCCCAAACTGCAACCCAAAACCCACTTATGTATCGTCGGGTGCCGGGTGGGCGTGGCCCATTGGGTGGGTGTGGCCCATTGGGTGGGCATGGCTGCAGTGGTAACGGCAGACTGGGTAGGACTAAAAAGTTCAATTAATCAATTGCAACTTTGCGAGATCTTTTTTTTCCCCGCGAGAAGTTGAAATTGATAGATTGAACCTTTTTTTTTTTTTTTTGTACACGGCAGCGGAGGCCTAAAGTGAAAAGGTTTTATAAAACCCAGCTGAAGGCCTGGGACTGGGGTGACAGCACGCATGCCCACAGAGAGGGCTCTGCGTGCCACCTGTGAAATGCGTGCCATAGGTTCCCCACCACGGCTATATATTGTATATATATATATGTGGTGTACATTGTATTACATACGCAATTTGGTTGGGTGAGAATAGGCACACACTCAAAACCAATTATCCTGAAGCACATTTAGCAATAGCAGTGGCAGCCAAAGCCTTGCATTACACAAAAGAATAAACTTTTCATTCTGGCATATGGTCCTCCCAGTCCCTGTAAGAATTTAATAATTCTGAAATCCTTAGAAATCAGTACAGATGCTAAAGCTGGTGCCATCAAGTCAATACTCTATCAACTCTTACCCATCATATAGATAAGGTCTTATTGGTGCAAATCGTCCAAAATCACTTTTCATGAGATGGGTGGCCATATAAATTTGATTTATAAATAAATAACAGATACACCTTCTGCAGGATGACTTGTCCCAATCCCACTCTTCCAGTGATGTATCCATCATTGTAATACTCAAGTCCATCCATCTTGCTGCTGGTCACCCTCTTCTTCTCTTAACATCTCCCTGATCATTTCTATTATTGTTCATATTTGTGCATATTGATCGTTTTCCAAGTTGGCAGAATCAGGGCTGAAGCTTGCTGGTTTCATTTGTGAAACACTGTGTTCCCTGTAACTTTTGTGTTCTTCAAATCTTTTGGAGCCAATCAGCACCACTGATTGAAGCAGCGTGCACAAAGGTGTAGCCATAAATGGGGAAGGAATGTGATTCATGGGGAGATGTGATGGGTCACAGCATTTATTAAGTCCGGGCCCTCTACTCTTCCATTTTTTTAATGGTTTGGATGAACAGATGGAGAGAAAGGTTCATCAGATTTGCAGATGACACAAATTGGGTCAATTAAAATTATTTTGTCCGATTAGACCGTAGGTTGAAAAAAATAAATTGTAAGAGAGACAAATGCAAAGTTCTTTTCTTTTGAAATGAAAATCAAATGTCAAATACATGGAGTGGAACATTCCTGGTTTGGCAATAGTCCTTCTGAGAAAAAAAAATCTTGAACAATAGTTCTACTTTATTTTGAAATTCTGTGCCAAGTTTTGGCCATGGCCCCTTTAGAAGGAGTGAGAAAAAATTGGAGCAGATGCAGAGAAGGGTGATCAGGGCATTAGAAATCAAGTTGTGTGAAGAGAGATTGAATGGAAAAGCCATGTTTAGCCTTGACAGGACTGAGAGGGAATATGACAACACTCTTCAAATCTGAAAGGATGTCACCCAGAACTTAGGACATCATCTATCTTGGCCCAGCCTGAAAGAAATAGAATAAGTAGTATAGTGCTTTTTATAGGAGAAACTTCCTGACAGTTAGAACAATTAACCAGTGGAACAACCTGCCTCCAGAAGCGGTGAATGCTCCAACACTGGAAGTTTTTAAGAAGAGACTGGACAGCCATTTGTCCGAAATGGTGTAGGGTTTCCTGCCTGAGCAGGGGGTTGGACTCGATGACCTCCAAGGTCCCTTCCTACTTTATTTTTATTTTTATTATTATTATTAATATATGAAATGTAAAAATATTGGGATGGTGTATGTGAATGAAAAATTTGGATATTTAAAGGTAATTAATTTTGAGAAAATTATGACTGATAAGAATGGTTTGAATTCTGAGGGGAAAACAAGCTTAAATAAGAATCTTGAAAACAGGACACATAGTGATTTAAAGATGACTTTTACAATATAATTGAAACATAAGCCAATCAGAAAAGATGTTATATGTTGATGTTATTGTTATTTGTACAAACACAAGAAAAATGTTTATATCCATCCTTGTATGTATCGAAAGTATTATATTTGCTTAATGTTGACAAAGGAGAATACTACTGGAAGAAGAGAAGATCAAGGAAATATACCATTAACTAATATATTGATTATGAAATTATAGAAATTAATTATTATTGATTGTTTTTAAATATATGAACCCAGACAACACGCTGTTTACTAAGCACTAAAGATTGCTATTGTAAAAAATCAATAAAATATTTTTTAAAAGGACATTTTGTTGCATTCAGCTCTCAAAAAAAATACCATTATGCATATACCCACATACGCACACATATATGACAGAGAGAAACATCACAGTCTAGTTCGAATGTATACATATACATGGCAGAAAAAAAAGAATCCTGTAAATTTACAAGACAGATGGCATAAGGAACAAAGCTGTTACAGAATCTGGTAATCCTGCTATAAATACTTCGAAACCTCCTCCCAGAGGTGAGCAACAGAAACAGACAGTGAAATGGGTGTGTGGGGTCTCTAACAATACTACTTGTTTAAAACCATTTAAAACCATCTAACTAAAATGCCTTGGAAACTGATATTAGCTATTGGCTAACCTTTGCACAGGTATTTTTTAGGCACACTCTAAAAGTGACAGAAACAGCTTAGTTGCCTCTTTCAACCATACAAATGTATAGAATACATTCAACATTCTCTGAAGAACAGTATTATATGTTTTGTGGGTTTTATGCTGCAGTAGAGAAGAATAACATCTTCAATATATTCTCAATGATTAGAGAGTCTATTGAATGTAGATACTTCTGGTCCTTTGTAACCTTTTTTTTTTTTTAGGCGTGTGACTTTGCAAGTATGATGAATTTAACAACTTGACATCTTGCATACCTTATCCTCTGTTCTAAGCATTTGTTTGTAGGAGATGTTTTGCAATCTCCTGGGATTGCCTCCTATTCTTAGACAGTCACTCAAGGACTCCTTCATCAGCCTTACAAATTAAGGCTGCTTTTAGAGACATCTAAATCTCACCCCTATAACAATGCAGATTGCTGCTTTTCGGGGGGGGGGGAAGGCAGGAAGAAAGAGCCTCTGATCCTCATTTTTAAGCTTACAAGGCTCCAGTTGCTACTAAATCTGCTGCTGTAATTTATAACCCTCTGTTGTTTGTATCTTCTCCCGGTAATCTTCTCTGGGCTGTCTCAAATGGTGATATATGGGAATCAATTATGGAGTGAAGTAGAAGAGATAACAAAACCTGGGAGAAAAAATGCATCATCTGAGACAGGGAGGTGAATTTTCTGGAACCTCACTAGCAAACAACAACGGTGCCACCAAAGAATCCAAGTAAAAGAACCAGGAAAGGGAAATTTAAAGCATAAAAGATAAGTCAATATTATCTAAAAAGCCATATTTTCTCAACATGTAAGGCACTGAGGCTCGGAGGTTTAGCATCAGGCTTCCCTAATAACTTCACAGGAAGTCCCTTTGAAGCCATAAAGGTTACTGGATGGATCAAGAAAATTGCTGCTTCTTAGCCTAAGTTACCTCACAGGGTTGCTGTGCTGTAAAGATAAAAATAAGGAAAAGGTTCCCTCCTTGGAGAAGGGAAATGTAATTGTAATTGTAAATTGTAATTCTTGTTGTTGTTGTTGTTAGTTGCGAAGTCATGTCCGACCCATCGCGACCCCACGGACAACATTCCTCCTGGCCTTCCTGTCCTCTACCATCTTCTGGAGTCCATTGAAGCTCACGCCTCCTGCTTCAGTGACTCCATCCAGCCACCTCATTCTCTGTCGTCCCCTTCTTCTATTGCCCTCAATCTTTCCCAGCATTAGGCTCTTCTCCAGTGAGTCCTTCCTTCTCATTAGGTGGCCAAAGTACTTGAGTTTCAACTTCAGGATCTGGCCTTCTAAAGAGCAGTCAGGGTTGATCTCCTCTAGGACTGACCAGTTTGAACACCTTGCAGTCCAGGGACTCACAGGAGTCTTCTCCAGCACCATAGTTCAAAGGCCTCAATTCTTTTGCGTTCAGCCTTTCTTATGGTCCAAATTTCACAGCCATACATTGCAACTGGGAAAACCATGGCCTTGACTATACGCACTTTTGTTGGCAGGGTGATGTCTCTGCTTTTTAGTATGCTGTCTAAATTTGCCATAGCTTTCCTCCCCAGGAGCAAGCGTCTTTTAATTTCTTGGCTGCAGTCCCCATCTGTGGTGATCTTAGAGCCCAGGAAGATAAAATCTGTCACTACCTCCATTTCTTCCCCATCTATTTGACAGGAATTGAGAGGGCCGGATGCCATGATTTTGGTTTTCTTAATGTTGAGTTTCAAGCCAACTTTTGCACTCTCCTTCTTCACACGCATCAAGAGGCTCTTTAGTTCCTCTTCACTTTCTGCCATTAGAGTGGTATCATCTGCATATCATCTTATTTATCTTCAAATGTTGCAATGAATACCCCCGCGTTTCTTCTGCGTTCAAGACCTGACTTGAAAGCTCCAATTCCAATTTTCAAAGAGAAGAGGCATCCACTGAAAGTGGCTGGCGGAAGATTTTAGGATAAGTCAAAAGATGAGACTATTTTGAATGGCAATAATTGATATATGTCCAGCAAAAGATCAAACAAGCTACCACGGAGAACAGACTACTAACCTAATTTGACCTTCAATCTGATGAAGGATGGCTTCTTCCTACTACGCTCTGAATCAAGGGCCTGTAAATAATCTTACATTTGTTGTTCATTGTGGTTTGGGGGCAGTGGTGGGATTCAGCCAGTTCGCACCACTTCGGCAGAACCGGTAGCTAATTTTTTGTTGCCCAGGCCCAGAATGGACTTCCGGAAGCGGCATCCACACAGAGAACCGGTTGTTCACATATTTGAGTCCCACCACTGTTTTGAGGTATGTATGTGAGAAGGCAACTTAAAACCATTTAACAATCAGTCAAGAGTTCTATAAAACACCAGCTCTTTATTTTAACTAGATTACTTTCATTAGCTTGCTATACATTCCCCACCAGCTCTGTCTTTCTACTCATGCACTAATTTCTGATAGCAATTTTTCCCCAACTAGTCTCTTTGAGCTGCTACACTTAATCTTCCATAAGGTTCCTCGTTTAGTGCTATGTAATTTCTTTCCCAAATAGTGAGTTGGCTTAGAGGAAAGAGGGGCTGGGGGAAGTAAAAAAGTCCAGTGTAACCATTAGGAATTGTGTTATTACAATAGCCAATAAATTCAAGCTAGAGAAAAGTAAGGTTTTACATTTAGGCAAGAAAGACCAAATGCACAAGTATAGAATAGGGGGTACCTGGCTCAACAGTAGTAACTGCAAGAAGGATCTTGGAGTTGAAGTGGACAGTCCCTTGAATATGAGCCAGCAGTGTGCTGCAGCTGCCCAAAAAGCCAACTTGGTCCTAAGCTGCATTAATAGAGGGACAAAATCAAGATCACCTGAAGTCACCACTTTATAATGCTTGGGTAAAACCACAATCGGAATATTGCATCCACTTTTGGTTGCCACAATATAAAAAAAAGATGTTGGGAATCTAGAAAGAGTGCAGAGAAGAGCAACAAAGTTGATTAGGGGACTGAAGGCTAAAACAAAAGAAGAACAGTTGCAGGAGTTGGGTATGTCTAGTTTAATGAAAAGAAGGATGAGGGGTGGCAAGATAGCAGTGTTCCAATATTTGAGGGGCTGCCACAAAGAAGAGGGAGTCAAGCTATTCTCCAAAGCACCTGAAGGCAGGACAAGAAGCAATGAATGGAAACTAATCCAGCCTAGAATTAAGGAGGAATTTCCTGAAAGTTAGAAACAATTAACTAGCCTGCAGAAGCTCTGGGTGCTCCAACACTGGAGGTTTTTAAGAAGAGATTGGACAAGTGTTTGTCTGAAATGGTATAGGGTCTCCTGCTTGAGCAGGGAGTTAGACTATAAGACCTCCAAAGACCCTTCCAACTCTATTATTCTATTGTTCTTTATTCAACTAACCGTTAGCAACTTCATTTTGGTAGGACTTCATCTAGGCTTGTTTGGTCCCATCTAATTCTCTATAACCTCCAGGCACAGGTTCAAGACATCCATGGCCTCACTAGCTTGGCCCAAGTCATGTACAGCTGATTGTACAGTGATGCCTCAACCTGAAATGAGGGATGATCAAGTTTATGTAGATGTTCAATAACACCTATGACTTCACATACCCCAAAACTGAAGATGGCTTTCAAAACAGATCACAGTAGCCCTGTTATTCCTGAAGCATAGATTAGCTTTACCAAACCGGGGAGCCCTCCAGATATATGGATTCATAGAGTTCTCAGCAATGCCCTGTTTGATGTGAATTCTAGAAGATGAAAGTACAGGTAGTCCTCAACTTCCAACCGTCATTGGGCATGCAATTATGGTCATAAGTCCTGCGGACTGTTAAGTGGGTCATCATGTGACCGCTTCTGATTTGATGATCCTTTTTGCAGTGGTCATAAAGCAAACCCATAAATAAATGCCACAGTTGTTAAGCAAACCCATTGTTTGCCATGGGCCTTTTTTTTTTTTTGCTGGAAATCACAAGTAAATGCCCACTTGTGGCAAAAATGTAAATTGTGATCATGTGATCGAGACACTCCAATCTTCTGTAAATGCAGGCCAGCTGCTGAGTACCCAAAATACGATAACGTGATCATGGGGAGTGGGACAGCTGTCAGAACTCTGGTACTGGGTTGTAAGTAACTTGAAGGGGGAGTCTGTCATAACTTCAAACAGTCACTAAGTGAGCGGCCGTATGTTGAGGACTACTTGTACATATCTGGAAAGCATTCAGGTTAAAAAAACCTTGGCATAAACCTTTATTCATACATCTGGACATAGTCCAACAGGATTTCCTGCTTCCCAAGTATCCTGAAATGAGTAAGAATTCTTTTGTTGTTGTTAGTTGCGAAGTCGTGTCCGACCCATCGCGACCCCATGGACAACGTTCCTCCAGGCCTTCCTGTCCTCTACCATCTTCTGGAGTCCATTTAAGCTCACGCCTACTGCTTCAGTGACTCCATCCAGCCACCACATTCTCTGTCGTCCCCTTCTTCTCTTGCCCTCCATCTTTCCCAGCATTAGGCTCTTCTCCAGTGAGTCCTTCCTTCTCATTAGGTGGCCAAAGTACTTGAGTTTCAACTTCACGATCTGGCCTTCTAAGGAGCAGTCAGGGTTGATCTCCTCTCGGACTGACCGGTTTGATCGCCTTGCAGTCCAGGGGACTCGCAGGAGTCTTCTCCAAGAATTACTTACCTCTTTTTTTAAAAAGTGTGATGAGTCCATGTTTTCCAAACTTATCTGCACATGAGCCTTTCCTGATGGATTGTGGCCTTCTCTTCTCAATCATTTTAGACACAAAGTTCCCAAATAAGAAGAGATCACCCTTCTACCATCTAGCAGTTTCTTTCATTTGTTCTTCCTTCAGACTTGCCTTCCCATAAGAGTCCTTGCTCCCCATCACTGGCGCTAATAGACAGGACCGATTTTGGTGCAGGTGTACTTTCTGCCCAACCCTGTCTTCACAGAGCCAGGCAAGCAAGCTGTGAGAAATCGCAGCAGGGAATTTTCCCCCCTTACTACCGAATGAATCCGTCTATCTATTATCCTGACACAATTGCTGTGTTCTGGGCACTTACCCCAGGAGATTAAATCTTTATGCACCAATGCGGAAAGACCCTATCTCCGTAATTTTTCATATCTGTAATTTTTTCAGCCGCTTTGGTTTAAGCCTGTTATATTTATGGCACAACTGTAATTTCAGGGCACATTTTCAAATTCTTTTCCTAGAAGACGGTTCTCTTTTGAACTGATGTGAAAATAAAAATAAGAGAGAGCTTCTTTTAAGCAAGAATTCTGGGCAAAAATGGAGTCAGAGTCAATGAAGTCCCTCAGTTTAGGATTCTGAGCTTTGTTGTGCAAAATGAGGAAGGTAAAACATCCCCAATTTGGTTGGTACTTGGTAATAAGGAAGGGCTAAATGGCTTCCTGATGCTGGTCCTTAAAACAATTTAACAGAGTAGGTCAACTGTAGGGACCAATCTCTTCATGCTCTCCTTGTTATGAGGTTGAGGTCCATGAGCTTTCTGAGGTTGCTAACACAATGGTATTTGAATCATTGCTTTCTAGATCAGAGATAAGCAATTTTGGTTGATCTTTTAGAGGTACATTTTGAAATTTCTTGATATAGACTTGGGAATTCTCCCCAGATGTTATTCCTTTTCCTTCACCAGTTTGACTTTGTGTGATTTTTTTTTTAAAAAATCCTTGTCTTGATAGAAGAGAGTATTTGTAGCTCAGGGTTGAAATGAGGGGTCCTTGGTGCTCTCTGGGTTTAGTTGTTTTCTTGCAGACATTTCATCACCCAACTAGGCAACATCGTCAGTGCTGGAAGGGAGTAGGGTTTGCTCTCTGTTCATATACTAATAGCTTGCCCTGTCAGTGTTGATAGGAGTGTTCCTGGTGGCGCCTTGATTAGGCTAATAGCTACCTAAACAAGCTAACAATAAACAGCAGCCTAATCAAGAAACTATCTAGAAAACAACACTACCACCAGCACTTGACAGGGCAAGCTACTGTGTATAAAGAGAGAGCAAGCACTCTTCTAACATTGATGATGTTACCCAGTTTGGTAATGAAATGTCAGCAAAAAAACAACCAAGCTCAGGAAACACCAACTTTCATTTGGTGTGTGTGTGGCCCCTGAGATATCATGCAAATTATGGTATAGTCCCTCCACCAACAATAGTTGTGCAATCCTGAATTAGAATAACAGAGTTGGAAGGGACCTTGGAGGTCTTCCAAACCAACCCCCTACTCAAGCAGGAGACCCTATACCAAATGGTTGTCCAAACTCTTCTTAAAAACCTCCAGTGTTGGTGCACCCACAACTTCTGGAAGCAAGTCATTCCACTGATTAATTGTTCTAACTGTCAGGAAATTTCTCATTAGTTCTAGGTTGCTTCTCTCCTTGATTAGTTTCCATCCATTGCTTCTTGTCCTGTCTTCAGGTTATTTGGAGAATAGGTTTACCCCCTCTTCTTTGCAGCAGCTCTTTAGTTATTGGAACTTATAGCCAACAATTCTTAAAGAGTAGATGCTTAAAAGTCTTGGAGGACAAAATAGAAGAAATGGTCTTAAGAAGCAGTGCCAAGGTTAATACCCTCTGCTTGGCATCCTTCATAGTTCCATTTCTTTAGAAGAAGGGGCAGGGGGGAAAGGCAACCAAGGAATTATATAGATTTTTAGGACTGGGAGAAACATAACCTCAAAAGTTGTGCAATGTGAACAAGCCGCATTTCCAAAGGTACTTTACTGATTTATAGAATTCTTTGGGGTTTGGGTTGCTGTAAGAGCGATAGAAGAATGCTGGCGTTTCCAAGAATATCCAGCATCTCAAAAGAGCAGGACCTTTCAGAGGAGAGAAAGCAAGCCACAACACACCTAACCACTCTTACCACAATTTGGCATCTTCATTGCTACTCTTGGAAAACAGCCCGCGTTCTGAATATACTTAGAAAGATGGTTTTCAGAGTCTTCCTTAAACATGCTTGGTTGAGTAGGAATGGGTACAAAAAGATTCAAATTACAACTCCATCTTTGCATCAGAACTTTGGAGCCCAAGTTGGACGCTTCCATTTTAATGTTTTGAATTGGGGGTTTTGTGTCTTCTGCCCTGAGAGCAGCAGGACCTGACCATGTCAAGAAAAAAGACTTTAAATGCAAACTTTAATACATGAGTATCCAACCTTGACAACTTTAAGGCTTGTGGACTTCAACTCCCAGAATATCCCAGCCAGCATGGCTGGCTGGGGAATTCTGGAAGCTGAAGTCCACAAGTCTTAAAATTGCCAAGGTTGGATACCCCTGCTTTAATACAACCTTAGCGTATCTGGTTTAGACCCCTCCACCTGAAAATAGCCCTGATGTTTAAGTGGTTATTAAAGGAACATCAAAAACCAAACTAGCTGATTGGCAAGCATTTAATTTGAAGACATATTCCTAAAGAGGCATGTAACGATAGAAGTTCAGTTCTCTTTTCTTCTTCCTCTTAATCTACCTGCATTCTACTTGATGACCTGTTGAGGAAAGACTAACTTGCATTTGGAGGTATGGAATAAAATTCCAAAGTAATCAGTAGAATGACTTGCCTCCAGAAGTTGTGGGTGCTCCAACACTGGAGGTTTTTAAGAAGAGATTGGACAACCGTATGTCTGAAATGGCATAGGGTTTCCTGCTTGAGCAGGGGGTTGGACTAGAAGACCTCTTCTCTATAGACCTCTAATGACCTAGTCTCATTATGAAAGTCTGCATTTGCTACTGATGTTTATTGCTTCTGATTTAAATCATAATTTGTTTTGGCCAATGGAGTTCAAAAATTGAAGACTGCATGAAGTTTATTCTTCGCAATGTTGACATAACAGTTCATCAAACAGATCAATGCAAAACAATGATCTATAGTAATGTGAAACTCAGGCTGAAGCTCAGCCTTTCTTGACAAAAACACTGTTGTTAATAGTTTTCCAGAAGGTAGGAAATGTTTGGTCTACAGCTGGGCTATATTATAAGCTAAAAATGGTCTATAATTAATTAGGAAGTTTTAGTAACTTTTCCTAAAGACTGCTTAAATCCTTAAATTCCAGATTTAAGGTGATGGCCTGTGGCACTGTAGTATGCACCACCCATACTACACCACTCTGTCCCATTTATAATTGTTTAGAAATATTATAAATCTTGGAGGCTCAATCACGGAAACAGTTATATTTAAGATATGAGCAGAAAATTCTTCAAGGGATTTGGATCACCAAGGAGTTCATCTCACCAAATGCATTCTTAATTGGAAATGGAGGAAATTTGGAGTTAAAACTCGGTCTTAATCAGTAGGACTAAAAACCTATGTGAAACCCCAGGAGTCTTAAAACCATCCTCATGAGTTGATAGCAATCACTTTGTTCTACTACAAGGGCAATAGGACAGCATGCGAACTTTGGCCCAACCAATCAAAAGAGTAGCATTAGTTTCTACCTGTTGCTGCTAAAGTAAAAATGAATCCTAATTTCCACAGGTTTTCTGTGGACTGAAAGTTGTGATATAAACCAAAATGAGAGATATATAGAGAGAAATCAATAGCAGAGTCGATTAATGGAACCAGCAGTAGGAGATCTGAAAAAAAACCCAAAACAAGTTGGTCCCACAACCAACAAAACTCATCCAGCCCTATGATTCTGTAACTTATTTTTCTAAAAACAGACTTTGCCGTCAAATAATATTAGCGCTTAGATGCATCTTAAAAACTTTGCAAACATTCAGAGACTTGGTAGCAAATATCTGACAAAGATTTGGAATGAGGAGGGGTCCTTGGTGCTCTCTGAGCTAGGTTGCTTTCTTGTAGACATTTCATTACCCAAACTAGGTAATATCATCAGTGCTAGGAAAGAGCGGGGTTTGTTCTCAATTTCTTGCGCTGTCAATGTTGGTGGGAATGCTCTTGAAGGTCTTTGATTGGGCTGTTTACTATTAGCTGGTTTGGCAGTTCCTTAATTGGGGTATCATTTACTTCTTGACTGTTGGTCTGATGTTAATCTTAGAATTAATCTATGCCAGGGGTGTCAAACTAGCCTCATCACGTGACGTGTCGTGATGTATCATGACTTTTTTCCCATTGCCGGAGCTGGGGTGGGCGCGGTTTCGGCATGATGCATCCGCCCGCGGGCCGGCAGTTTGACACCTTGATCTTTGCTCATCTGGGTGTTGATTGCTGGTGGGGAAGTGTTTGGGTCTTTTTGTTTCTTTTTGACTTGTTGAATGTCTCTTTTGCACAGTATGTAGATATTGTTTATGTCTATGTGTCTATTGATGGCCAATTGATCAGAGTGCCAGGCCTCCAGAAATTCTCTAGCCTTTTAGAAGCTGTGGTGGCACAGTGGTTAGAATGCAGTATTGCAGCCTAATTCATTGCTCATTGCTAGGAGTTCAATTCTCAACGGCTCAAGGTTGACTCAGCCTTCCAATCCTTCCAACATTGGTAAAATGTGGACCCAGATTGTTGGGGGCAAGATGATGACTCTGTAAACTGCTTAGAGAGGGCTATAAAAAAGCACCCTGAAGCATTATATAAGTCTAAGTGCTATTGCTAAGTGCTGAGTGCTATTTTTGGACTTGGATTAGTCTAGGATGGTGACAATTTCTCAGTGGTTAAGTTTGCCCATATGTTGTGAAATTAAAGCATTTTCATCTTGTCTTATGACTGCTGATTGGTGTTCATGGATGTGTTTTGCTAGTCTTCTGCCTTTTTGTCCTACGATGAGTTCAGAGGATGGACTACATCCCCTGAGGTTGCTTGGGTGCTTCCCACCCATCCAAAACTTAACAGCCTGTTTCTTCTCACAATTCACTGAAATGTGAGCCCTGGCTCCACTTCATATATTCCAAAATAAAATAGACTACCGTAGCTGTAGGATGTTACAACTATATCAGATTGAAACATTATTCTCAAGATTTGTCAGTAATGTTTTTATTAAAAACTTACTGGCAATGGCTATTAGTAGGGGGAGCGGTCTAAAAAAAAAAAGAGCTTTCTTGAAGCCATTCGTTATATAAAAGTCATTCTTTTATAATCGGGACACATCATCATACCACATGGTGTTCCTTATGGCAAATGCTTGGCATGACTCTGAAAGAAATGCACACACAGCATGGACAATTGATTTTTATATATGGCTTAATTAAGTGCACCTTGAGAGGCCCAGGTGAAACGAGGGCACTCAAGGTAAATGTTAGAAATGTCAACACTAAATATTTTAAATGCAAAAAGCATGATTTTACCCAGGCTCTGTATATCATTAACTGATATTTTGTCTTTCCAGCCCTGAAAAATTTGGTGCTGTGTTTTCAGTTAGAAGCAAACGAAAGCCTTCCTCTAAAAGCTGCGTTCAAAGGGACTGCTCTGCGTTCAGGATTAAAAGCATGAGTAAATTCGGGGTATGGGCAAGATGTATAAGAGGCCTCTCTTTATCATTTCAGGAAGAAAAAAAAAATACTTGATTCCAAAAGAAAGTTTTGAAAGCACAAAAGGCAATCAACTTGCTGGAGCTAACTGGTTGAAATCTTAATGGGTTTGGATTAGTGCTGCTTTAAAATGTTCTGCATTTTTAAATCACACTGATTTGATTTGATGAAAAAGAAATCACTTATTTTGGTGAAGGAGAAGAAAAACCCAGTGACATCTCAAAGAAGGAGGGTGCAGGGCTTCTGACATATTGGGGGGAAAGGAATGTAGGCAAATATTTTTCATTTCATTGCATAATTACTTTTCTATTAGTTTGCTTCAGTGGGGTTCAAAGGAAAACAGTCTTGAGGGAGGTCTTCTCAAAGATATTTATTACAATCAAGAAGCAATTCAGCATCTGATGTTGTCACATGTCCTCCCTTTTATCCTCAGATCCTCTATCCAGTGGGCATAGCCTTATAATCAAATATTTTCTGACTTTTTGAGTGTCTTGATTTCTTAAATTTTTTTTGAACATTTTCACAACAGTAGCCATTCAGACTTTCAGGTACTGTCAATAAATTGTCAGTTTCTTCTTTTCCCCCTCATCTCTCAACAGCCTAGATTTACATTATTTCATTTATTTCTGGTTTCCAACAATTGGTTTCATCCTCAAAGCTCATTTGACACTATGACCTCTGTAATCTGGAGCCACATGACTTGTCATCTGTTTCTATGGTGAAATTTGAAAAGCGCTCCATCAGTTCTCCTCAGGCCCAAGCCTAAGATAACACAGCAAAATCCAATACCTGTAAAATACCTAAAATTAAGGTTCTACATTTAGGCAACAAAAACCAAATGAACTGGTATAATATAGGTGGTACCTGGCTCAATAGTAGTAACCATGAGAGGAATCTTGGAGTCCCTAGTGGACAATCACTTAAATATGTGCTAGCCATGTGCTGCAGTTGCCAAAAAAGCCAACTTGGTCCTAGGCTGCATTAATAGAGGGACAAAATCAAGATCACCTGAAGTCACCACTTTATAATGCTTGGGTAAAACCACAATTGGAATATTGCATCCACTTTTGGTTGCCACAATATAAAAAAAAGATGTTGGGAATCTAGAAAGAGTGCAGAGAAGAGCAACAAAGATGATTAGGGGACTGGAGGCTAAAACAAAAGAAGAACAGTTGCAGGAGTTGGGTATGTCTAGTTTAATGAAAAGAAGGATGAGGGGTGACATGATAGCAGTGTTCCAATATTTGAGGGGCTGCCACAAAGAAGAGGGAGTCAAACTATTCTCCAAAGCACCTGAAGGCAGGACAAGAAGCAATGAATGGAAACTAATCCAGCCTAGAATTAAGGAGGAATTTCCTGACAGTTAGAAACAATTAACTAGCCTGCAGAATTACTGGGTGCTCCAACACTGGAGGTTTTTAAGAAGAGATTGGACAAGTGTTTGTCTGAAATGGTATAGGGTTTCCTGCTTGAGCAGGGAGTTAGACTATAAGACCTCCAAAGACCCTTCCAACTCTATTATTCTATTGTTCTGTTATTCAACTAACCGTTAGCAACTTCATTTTGGTAGGACTTCATCTAGGCTTGTTTGGTCCCATCTAATTTTCTATAACCTCCAGGCACAGGTTCAAGACTTCCATGGCCTCACCAGTTTGGCCCAAGTCATGTACAGCTGATAAGGCCACACTTGGAATACTGCATCTAGTTTTACATCACCATGATGTAAAAAAGATGTTGAGACTCAGAAAGAGTGCAGAGAAAAGCAACAAAGATGATCAGAGGACTTGAGGTTAAAACATATAAAGAACACTTGCTGGAATTGGGTATATCTAGTTCAATGAAAAGAAGGGTGAGGGGTGACATGATAGCAGTGTTCCAATATCTCAGGGGCTGCCACAAAGAGGAGGGAGTCAAGCTATTCTCCAAAGCGCCTGAAGGCAGGATAAGAAGCAATGGATGGAAACTAACCAAGGAGAGGAGCAACCTAGAACTAAGGAGAAACTTCCTGACAGTTAGAACAATTAACCAGTGGAACAACCTGCCTCCAGAAGCGGTGAATGCTCCAACACTGGCAGTTTTTAAGAAGAGACTGGCCAACTATTTGTCTGAAATAGTATAGGGTTTCCTGCCTAAGCAGGGTGTTGGACTAGAAGACCTCCAAAGTCCCTTCCAACTCTTTTATTCTCTTCTGCACTCATAGCTGCTTTCATCTGAACCCAATCCTCAGTGTCTCTTTAAATAATTATATAATAAGAGATAATAATAAAAGACTGCTTTGCAATGAACTGTCATTTTACCGATCAGCCAGGCAGGACATCAAGAATCTCAGTCTCTCATGTACACACATGGATTGCTTAAATTGATTTGACTTGAATGGGATTTAAACAACCTATTGATCTATGCTCATGCAAACATACACACAAAGGTAGCCAGCATGTTTCCAAAACCATGTCAAGAAATGACCTGCTAACTACTCCAGTGTTCCTTCTTTGCAAACACCATTTTCTTCTGATGCTTTTGCTCTCTAAAACACTTCAAGTTGTTCTTTAAATATTTAATTACCTCTCCTGGTTTACGAGCAAATTCTGAAGAGCCCTCAAGGCACCACTTGACATTTTCTTGCCAATCTCACCAGCTTCAGGTGTACTAGACATTGTGTTTCTCTTGAAAAAAATAAAATAATCTGGAATCAGTCTATTTAAATGGTTAAGTTAGCTCAAGCCATGCCATAACCTTCCTGTTCTTTAGATCCCAGCTTTGCAGTCTTAGGGTGCCAAGAAATCAAGAGAAGGTTGAAGATGGTTTTGTAAAAACGTATTTCCTAGGAAAGATTTGTGGGTGTGTCATGCATGGAATTGCAAATGAATTCTTTTTTTAATAGCGGGGATAGGTAATTTGTGTCTCTAGGGAAAAATGCCTAAAACATACATGTGACCAAAATTTATCCAGAACTTCAGTAAGAGCTATCCTTCTCCAGCTAGTCATCAACTTACAACAGTTTGTTTAGTGACCATTTGAAGTTAAAACGGCACTGAAAAATGTGACTTACGACCGTTGCAGCATCCCCATGGTCACGTGATCAAAATTCAGACTCTTGGCAACAAACTCATAGTTATGATGATTGCTATGTCCTGGGGTCCTGTGAGATCTCCTTTTGCAACCTTCTGACAGGCAAAGTCAATGGGGAAACCAGATTCACTTAACAACCATGTTACTAACTTAACAACTGCAGTGATTCACTTAACAGCTACGGCAAGAAAAGTTGTAAAATGGGGCAAAACTCACTTAACCAATGTTTCACTTAGCAACAGAAATTTTGAGCTCAGTTGTGGTCGAGGACTACCTGTATTTTATTCATCCCAACTGTGAATTTTCTAGTGTCTTTAAAGTACACACAAATCTTAACCTTCCCTGCCTTTCCATATTTCTAACATGGGGGTGACAATAATACTAGTGTTGCTTACAGAGTTCCTATAAAAAGGGCTATTCATTCTCTGTTACAGTGAATAGTCCTCACATCTAGTTTTTTTTAATGACTTGAACTGTTTTAACCAACGTAGACTTGAACTGTGTTAAACAAGCATACTTTGGATAAATCTCCAGAGGAACAGTTAGATTTTGATTGGAAAATGGATATTAAATACTTTTCAATACCATAAGCTGCTAATGATACGAAATATCAATTAGAATATACCAGTTTCATGCAATTTCACATTTGTTGCCTATTCACTGGTACCTGTCTACCTGTACTATCTTTTTCTATCTGTATAATTATTTTTTAATATTCTTTCAAAATATATAAAAATGAAATGACAAAAAGAGCAAAGAAAATAAGCTAACAACTAAGGTGGCAATTTTAACAGAGTTATATAGAGTTACCAGCTTTTCCGCTTTTCCACTCTTTGCAAGATGTATTATTTTCATAATGAAATCATAGCATTGTCTTTATGCATTTTTAAGCAATACATTTGTACGTTCACCTGCACTGTGGCAAAACAGGCTACGAGTAGTACTATAACCATTCCTCATCCTAATCTACATCTATCCATCTATCATCTGTCCATCCATCCATCCATCCATCCATCCATCCATCCATCCATCCATCCATCCATCCATCCATCCATCCATCCATCTCTTTATCTCCCTTTCCATTTGTCTGTCTCTATCTCATCTCATCTTAATAATATAATCATCATCATCATCATCATAATCAAACATCCACATCTGCCTATCCCAGGTCCTTGGTAAGGACTCGATAGGTAGACAAAAATGCCAAATCCAGTCTGAACATCTGGCTGACTGTGCAATGATCAATCATCATCATCATCATCATCATCATCATCATCATCTATCATGCACCATGCATGGTGGCACAGTGGTTAGAATGCAGTATTGTAGGCTAATTCTGCTGACTCCTGGCTGCCAGCAATTTAGCAGTTTGATTCTCACCAGCTTGAGGTTGACTCAGCCTGCCATCCTTCCGAAGTCGGTAAAATGAGGACCCAGATTGTTGGGGGCAATAGGCTGACTCTGTAAACCACTTAGAGAGGGCTGTGAAGCCCTGTGAAGCGGTATATAAGTCTAAGTGCTATTGATATATATATATATATATATATAGTTTTTCCGGACAAGCCGGTCTGGTTGATGTACCTTGGTATTTTAACTGCCATACTGCAGTCATATTTCATGATCACTTTTGCCTTGCCGCCCCCCAAACTAGGGCCATTAAACAGGCTCAAGTCGCTACTGCGATACATTACAAATTCAAATTTCTTTTTCTGTTGACAAAGAGTTAAAGAATTAAATGGGAGACTTGGATAGCTATTTCGGGCTCATTCTGCCCTCCTCAGCAAGCCTCAGCAAGCCTCAGTAAGCCTCAGCAAGTGTGGCGAATCCCATAGAGGGTGTGGCTTGCTGAGGAGGGCAGAATGAGCCCGAAATAGCTATCCAAGTCTCCCATTTAATTCTTTAACTCTTTGTCAACAAAAAAAGAAATTTGAATATATATATATAGTAAAGTTTTGGGGTGGAAATTACTCTGAGGACGCTGGCAGGGGACCAGCGAAAGCTAAGTTGTTTTAATATTGTAAATAGTTGTTTTTATTGTTTTAAACTTTTTAACAATAAACAGCTGGTTTATATTTCTCCCGGAGATCGAGGACTGTGTTATTGAACAGATATGCCCGGGATTCGTATTTTTGTAGTTATCAAAGACATATATATATATATGTTATATATATATATAAATTTCTTTCTTTTTTTTTGTTGACAAAGAGTTAAAGAATGAAATGGGAGACTATATATATCGGCATGGGAAATAATGTGAAATAGAAGCAGACTCTGAGTGCTGATTATATAAGGTTTTTCATGGCCAACAACCAGCAGGCACTTCTGCAGAAGAAGAGCGTGCTTCTACTCTTCTGCAGAACCCCGTTGACTGTTTGACTTTGAATCCACCAAGCCAACTGCACTTTATCAAATGAAGGCAAATATGCTGGGGAATATCCTTCAGCAGAGGGTATGTGTGTGAAATGGGGCTTTTGCTGCTCAAGTCAGACAGGAGAACTGGGCTGGGGAAAGTTGGCGTTTCACAGAGTGAGAGTTGGTGGAATGCATTTCAAAGACTGAAACCCCTTCAGATATAAACTGTTTGGTGAAGTTCGGCTGATGAATACAAAGTTTCCTTTGTAGCATCAGTTCAGCTCCCTGGAGATGTGACACAAAAATGACAACAAGGAACCATTCGTTTTTTTCAAAGTGAAAACCTATCTGACATCTGAAATCATGCATGAGGAATAGATTTGCTTCTTGCTATCCTAACTAGTATTCTGGCAGAGAAGGAATTTAGGAAGCTGAAATAATCTGTCTTCCATCATTCCATCATCATGGTGATCAGCACACTGTTGGAACACCTGCAAGGCTAGGATAGGGAGAGGTCCCCCTGGAGCAAATTTATCTATGTAGTAGTTAGGAGTCCAAAACAAGTTGATGGCACATAATCAATTTCATTAAAGGGGGGGGGGGGAAGCTTCCTTCACAAGCTGCCATTGCAAAGATTGGATTAAAGAAAGATTTCTGAATCTCCTATTTGGTCTCCCTTCCTTCCTTCCTTCCTTCCTTCCTTCCTTCCTTCCTTCCTTCCTTCCTTCCTTCCTCCCTCCCTCCCTCCCTCCCTCCCTTCTTGAAATTGGAAGACATTCTGTTTCCATCAAAACATGTTAAATCACCTTTGAAGAATGGCCCTGACTCCAGTTTACACATTCATGTTGTTCCTGTAGATATAAAGCAATATTTTTTCTCAGTCTTGCTGCTCAACAGTAACCATAATTCACCCCCTCTAGGATAATCTCCTTGAAGCACTTTGGAGCTAGTTCGCTGCACATTGCAATGGAATTCTGAAATAATCATGTAGGTTGGCTATTAAGCATATTTGCCAAGGATCAGGGGAGATAGAGAAAGGAAGAAAAGAGAGATGGAGAGAATCTGGGCAACATCTAACAGGGTCAACTGGAACTGTGGTTTAACCATTTAATCAATTCATCATGGGCTGTTCTTAGCATTCCAGGTAAACCATCTGCTGCTGGAATGGACTATTTACCAGTTGCCAGTCTGAATGCAGTAGATTAATAGTTTTTCCTAGAAGCAATAATATTTTTTGGGGGGGGGGAGGGTGGTATTTGGTATGGAGGTGAAGAGGGTCAGTTAATTCAAACCGTTACTTGGGTAACAAAGAAGAGCAATTTGCTTGCTGGTTGATGGAGGTCAATTGCAACCACTCTGTTTATTAGCCTGCAGTTGCCTCTTTGATCTTGCTTAGTGTCAGATGTCTGCTATCCTTGATCACAATCAAGTTGTGTAACAAACCAGCAGTGATGAATTCTTTCTTGGTTCTGGATCAGACTGAATTCTGAAGGATAAGTCATTTTCTTTCAGGAAAATAGATCTCATTAAATTGCAGCATATGAACCCCAATGATTTTTTTCTCCCACAATTAACCTCCCCTCCCTCCCCCAATATTACTAAGACATGTCCCCCATAGATGGACATAAAAATTGAGTGTTTCACTATTGTTGACTTCTATTGCTAGTTTTGTAGGTGTTCTATCCTCTCTGTGTGTATATGTTTGGCAGGCTTGCAAGATAAGAAAAAATGAAGTAAAGCACCGAGAAGACTTTTCCAGCCTAAAGTTACATAAAATGACATAGAGTCACAGGGCTGGAAGGGACCTTGGAGGTCTTCTAGTCCAACCCCTTGCCCAAGGCAGGAGTCCTTATACCATCCTGGACAAATGGTTGTCCAATCTTTTCTTGAAAACCTTCAGCAATGAAGCACCTACAATTTCTGGAGACAAGTCGTCCCACTGGTTAATTGTTCTCACACTCAGGAAATTACTCCTTACAGTAATTCCAGGTTCATTCTCTTTTTAATGAGCTTCCACCCATTAATTCTTTTCCTGCCTTCAGGTCATATTGGAAATTCAAAGTTCCCACAAAACATTGGCTGTGCTGCCTTCCTGTTTGCCACTAGGTTCAGTCCAAAACTTCAAATGGCCATAAATCTCTGGAAATAGCCCTTTGTATTGCAAACTTGTTCCAAAATAACTCTTAGGACTTGTTCTCAACGCTTTCTCAAGAACAGGTAAGAGGGGTTTTTCCATTTTCAGTTCAGATGTGGAACTTGCATTTATGTTCTACCCTCACCAAGAAGGCTATTTCAAGATGACTGGATTTCTTAAGAGGATTCTGCAATTGTGTGCATTAATTTATATATATTTTTTTACTGCTGTTTGGTACTGGTTATTGTCTTATGACTAGTAATAATGATAACTATCATTTCTTTTCACAAATGCTTTTAAATCATTGTGGTACCTATGTTTATTTTTAAGCTTTCTTGAGTACAGTCTACCACAGGCAAGTCCAGTATAGATATATGAATTAATTAATTAATTAATTAATTAATATTGTCCTTAAACATTGGAGATTGTTTAAAATGCTTCAACTGGTTCCAAGATGAATGGGAACACTCACTCTCAAAATGATGTGTTCCTTGTTGTGTGTTTCAAACAGTAACACCTTACTCTCCATTTTCTTCTCCTTGATTCAGCAAGCTTATAGCTGCATGAATGGGAAGTTAGATCCATTGCAGGCTTTCATGAAAAGAAAAGATCATATGGCAGTGAAAACTAGTGATTTAGTATTACGAGCCCTGGTAGTGCAGTGTTTAAAATGAGTATTGCAGGGTAACTGCAATTCAATCCTGATGAGGCTTGAGGTTGACTCAGCTTTCCGTCCTTCTGAGGTAAAATGAGAACACAGATTGTTGGAGGCCATATGCTGACCTTATAAACTGCTCAGAAAGGGCTGTAAAGCACTATGGGGCTGTATATAAGCCTAAGTGTGATTGCTATTGCTATATTCCTTCATGATATGACTTCCTTATTCCCCGTCATATGGGTTTTCTTTCTTTTCAAGACAAAGCATGTGGTGTGTGGGAGGGGGAGGGGAAGGGAGGAAATTGTGTATCTGTGCCTCAAGGAATCTAAAATGAGAAGATGACTAATAAGACTTTGATGGGCTTCCATTAAAGAACAATCCTAAGATAGAATAAGAATACATGCCATAGGCAAGGTGCTGCTTGATTAACATCTATTTTATCAACTAACACTTTGCCTATGGCTTGCATTCTTATCCTTGCTTGATAAAATGAAGAACCAATAAATCCCAGGCCTGTAGGACAGGAAGGCTGATAGCTTAATAGTATGTCACATGTTTTAGGGAGAGAAGATCCCAGGCTTATTCCACTTATGGGAAAATGAAAGTATGAATGAATCGTTAGGAAGGATTTCTGCCCTAAACTCTGTAGTCTGAATAAATTAACCTAAAGGACAAACAACTGATCTGGTTTAAGACAGCTCAATATGTTCCCATCTGAGAATCCTTGGGCTTTCTCTTACTCTTGAGCAAATTAAAAACACTCAAGGAATATCCAGTTTAAAAAACTTAGAGTAACATAATAAATAACAGATAAAGTCTAGGTTAAAATCTTAATTTGGCTTCCAATCTGTCAGTTGCACATAAACAAAACACAGTACAGCCTAAACTATGATATAATGTCAATCCTTAAACTGTGAAGGCCTTTAGTCATCAGATACTAAAATGCAACAAGGTGATAAGACCGGAAGATTTGTTGCATTAATTGTGTAAAATAGCTATGATGGATTAATCATCGGATTCCAATGAATCCCCAATGCTGCTGCAAAGAGACTATAGGAAGCAAACGGGCAACCAGTGCAGCTTGCACAACAGAGATGTTACACTGGAACCCTGAGAACTGTCCACACAACTGCATTCTGTGCCAGCTGTTGGCTTCTAAGCACTCTTCAAGGGTAGCCCCATATAGAGCGCATTGCTGTAGGGCAGATGTGTGTTCACTAGGGTCAAAGTGACTGAGTCTATTTTGGGGCTATAGTTAAGTGAAAGCAGAGAAGGACCCTAAGTGAGCTTTATTCTTCCCTCTGATGCTAATACATGCTTAAGCAGAGGCCATTAAAAATTATGAAACTGGGATCTTTGCAACCTCCCTCATCTTAAAAGAAAAGGACTAGGGGAAACATGATAATAGTATTCCACTATTTGAGGGGCTCCTACAAAGAGGAGGGGGGGTGTCAAACTATTTTCCACATCACCAGAAGGCAGGACGAGAAACAATGGATGGAAACTAATCAAGGAGAGAAGCAACCTGGAATTAAGGAGAAATTTCCTAACAATGAGAGCAACCAATGGAATGGCTTGCCTTCAGAGGTTGTGGGTTCTCTATCACTGGAGGCTTTCACAAAGAGACTGAACAACAATTTATCTGAAAAGGTATAGGGTCTCCTGCTCGAGCTGGGGATTGGACTAGAAGACCTGCCAGGTCCCTTCCAACTCTATTGTTCTTGCATTAATCAGTTGCTGCACCAGAGACTGAACAGTTTGAACACAGGCAATCAGGTTGATTGAGTCAGGAGAAGGGCAACAAAGATCCCAATCATGCAGAGCTCCTAAACATTAAGCTTTATAGTTCCTTTACAAAAAACATTGACAATGTAAGGTTGTGGGCAAAGACAATGCTGGTCAGGGCTAACAGTTCTTCAGCATAGTAAAACTTTTCCTGTGAAGGATACCTAAAGCTGGCTGGAGAGATTTACGCTTCTTTAGGCACCATATTCTCTGAAGAACAATTGAGCGCAGGAATTTCTAGTAAACCAAAAGGAAGGAGTGATAGCAGCTGTGAGACACAACTGCCTCTTTTCTTAGGGTCAATGACCTCCAGGGAAAGTGGTTACAATGCTGCCGATAGATTTATAGCCCCAAATATATGCGCATAAATGTTAAGGTGTCTCTTCCTCTTCTCTTCCTTCCCCCTCCTTTCATCCGCCTCTTCCCATATTGCAACATCTACAGGAACTATAAATGCAAATGGTGGCGGTATACATTTATACATTTGCACCAGATCCCACTTAAATTTATTTTAAAATTTTGGTCCAGGTAAAGGTGCACAGGACTGGAATCTCTGCAGACAAGCTTGAAGTCATAGTTTGTCCAAAATAAAATCCAAAATAAAACAGGCTGGAAAAGTCACAGAAAACACGTTGCTCTGTCTTTTACTTAATATCGGGGAAATTCAGTTTGTTGATAGTGATATTATTGTCCCTGACTAAAAATGGTGTTTGTGTGTCAAGAGACAGGGGACACAAACACAGACACACAGGCACACTGAATTTCAAAAAATCTGGTATAGATGAAAAAGGGGAAGAGCCCAGTTACAAAACAGCCACTAATGAAATGTTTAGACAGCTGGTTTAGATGGTAAAAAAAAAGCTGGGGGGGGGGAAAAAGCTTACACATTCAGGATAGTAGGCTAACTTATGGGACGGCATGTTGTTCTCCTGGCAAGCCTTTTAAAGTGTGTATTTATAATTTCAGATGTGCTGAAAATGATGAAGAGGGGCTTAAGCTGTTGACAGGTGTCCTCTGAGACTTCTGACTTCATTTGCTCATTTGAAGAAGGAAAGGAAGAAGTCTCAGTCTGAGTTGCTATGAACTGTTCTTCAGACGGACACGTTAATCTGCATTTCTCACCCTTGAGTCAGCAGAAAAGTTTGCTGGCGTAAACTAAACTGCCCCCGTTGCTAAATTCTGTTCTGCCTCAGGAAGCCAAACCTAGAGTCTGAATGTGGGAAAAGGGAAGGAAAGTCATTGGTGGATTTCCTCTGGCTTGGTTTGAAGGACAAATATCACACAACCTGAGTGGGGCTGGGACTAGAAGGGAGGGAATTTGGACTGAAAAGGCAAATCTGGTTGGTTATCCTTTAATCCAGGAATCTCCAAACCTGGCATCTTTAAGACCTGTGGACTTCAATTCCCAGAATTCCTCAGGCAACTCTGTTCAAACCCACGCACACACCCCAGATCCTCAGCTTCACAAGCAACCACCCCATCGCACACAAAAGAAGCTGTGCCCAGACCCTCTTCAGAAGAGCCAGGACACACTGCAGCACTACCACACTAAGAAAAACAGAAGAGAAATGGCTGCTTGATGTATTTCTCCGTAACGGCTATCCAAAAAACTTCGTATTCCGACACACAGCACCCAAACCACAACACAACACACAGCCAACCACCATGCAAAAACTAACCCTACCGTACACAAAATGATAGCCAGAATTCTCCGTGCCCTACCAATAGCAATAGCCCACAAACCCACAGCCACACTCCACCAGGAATTATCCAGAACTAAAGACAACATACAGAAGGACGAAAGAAACAATGTAATATACAAAATCAGCTGTAACAATTGCAACCAATTCTGCAAGGGAGAAACGTCACGTCAATTAAAAACCAGGATCCACAAACACCGGCAGGCAGTCAAACGCCATGATCCCAAATCCTTAATCTCTACCCACACCGACACCAAACAACACCAGTTTGATTGGAACAACACAAAAATCATCAGCCACACTACCACCCGCCATGCTCGTGGGTTCATCGAAGCCTGGCACCCCACAAGCAATTCCATCAACAGACAGATTGACCTATAACCAGCCTACGAACCCTTCAGCAAACGCCGATTACAAAAGCGAGATAGCAATAGTTAGGCTAAACAATTTCTTTTTGTGCCAGTTACAGAACCCTTCATGTTATTTATTTATTAGATTTTTATTCCACCTTTATTACTTTATAAGTAAGTCAAGGTGGTGAACATAGCCAATACTTCTTCCTCCTCCACTTTTCCCCACAGCAACAACCTTGTGAAGTTGGGCTGAGAGAGAGTGACTGGCCCACAGTCACCCAGCTGGCATTCATACCTAAGGCGGAACTAGAACTCACGGTCTCCTGGTTTCTAGGCCAGCAACTTCTAGGCCCCACACTGAACTGGTTCTCAAGTTATGGAGCCATAATTATTAGAACAAGAGTGAACAAGACATGCATTTCCATTCGCCTAGCTCCCTTTTTCCCCAGTCTTGTGATACTCTAAGACTACACTTTGGAAATTTAACAACAAACTACACAATTTCAGCACCCTCATTTTCCAATATTTCTTTGTAAAAATTAACCTAATCTAGGCAAAGCATAACATACTTATTTTACTCACATACCCTCCCAACTTCTCACTGATTTTTTCCCCGAAAGCAATTTTTCCAATGAACCTGAATAGCTGAAAATGCTAGAGGAATTTTTTTTTTAAAAAAAAGCATCCTGCAGCTCTTTTCAAATTTAGCTCAATATCTGCAAAATTAATGAAGCTCAGTGTTCTAGGGACAGAATGTTTGACATATCAAGTAGACTAAACAAATATGGTGCAACTGCTAACATTCATTATTTTCATGGTCATCTTGTTATTTTCTTGTAATATCTCAGAGTAACAACAAAATCTATATCCCAGTAGTAGTGAATGCATTTTGCACAGAGAAGGTCTAATGTTCACTGCCTGGCATTGCTCCATAAAAAGGATCAAAACACAAGAATGTCTAATACTGTCCATCCCTGGGTTACTAACATACCTGTGGACCACTTGAAACAAAATAAATTTGTTAATGCGAAATCTTATAACTCTATCACAATTTTCTGTACTGTTTTACTAATATGTTAACACAAGTCTTGTCTGAAGCTAGTTTCCACGGATAGCAGACCCTCCCCTAAGCTCTGTGCTGTAATTTCCATTCTACTAACTATATTAGAAGAAAAAAACAAAGAAGAGAATACAGGCCACCGACTCTTTCAAAAAATGGAAAGTGTATAAATAATTGAAGGCAGACCATCAGGTTCTGCAATTCCCCATAAGCTTATTTGAATTACTGATTCTTTCTAAGTGGCTGTATTAAAAAAGGGGAGAGAAGAGGTGCTGCGGAGGGTTTATCGCTACAATTATTGAACTTCCGCCTGAAGAGCAAATCAAATTTGTTACAGGCGATTTCCTGATGGCTGTTAAAGATAGCATCCAGTCTCAGTATGATAGCTTTTGTTTCAACACCGGCTTTAAAATGATCATGATCACATATTTGGAAATCATAATGTCCTCATGCAGTAGTTCCGATTCACTTCTTTGTTAGTTGGTTTTCTCAGTTGCACGGCATCTCAATGGGCAATAGATACTTAGTGTATTTTATGAATTTTATAAAGGGTGTGTTTTTTTTAACAATTGGAGTGCAAAGGCAACCTTGCTGGTTCAATGCAAAGTCTAAATAATGAAACAGATATCTCTAGGAGAGCTGAATCTGGCGCACATGTTCATTCATCCTTGACACTATATACAGAAGTATATAGTCCTTTTTCTGGTATTGGCATAGGATAGATGTGACAATTCTTGATACCTACCAGCATGGACATCAATGTGTAGAGGGATATAAAGAAACTTGACATATAGGATTTATATAATTTTCCACAAACAATGACACACATATGTATATGTACAGTATATGTGTGTCAAGCACTGGGAAATCAGGAGATCCAGGTAGTTCAAATGTGTTTAAAGATTTATTGTAAGCTTAAGCTCTCTACAAGAATCTGAGCTACTAACGGTCCAAGCAAATTGGCGGTAGATAAGAGTCAAAGGAATTCAAGGTGGGCTGGACTTAGATCTCTTGTAGGGACTCATGACTGATGACCCATTTAAAATCTCCCTCCCGCTCAGCCTGGTCATCTCCTACAATGTATATGTATATGCATATGCATATGTATATGCTGTAGATGTAGATGTATACGGCATGTACATGCATATATGTTGGCTGGGGAATCCTGGGAGTTGAGGTTTATGCCATCTTAAAGTGCCAAGATTGAGAAACACTGATGCAAAGGAACCATCATTAATGTAGCATAAGGAAAAATGAAACTCTTTGGGAAATAATATCAAGAGAATGAATTAGAAAACAAAAGAATAGAGTTGGAAAAGGTCTTGGAGGTTTTCTAGTCCAACACCCTGCTCAAGGAGAAAACCTTATAACCATTTCAGACAAATGGTTGTCCAATCTCTTCTTAAAAATCTCCAGTATGGAGCATCCACAGCTTCTGGAAGCAAGTAGTTCTACTGGTTAATTGTTCTCACTGTCAGGAAAATTCTCCTTAGTTCTAGGTTGGTTCTCTCCTTGATTACTTTCCATCCATTGCTTCTTATCCTGCCTTCTGGTGCTTTGGCAAATAGGTTGACCCCCTCTTTTTTATGGCAGCCCTTCAAATATTGGAACACTGCTATCATGTCACCCCTAGTCCTTCTTTTCATTAAACTAGACATACCAAATTCCAGCAACCGTTCCTTATATGTTTTAGCCTCCAGTCCCCTAATCATCTTTGTTGTTCTTCTCTGCACTCTTTCCAGAGTCTCAATATCTTTTTTATATCATGGAGATCAAAACTGGAACCAGTATTCCAAGTATGGCCTTACCAAGGCGTTGTAAAGTGGTACTAGCATGTCATGTAATCTTGATTCTATCCTTCTGTTAATGCAGTCTAGGACTGTGTTAACTTTTTTGGCTGCTGCAGCACATTGTAGGGATTATCCACTAGGACGTACATTTTGCACCTTCTGAAAAAAACAGACTTCATATTGGATAAAATCATAGTTTATTTTACAGGCTAGCTCATTTCTTTGTCCTTTCAATAGGAATGAGAAGCTCAGAAACTAAAGCAGAAAGATGAAGAATGCTAAAATTGGAGAAGGAGATCATGCACAAAGGAGTTTAAAAATACTACAGCTATGTAGACATGTAGAAATATATATTCTTCTTCATTATTGCCAAGAAAACTAAATGGATAAATCCATGAAAAATCCTTAGAGTGAAGCTCAACCCAAAAAACTCTTCTCTTGATTTTACATTGAATGTTGCTTGCTTGCACAAAGCTTCTGGAGATGCAAAGTCTACCCTATGAATGTCATTCAACAACCTCTGCTGAGATATCCTCTTCATCAGGGATATTTGTACTATAGGAATGCAATATTATACAATATTATTTCTATTGTATTATTTATACAGATAGTCCTCGAATTACAACAGTCCATTTAGTGACCATTCAAAGTTGCAACGGCACTGAAAAAAATGACCTATGACTATTTTTCACAGTTATGACCTTTCCAGCATCCCTATGATTGTGTGCTCAATATCCAGATGTTTGGCAACTGGTTCATATATATGACTGTTATTGTGTCCCAAGATCATGTGATCCCCTTTTGTGACCTTTTGACAAGCAAAGTCAATGGGGAAACCAGATTCACTTAACAACCGTGTTACTAAGTTAACAACTGCGGTGATTCGCTTAACAGCTGTGGCAAGAAAGGTCATAAAATGGGGCAAAACTCAACAAATGTCACACTTAACAGCAGAAATTTGAGGCTCCATTGTGGTCATAAGCCAAGGACTACTGGTATAACGTATACATTGCATAACAGCATTCCCTGTGCCTTTGGCGTATAGCCATGCTGGCAACATGACCACGAAGAATGTTTTCAGACAACGCTGACTCCCATGATCAAGAAACAGAAATGAGCACCCTACACTAGAGTCAGATACGATTGGACAGGGAAACCTTTACCTTTACCTACATTACATACCTACAATACCTTTTCATTCATTCATTTTATTTATTACAACAGGGGCACAAATTGCTTGCAACTAAAAATTGCCTGCAACAAAACAGGCATTTACAGAATTTTGTCCTGTGACCCTTTGTCTTTCCTTGGCAACAAATAATAACAATAATAACCCTAAAGAATATCCTGCTAGGTTAAATAGGAGTTGACAGGCCTCTTTTATATTTTATAGGGCTCTTTAAATTCATGCCTTGGTACTTTCTGCTGACGCTGCTAATGCAGGAGTTTTCTCACTTCCTACCAAGTTAACAAAACTGTCTTGCCATTGACAGACAACAATGCAGGAGACATGAGGCATACTCTTGCTTGAAAGGTCAAAGGATGGTAGTAAACCAAAGTCATCAACCTGGTGGTCTCTTTTTTGCTGCTGCTTTCCAGCTTTGTAGGATAGATGCTTTTTCAATATGTACTGATAAAGACCAAAAATGTTAATCTGAAGAAAGCATGCAGAAATCTCTCCCCTAATTTGCATTTGTCACCCTTTCTCCCTTAATTATTTTTTTGTTAAACATTCTCAGCTGGAATGTTTTATATGGCATTCCTATTTCTTGTCTGTCCTCCATAAAGTTTCTCCTCTTTACATTGTCTGTGCAAAATTAATGGAGTTGTTCCTTTTTCCTACCTGAGATCATTAATAAAAGTGTCCAATTATAGTAGCCCCAACCCTCCGTCTGTGAGGCAATTAATTGAGCTTCTATAAAGAGAAGGTGTTTTTTTAAGTATTAAACAACTGTTCCTTACTTTTTCAAAAATGACCACCTATGGTGTAGAAATGGAATGAGAATTAAGGAAACCAGATTTCTTCCTGTTGGAATACATTTTTAATGTATTTAGTACAACTACAGCAGAATCCAGAAGATGGCAGTGTTTGTATCCAGTAGATGGCTATGTAAGTTTGTAGTTCCATCTATGGTATACTCTATGGTTTTTCCTCTGTATAAAAGTTTTCTACTTCCTGTTGCAGTTAAGCAGCAAAGCACATGTGAAGTGTGCACCGTTTGTTCTGTAGGGCTATATACAGAATTTCTGACACTTCCATCTAGTGAATATAGTTGCTGGATTTCTCAATCCGGATGGCCAACCTATTGTTTCATTCTAAACTGAGGACATTGGCCAGGCAATCAATTAATTGAAATCAATGGAACACACTGCAAATATGAAGTTCTTTAAGAAGTTACTTTAATTTAAAAGTTACTTTAACAATAATTTTTATGTTTCTTCATGTTTTTATTATTTTTAGAAATAACTCTTGAACTTCCAAATGAAGCACTTGTGACTCATGGGTCACAACTGACATAATAAGAGCTGGGACTTTGATCACACAGTCAGAATCTTCTTCTTGATTTTTATAACACCCGCTCCCCCTCAGATATCCCTGGAATCAAGGCGGTTGCTTCCAAATTTACATTCAGGCAGATCTCTTGACCTCCCTGTCATTAACATCACCATTCAGTTCTATTTTACTTTATCTTCCAGCCAAAGGCATCCCGGAAACCCATCAAAACTCCTTAGAAGCTCTCGAATGTTACTGTGATTTGACCTTGTAAAATTGGGCTTCTTTGTGTATTTTTTTATTCTCCTCTAACTACACAAACAATGGATTTCACGCCGTATAATATTTAGTCAGAAAGGGCTGTTGAAAGGGATGCATGTCTTTATGTATTCCTATCAAAGATGACATCTTGTTATAAATTCCTGTAAAAACATTATTTATTTATTTGCTCATCTGTTTCTTGCACTGATATCTAGCCTTCTCTCCAGGAATCAGAGATTACGAATTACAAGAACTGTGAGATGGAACTCAGCTCTGAATATCTGGTTCTCCCCGCAAATTTTCTTGAGATGCTGAATGGATGAAAGGAAGGAAGGCATATTTTTAAAACAAGGTGGGGAAGGAAAAGAGGGGAAAAAAAAAGAAGTTAAGTGGAGTCTGTCTGCAATATATTTGATTAAGGCACTTTAATTCCCAGTATGACATGTTATCGTCAAGAAAAGGCAGACACCACTTGCCTGTGAGGCTAGCGACAGAGGAGGGGGCGTGAATGTATTTTTAAATGGATTATAAGCACTTCCTCTTCCAAATTGATACACTGCAAGAGATTAATCCATAACTGCTCATTAACCAGTGCTTGGTATTACCATTAAATGTATTTGCACAGATTAAGCTGGTTGCTGTTAGCTTTGTTGCTTTCGCTTCAGATTTTAAAGGGAAAAGTGCCTGAAAACAAAATAACAGAGTTGGAAGGGACCTTGATGTTCCCCCTTTAGAACTTCAAAATGATTTTTTTGAATTTTTTTCCCTCTGTCTTTCGCCACCCTTCCTCAAGATACATTCTTTTCAAGTCTGGGAAACGAGGAGAAGTCAAGACCTTTCCTTCTGCGTTGCCATGTAAGGCTTCATTCTACAGGCACATCCAGACCACCAGCCTTCCAAATTTCAGGTCTTTCCTTCACACTGCAGCTTAAATCAAATTCAGTTCCCTTCAACGTTATTGTCACTTCTAAAGAAAATAAACAAATACTCTTTGTCAGGGAATTCCGTGCAGCAGGTGTCGAAATGAAGTCAGAGAAGTCGAGTTTTATATAAATAAATACATTTTACATTTAAATTTACAGCAGACAAAATAGTCAGGAATATGGGAACACATGTTTGTGAGGTAAATCACAAACAGCCTACAGAGCATACAGAAAAAAAGGCAGGAAAAAAGGGAAACTCCCCCTCCATACCTACAGCAACCAATCATAGCATAGATTGCCTCATACATGAGCCAGCATTCCAACCAATCAATTACAAGTATGTGTTCTGGCCCATTGTACACTTGGTAAATCACAAACAGCCTACAAAGCACACAGAAGAAAAAGGCGGGGAAAAAGGGAAACTCCCTTTACACCTACAGCAACCAATCATAGTGTACATTGCCTCGTGCATAAGCCAGCATTCCAACCAATCAACTACAACTGTGTGTTCTGACCCATTGTACAGTTTACGGTTCCAGCTATTCAATTTAGTATCCTAACATTCTTAACCAAAGCTAGTCAGATCTTGCAGTATTAAATTCCTCCAATGACTGCTCTTTCTTTCTGGCTACTACCAAGCTGGCCAATCAAGGACATGCAGATGATACCACTCTATTGGCAGAAAGTGAAGAGGAACTAAAGAGCCTCTTGATGCGGGTGAAGAAGGAGAGTGCAAAAGTTGGCTTGAAACTCAACATTAAGAAAACCAAGATCATGGCATCCGGCCCTCTCAATTCCTGGTAAATATATGGGGAAGAAATGGAGGTAGTGACAGATTTTATCTTCCTGGGCTCCAAGATCACCGCAGATGGGGACTGCAGCCAAGAAATTAGAAGACGCTTGCTCCTGGGGAGGAAAGCTATGGCAAATTTAGACAGCATACTAAAAAGCAGAGACATTACCCTGCCAACAAAAGTACGTATAGTCAAGGCCATGGTTTTCCCAGTTGCAATATGTGGCTGTGAAAGTTGGACCATAAGAAAGGCTGAGCGCAAAAGAATTGAGGCCTTTGAACTATGGTGCTGGAGAAGACTCCTGCAAGTCCCTTGGACTGCAAGGCAATCAAACCGGTCAGTCCTAGAGGAGATCAACCCTGATTGCTCTTTAGAAGGCCAGATCCTGAAGTTGAAACTCAAATACTTTGGCCACCTAATGAGAAGGAAGGACTCACTGGAGAAGAGCCTAATGCTGGGAAAGATTGAGGGCAATAGAAGAAGGGGACGACAGAGAATGAGGTGGCTGGATGGAGTCACTGAAGCAGTAGGTGTGAGTTTACATGGACTCCAGAAGATGGCAGAGGACAGGAAGGCCTGGAGGAACATTGTCCATGGGGTCGCGATGGGTCGGACACGACTTCGCAACTAACAACAACAAATCATTGCTCAAATATAAATGAGAGTCAGTTCAGCTGTCCTCCTCTTCTCCCACATCCAAGAACATAAAAATTGGAACTCACCTGCTCACATCTTGCCATTCGCCATGTTTTACATTTGTTTGGGGATTTAAAATTGCCATGGTGGCTCAGTGGTTAGAATGTAGTGTTGCAGGCTAACTCTGCTGACTGCCAGGAGTTCGATTTTGGAGTGGCTTAAGGTTGACTCAGCCTTCCAGTAAAATGAGGACCCAGATGGTTGGGAGCAATATGTTGACTCTGTAAATCTCTATGGAGAGGTATATAAGTTTAAGTGATATTTCTATTGCTAAAACGAAGAAACTTTTTCAAAGGGCACATATGAGGGGTTGGGTGGGAGAAAAGATTGTCTACAAACAAGTCTACAAGGACTGAAAGTATCACAACCTTTTCATTCATTGTGGTGGCTTTCTAAACTCTGCTACAGGGTGACAGCCATGGTATGGTACAGTTTGCATTTCTGTATTGAGATGCCTTTTCAAGTTTCATATATATATATATATCAAACCTCCTAGCCACCTCTCTTCCTCTTAGAGGGAGGTATAAGATAGGATAGGATAGGATAAGATTAAAGCACCACAATATTTTTAAAAAATGAAAAAACACAACAAACAAGATATTAAAAAGAAAAAGTATCTTGGGGGAAAAAAGACTAACACATATATAGGCAGTCCTCAACTTACGACCACAACTGACCCCCAAATTTCTGTTGTTGAAAAATTTGTTGTGAGTTTTGCCCCATTTTGTGACCTTTTTTTTGTCAGATTTATTAAGTAAATAACTGCAGTTGTTAAATTAGTAATACGGTTGTTAAGTGAATCTGGCTTCCCCATTGACTTTGCTTGTCAGACAGTCGCAAAAGGGGATCACATGACCCCGGGACACTGCAACTGTCATAAATGTGAGTCAGTTTTCAAGCATCTGAATGTAAATCACGTGACCATGGGGATGCTGCAGCGGTCATAAGTATGAAAAATGGTTATACCTAGCTTTTTTCAGTGCCGTTTTAACTTCGAACAGTCACTAAATGTTTTAAGTTGAGGACGACCTGTACACATAACATCCTCCCTAGTGGAATTCTGATTAATATAATATGGCAATATTAATTTCTCACTCCTTACAAAACAGGGCAAAAGAATTTAAACTATTTAACTATTAAATTTGTTTACAAGTTGTTAGTCTGTTGTCTATATATTATATTAATAACAAAATAATTAACAGGAAAAGCAATAATATGAAGAGTGTTATATAGAAATAATAAAACTTACTAATAACAAGGAGGGACAAGATTAAAATTCCAAAACCCTGTGTAACAAACTATTATAATCAATTCGTAGAAAATTTAACGTGGTTTCAATTTGAAATCATCCCCCCCCCCAATTAAGACATGAACTATTTTGATGCGATGGAAGAAATTTGTCCCTCACATATTGCTGCTGCCAAGATGGTCAGTCCCTTGCCGTGGGATGCTTTCTGTCTCCCAATCTGACCTTTTAGAGTTATGAAGATATAATGGGATCCCTCCTTTCGTGCTAGTCTTAGTGCCTGGAAAGAAGAACAGGAAATAAAATAAATTCAAATTGAGGCCATTATCCAGGGAATGTACGAATTCAGTTCCATTTGATTTCTAGTCTTTGATTATATAAACAAATATTATTTCATTTTAGGCCACTCTGAACCTCTCAGCCTAAAAAAAGAGCAATGACGAAAGGTGAATCGGTTCCAATATTTCTTCTTGGAAAGTGCTAAAATAAACAGCTCACCCAGCTGCAAGATGCCACTTCAGTCTAAAGTTCATCTCGGGCCATTGGCAAGAAGGCAGAGTGAATGCCTCACATGCTTCAAATGTCTGGGCAAAGGCAGATGCTAATTCTGGAAATCCATGGCCACTTTGTATGTCAAAAGTTTCTCCTCAAGCCAGACTGGCTAGTTGGTTTGGCTGGCTGAGTTCTTTCCAGAGCTCAGCATCAGCTGAGGTGTCAAATGTTTGCTGCAAAGAATTCTTAAAGCTTGCTATCGGTGCCAAATTTATAATCCGCTGCCAAGGGCCTGGTGGCAGAGAAAGAACGGTACAGATTTGCTGGAGAACTTAAAAGAGACCACCCATACAGCACAGTTACAGTGTTCCTATGAAGGTGTAGCTGTATTTCTGCATTTGTTTATAAGGAGGGAAGGAGGGAGGGAGGAGAGCAGGAGAAGGAGAAGGAGAAGGAGAAGGAGAAGGAGAAGGAGAAGGAGAAGGAGAAGGAACTGTTTGTTGATAAAATAGGAAATGAAGAAACTTAGATCTGAATCTGTTTGGCGAGCTCCAGATTTAAAGGTCATCTAGAATAAGAAATACTTGCATGGACTATTGGAAATGCAAAATGTTACAATTGTAGGGGTTTTTCAACACATGTGACATTTATTTATTTGTTTGTTTGTTTGTTTGTTTGTTTCTTACAGGACCTATGTGACTGCTTATCTCATATAATGATTTTAGGTAGCACATAACAATCACTTAGCTTTGACTGAATCCAGCCAAACAAACAGATGCCAATTCTAGGCTACCTCTATCAATGTTGATAAAGCAAGTAAGTTCTCTCCAATCAATAAATGAACGGACAAAAGACCCTGGGCATTAGACCTCACACTCCTTGCTGCTTAATGGTTTTTGAATAATTATGAATGAATCCATAATCAAGATAATTTCAACTGCCAGGGCGACAAACTGGACATTAAATGCTGTGCATCTTTCTCCTCTGTCCAAAATCTGCCTCTGTGCGTATATTAAAGAGATACAGTGGTAATACTACAGGTCCAGATTCCATTTATGTTATTCAGAGTATCCCTTTAGATGAAGTTATCATATCTCAAGGCTATTCTTGGTAAGAGTTCCATACCAAGCAAGGTAATCCTGTGTTCATACTTGTAATTGTTTTCATTCTGGAGGCACCAGCTACCGTTGCTTCCATGTCTCCCTAAAACCAGGACAAAATATCTTGAGTTTTAAGATTTTTGCAGAACATTGAATATCTTCCCCCACCCCACCCCCAACATTTGACCTGCTACCTAACAGTTAATCTCTTTCTTCTATACCTCAGAAAAACCAATGTTTTCGAAGTTAAGAGAACAGCAATGGGTGCTGTGCCAGTAATTTCTAAGAAATAAACATGTTGTTCTCAGAACTTGAGAAAACTGAGGAGAGAGAGATTGACATCCGTTCTAGGGTGAGTTTTCAAATTGTTCTATTGCAAATATGTTTGCTAAAATTTGCCACTGCAACTGAAAGAGTAGGAGATCTAGAACGGAAACATATTGTTTGGTTCTCACAATCCAATAAAGTATTAACCCCTTAATCCAGTGTTAGCAAAACATATTTCCCATAGTTACCTACCTTGCTATGCCTAAAGAAATGAAGTAATTGTATCATGGCTTAATATAACAGCTTAGTTTAGACAAGATAGAGAATGGCCGAGTTCCCACCACATACTGAACAAATAACAATCCCTGCTTTCATGTGTTGTGTAAATCCAGCTACAGGGATTTTGCTAATCTATATGCAGTTTGATTTATGATGTATAAGATTAGGGGCAGGAAAAATTGGGTTCAGTTTAGTTTTAGATGCTCACTGGATGATTTTGGATTATATTTTAACTCAATCTATTTCATAAGGTTATCATTACAGGGGGGGGGAAAGGATGGGGGCTATTTATGGGTTATTTATGGAGTCTCACCTCCTGAAGCAGAGGCTGACCCCCTTTTTCAGCTAAGGTCCAAAATTTAGAATAATGTTATTATTTCAGCATCTCAAAATGATATCACCAAAGTGGGCAAGACTGAAATTTTTAGGCTCAAGAGTTAATGCGTCTCTGCCAGGTCTTGAATGATCTCAATGAGCCAAACTTTTTAATTTTGCTGTCAAAAGTCTACAATATATTTGGAGTGGCTACAATGGATTACTCATGCTACAAGAAAGCAGGCTGTAAATATAAATAAATAACATTGCAATCTGGCTACTTCTTATGCCAGCGGAGCCCAACCTTTCAGGCACTGGGGTTCTGTGGAGTGAGTTTTTTCTGCGAACTGGAGGGGGCCTGGTTACGTGTGCTGCCTGCATCCTGTGGATGGCGCTTTGCTTGTTTGCATGTCCCACTTTCTGGCATGCTGCAACCTGATGCCAGTCCATGGACCGGGGGTTGGGGACCCCTGTCTTATATAATAACTTATCCACTCATGCCATTTTAACTGATTGCATAGATTTGCATATTATTTATGCGTTTTAATTTATATCCCACCTTTTGTACAGGAGTGATCTCTTTTCTATTTTTATGCACAGGAACAACCCTGGCAGGTAGGCTGACACACACACAAAAGCACACACACAAAAGCGCATGCGCGTGCGCGCACACACACACACACGTCCAAAGCCATCCATTGAGCTTCACAGTCCCAATCCACTTCTTTAACTCTTACACCACACTGCCTTACTCATTCTAACATTGGAAGGAAACATGTATGATTAAGCATGTCAGCTGAATTAGGACAGTGTGTACATCATCTTCCCTATTCCAAACTGCTGTCCCTCGCTATCTAATGGAAGCAGCATGTTTGTCATCAAAGCGATTCAAGGACCTAATGCATTTCCTTCCAAATCTTTTTTCCCCAAGAACTTCTTGGCAACTTCTGCGCTGATGCGACTGTAGTTCAGTACATGCGAAATTAGATGGATACATATCATGGAGCCAAGGTCTTCATTTCTCAGGAATGTGACAGATGATGCAGAGAAGAAGATTTTCAATCTAATAGAAGGCGGAGTCTTCTCAAATTTACCAAGGGCAATAGCTATGTCACAAAATGCCAGGGTCCTAACGCTGCCCTTCAGTTAAACTTCTGTGAGACAACCTTGAATAATGACAGAAAGCAGAAGGAAGAGAGAAATTAACACCAGGAGGGGGAACAAAAAGAGAGATTTTTAGCAGTTTCAAATGTAGTTGATGCTGCCTCCTAATAGGTATTTCAGTGGGGGAATAAAATTAAGAGTTCAAAAGGACTAGTCATAAAGGAGCCAGTGGGGGCAAAGGACATCTTGAGGTGATGTGACCTAGGAAATGCAGAGAGGTCAAAGGGCATCCCTAAGCCCAGCGTGGTACCAATTAGAGTTTAATGACTAAATGTGGAATGTATTAGGAAGGCTTAAGCGTATCATTTCTTTCAGCCCTCTGCAAAGCCATCAGTTTTGCTTCCAAGAATTCCAGCTTCAGACTGAGCGAGGTGAGATTTTAAAAGTTTTGAGTGCCTATAAATGGCCATAAAAAAACAGGAATCTTGACAAGTTTTTTTTTCTTCTTCCTAGGAGCTACTACAGATTATGCATCTATTGCTACTCTTGGTCATTTCCCAGGTTGCCTTTATTCTGTTTAAGGAAACAAAAGTTCATTTGGAATACAATATTTCGTTGGTTAAAAAATTTCATGATTTTATTAAATAAATTACTACAGTGCTTTGATGCAAAGTGCAGAGAAGAGCAACTAAGACGATTAAAGGCCTGGAGACTAAAACATAGGAAGAACAGTAGCAGGATTTGGGTATGGCTAGTCTAGAGAAAGAAGGACTAGGGGTGACATGATAGCAGTATTCCAATATTTGAGGGATTGCCACAAAGAAGAGGGGGGTCGATCTATTCTCCAAAGCACCAGTAGGCAAGACAAGAGACAATGGATGGAAACTAATCCAGGAAAGAACCAACCTAGAAATAAGGAAATATTTCTTGACAGTGAGAACTTCCTCACTGGAGGATTTTAAGAAGAGATTGGACAGCCACTTGTCTGAAATGGTAGGGTCTCCTGCTTGATTGGGGGGGTTGGACTAGAAGACCTCCAAGATCCCTTCCAGCTCTGTTCTGACTAATTATGACCCAGCAGCAGTATTTTGGGGAAACTTTATAAAAAATATAGAGGCTGCAAAATCAGGATTACGGTCAGATGTTTCTGCTGCAAACCCAGTACACTTTTAACCACATCAGCCCAAAACAAATGGAAAACAACAGCAGCAATGAGAAACATTCAGAATAAAAACCTATAAAATTAGCTTTGGAATTGCGTAATGATTGAAAAACAGAGCCTTACGTCCTTTCACAATTAGCATTTTCCAATATTCTCAACTAACTTAATTTGTAATTTCTTTATTACAAGCACTTATACTGCTTCAGTTGAATTAATCTGAGCGGCTGGCAAGTACGTCAAATTATATCATGGAATAATTAGTATTGCAATGGAATATAACAATAAACCATAATTCTCTCTCTCTCTCTCTCTCTCTCTATATATATATATATATATATATATATATATATATATATATATATATATATATATATATATATATATATATCGTACACTAGATAGCTCATGGTCTCATCCTTTAAAGAGTGAGTCGATGAGTAGGCAGCAAAATTTAATAAATTTTGCTGCAGATGGAAACTGAAAGGAATGTGTGTGCAAAGATAGATTGAATAAGAATATTGATTGATTAGATATGACCGCCCACTCACTGTCAGTGACTCTGGGCAGTTTACAAACAACAGAAAACTGAATATAAATGAATAAAAACCAGTAACCTCCCCCACCACCCTGGCGGCAACACACAATCAAATGAGACACTTGATGGACTCCATCCCATTCTGGATTCCCCAGGCCCGTTGACAGAACCAGGTCCTCAGGGCCTTGTGAAAGTGTGTCAAAGTGGGGCTAATCTAATCTCTGTGGGAATGATGTTCCAAAGGGAGGGAGACACCATGGAAAAGGCCCTTTTTCTGGGTCCCACCATATGTACCTCCTTAGCAGAAGGGACGCACAATGTTCTCTGCTTCCCTGCACTGGTGGGTCGGGGGGATATACCTGGGAAGAGACAGTCCTTCAGATAACTTGGTCTCAAGTCATGAAGGGCTTTGAAAGTGACAACTAGTACCTTGAATTGCCCCTGGAAGCAAATCGGCAGCCAATGCAGCTCCCACAGAAAAGGTGAAACATATGCACACCGAGGTCTGCACAAAACTACGCAGGCTGCTGCATTTTGAACTAATCGGAGCTTCCGGATGCTCTTCAAGGGCATCAATTGGAAGTTCTGGATGCTTTCCAAAATAAGATATGGAGGGTTAGAGAAGTTGGGGAAATACTTCTCTGATTAAATTCTTGCATTCTCTATGATCATGGAATGATGGAATTTTTGATCAAATGGGTATCTATCAAGCTTGGATAAGTGGTTATGACATTGGAATGGCCCATTCAACAAATAAAGTTCATCTAGCATTATTCCCAAAAGAAAACTGGAAGGAAAAGAAATGTGAAGCCCCATCTTCCAGTATGGTTTATCACAAAGATAACTCTAGAGCACAGGTGTCAAACTCTCCACGTCACGTGATGTGTCGCAACGTATCGGGACTCTTTTTGCATTGCCAGCAATGGGGTGGGCGTGGCTTCAGTATGATGAAACTAGCCCTCGGGCCGGCAGTTTGACACCCCTGCTCTAGAGCAATGTTTTTCAAACTTGGTAGCTTTAAGATGAGTGGATTTCAACTCCAAAATTCCCCAGCTGGATGCTGAGAAATTCCAGAAATGCTGGCTGGGGAATTCTGGGAGTTGAAATCCACTCATCTTAAATCCTCCCCTCTTAAAAGTTTCCAAATTTGAAAAATGTTGTTCTAGATGTTTCCAAATATATTTTAGTCCCCTAACCAGCAACAAGAAGAGATGTCTGATCTGAATGGATGAGTAAGAGAAGATGGGATCTCTGTATTGCTAAAATAAAAACAACCTGTAGTTACCTGGAATCAATCAGTGTGTGTGTGTGTGGGGGGGGGGGGGGTTGATAAGATTTACTCTCATGATGCATCAAAAAGTCCTAATTTTATAGCAGAGGTCAAGTCCTTTATAACAATCCCCCAAATGTCTGCTCAAAGAACTGGCCTTCAGTCCACGTTGATATGCACTTTGGATATCAATCAACTTCCAGATAATGCAGGTGTTCCTAACAAAACCTATTACCTGGCTGAATTGACAGCTGTTGGGCTCTGCAGGTAAGGGAAAAAAACCCTTCTCTAAAGCAGAGATGTCAGCAGAAGTGACAGCAACACTCTATCTCCTGTACCTACCTATTTGGTCTTTGTCAAAGGCCTTCTGATCTGCTGCATCTTTATGATTGAGTAGGATAGTGATTACCTACTGTATCTCCAGTTGAAGTTCTGGAATTTAATGAAGCTTCTCAAGTTCTAGGTTGACTACAAAGACTTCCAGAGATGTCCACAAGGTGTGGTCAATACAGTTAATATGCTGGCCATAACAGTATGATCAAAGCTCCAGCTACCTTTTTATGTGCACCTAAACAATAGCCAGAGCTTTGATCAATGTGTCGTGGTTGCCATCTTGAGTTTTTTGACCATCTCCTGAAGACACCCTGAAGACTTCTGAGCACTGCTCTGGAACATCTAAAGTAAGCCATATGAAAAATGAATGTTGATAATGTATCTCTTGAAGGCTAATATTTAAGCACATGTAGACACTACCGAACTGGGAAACATCATGTTTTATACAATAAAACACAGGTTGACTCCACAAGCAACAAATGATGGCAGATAATAAATGAGAGCAGGAAATAAAATATATCAGCCCTTCTGTTATAGTGAGGCCAGGTTTAATTATCTTTATTGAAGTAGCTGTCAGACAGGTAGCTGTCAGACAGAGCTGGTTGCTGACACTTACTGAACTTTTTAATTTCCTACAAGGAACGGTTAAAGGATCTGAGTCTGATTAACCTAGAGGGAAGGCAACTGAGAGGAGATACAATTGCATCTGAACTATCTGAAGGACACTCACAGAGAAGGAAGAGTGAGTTTATTCCCTGTCGCCTCAGAAGACAAGACCAGAACTTGCCAGTTCAAATTAGACAATGAGAACAATTCATTGGAAATTCATTGGAAAGAAGGGCCATGTTTGGAGTGAGGAAGAACCACCTGATTGTATATATTGTCAGCTTGTAGAACAGGCTGCTGAATGTAAAGGTCAACTTGAATCATAGAATCATAGGGCTAGATGGGACTTTGGAGGTCTACTAGTCTGGGAGCTTATACCATCCCAGACAAACGGCTGTCCAATCTCTTTTTGAAAACCTCCTATTCATCATATAATTTAGCCTCCAGACCCCTGATCATTTTTCTCAGTCAAGTTGATCATGAAGAGACAAGAAAACAGAAATAAAAAAAACGAGGGATGCTCCCAAGTTCTCTCTCAAAGATGCATGGGAAACATTCCTGTTTCTTCCAAAATGTTCTGTTTTTCTACAAAATAAATAAATGCTACAAAAGAACACCCAGCACCACAGTCCTTGGGATTCTTTACCTGCACCTGATGGAGACTTCACTGCTAAGAAGAACATACCCCCAGGACCGGCAGAGGCCAGATTTTATTTATTCATTTCCATTAAGCGACACACTTTTTCTCCAATGGCCCATCAAGTCGATCAACAGGTGTCAGCAAAGGGCAACTCAGGAGACTTTTGACATTGCTGGAAAGGAGATCTGAACTTGTGGGCAGGGAAGAACACGAAAGAGGAAATAGAATCTGATTCTAGAAAGCCCCGGTGAAAATTTCACAGGCTGTTCAATTACTAGGAAGAGGACATTCAGTACGTCGGTGGGTGTGTTTTTGCAAATGAAAGATAATGTCCCTGCACTGTAATGTGGTCTGAACCAATGCTGTGGTTTCTTTTTAAAAAAACAAAACAAAACAAAAATAACAACCTGTCAAGTAGACAAGAAGTTCTTCCTTTGACAAAGTAAATTGATAGAGCAACATTGTGCATGAAATTTTGGCACGATGATTGTAGGGGAAAGTTCATTTCATCCTAGGCACTCAGCCAAAACTCACTCACTCACTCACTCTCTCTCTCTCTCTCTCTCTCTCTCTCTCTCTCTCTCTCTCTCTCTCTCTCTCTCTCTCTCTCTCTCTCTCTCTCTCTCTCTCTCTCCAGGCATGGTGAATTTATTTAATTTATTTAAATTGTATGCTTCCTCTAAGGATAAGGCGACTTCTTCGTTGAATAGTGAAAGTTACTCCCTCCCTTCCTGCAAAGGTCCCGTTCCTCACTTTCTAAATTCTGTTAACCTTTTTTTCCTTAATCCCTATCAACATTTTCTCTACTTTCTGGGATAGAAATCAAGCTGGGAAGCTAAGCCAGGCTGGGTCTGGCTAATACTTGGATAGTACTATGAAATATAAATAAAATATACAATATAAATAAAATGTATATTTTTATACATACAAAGTATGGATACTTTGGAAGTATTTATCCATCCGTTATTCCCGTCTGTCTATTATTCTTTCCATCCATCTTCCATCCGTCCATCCATCATCCATCCACCCACCCACCCATCCATCCATCCATCCATCCATCCATCCATCCATCCATCATCTATGTATCTATCCATCCATCCATCCATCCATCTATCCATCCACCCATCCACCCATCCACCCATCCATCCATCCACCCATCATCCTCCATCCATCCATCCATCCATCCATCCCTCCATCCTCCACAATCCATCCATCCATATCATATGTATCATCCTCATCCATCCATCTATCATCCACACCCATCCACACCCACCAACCACCATCCATCCATCCATCCATCCATCCATCCATCCATCCATCCATCCATCCATCCATCCATCCATCCATCCATCCATCCATCCATCCATCCATCCATCCATCCATCTAGTCTTCTTGAAGAAATGCACTGGCAACTATCATTGTCATTTCTCCTAAATTTCTCTGTGGTCATTGTCTTCTCTTAGATGATGCCTGTGATGACCTCTCCCGATACTTTGGTTTTCATCATGAAGCGTTAATGAAATTTTTTTTAAAAAAAAAATCAACCAAATGACACTCTGTTGCCTCAGTGGGTGTTTGAAACAGGCCTGTCCCATTCTTGGGTATCTTCAGTAGCCTATTTCCTATCTTCGCAAGCTGCCTTGAAGCTATCTTTGCTTTCCAAATAGATACCAAGGGTTATGTGAATGGAACATAGAACAGAACATAGACTGGAACATAGAACATTATTCTATGTTCTATGTTCAAACATTCACCTTCATTTCTTCTGCTACAAAGAGAGAGAGTTTGGTCTAGTAGTTAAGGTGTTGGCCTAGGAATCAGGAGACCTTGAGTTCTAGTCCTGTCTTTGGCCTGAAAGCCAGCTGGATGACTTTGGGCCCATCACCAGGGGACTGTGAGTTCTAGTCCTGCCTTTGGCCTGAAAGCCAGCTGGATGACTTTGGGCCAATCGCCAGGGGACTGTGAGTTCTAGTCCTGCCTTTGGCCTGAAAGCTGGCCAGTTCCTCTCCCTCAGCCCAACCCATCTCACAGGGTGGTGGTTGTCCAGAACATATGTATTAGATATCTCTGTTGCCTTGAGTTGTTTATAATTTTTTATAAAAAATTATAAAAGCAGGATAAAAACCAAGTAAATAAAGGATACCTCTGAGACATACCTGAAGACAGATCAGGAGATTCACAGGATATGGTAAAAAAAAAACAAAAAAAACCAAGATGGCAGCTATAACGGTGCCGGTGAAGCATCACATATAAAAATCAGGCAGAAAACTCCGATCACAATATTGTAATTGCCATCTTGAATTTTTCTTTTACGGCACCCTACAAATAACCCTGAGGCAGATGATGTTTTTGGAGATAGAATAGAGAAGATTTGATAAAGTTTGTTCAACTGAAAAACAAAAGTTTTTGAAGGCTCTTAGTTAAAGGGGTTTCCCCCCCCTTGTTTAAAGAACAAGTAACCTTTTTAAGAAAGAAAAGATTTAGGGAATTTCCTGTTGCAGTTCAAGACACTGTTGTTGATTTTTTTTTTCCCTCTCCCTTGTTCAGAGAGAATCTTGAAGAGAACTGGATGAGTCTGACATGTTAACTGTTGTTCAAACGATTAAACTGGTGTTCCTCGCACACTTTCACAAAGAAAACCTTGGCCAAAGCAGACTGAAAATCACCAAAAGGAGGATAAATGGAAATGAAAAAAAAAATCATTTCCCACTTTGAAAACCTCCTCTTGATCTGGGTGAGGGCAGCCAGCCCAAAAATTACTGAGACTTGGTTACAAGGAAAAGAGAGGTCTTCTTTTTCCCTCTCCCCCGCCCCCCCCGACTCTTTTTCAAAAGGGGCCTAGCTTGAAATTACAACTCCAAATGTCCTGAAGATGAAAGAGCCCTGTTTAATTTTAGACAGAGGTCTCCTATTTTGGTTGTGGACTGGAAGCAGAGAAAAGTAAAATGTTTATTCACAGAACAAGAGAAACTGGGCACGTGGCCTAAACACAGCTCTTTGCTGTCATTTGTTTTACCATATAAGAGATGGTTTGTTCCCCGCGCAGCAGTATATATTTACAGAAGTGTCTGAGCTATGACAGGACTCCCCACGGCTATGTATTAGCCATGTTCAGCATTTCTCCCCCAGTGTTGTGCCCTCTGGAGATGCTGAGTTATGAGAGCTGAGAGTTTGGGGGAGCTGCGATTTCACCTGATCCGGAGGGCACCAAGTTTGGAGAAGATGGGTTGGTAAAGGTGATGTATTCTGTTCAGTTGCAATGCCCTGCTGGGTAAACAATGTGAAGAGACATAACCCAGGATATCAGGATACTTGCCTAGGAATAAGCTATTATTACCAGCAGAGTTACAAATGGTCTGTATAGAACACGTCCTGTCAAGTGCAGGAAATCAGGAGTCCAGGGATAGATAGATAGATAGATAGATAGATAGATAGATAGATAGATAGATAGATAGATAGATAGATAGATAGATAGATAGATAGATAGATAGATAGATAGATAGATAGATAGATAGATAGATAGATAGATAGATAGATAGAAAGAAAGAAAGAAAGAAAGAAAGAAAGAAAGAAATTGATGAGTTAGATGAGAGAGAGAGAGAGAGAGAGAGAGAGGAGATAGAGAGATGATTGATAGATACATACAGTAGATGATAGATAGATAGATAGATAGATAGATAGATAGATAGATAGATAGATAGATAGATAGATAAAGAAATTGATGAGAGAGAGTTAGATGATAGATAGATAGATAGATAGAAAGAAAGAAAGAAAGAAAGAAAGAAATTGATGAGAGTTAGATGATAGATAGATAGATAGATAGATAAATAGATAGATAGATAGATAGATAGAAAGAAAGAAATTGATGAGAGTTAGATGATAGATAGAGAGAGAGAGAGAGAGAGAGAGAGAGATGATTGATAGATACATAGATGATAGATAGTTAGAAAGAAAGAAAGAAAGAAATTGAGTTAGATGATAGATAGATAGATAGATAGATAGATAGATAGATAGATAGAAATTGATGAGAGAGTTAGATGATAGAGAGAGAGAGAGACAGAGATCAAGAGATAGAGAGATGATTGATAGATACATAGATGATAGATAGATAGATAGATAGATAGATAGAAATTGATGAGAGAGAGTTAGATGATAGATAGATAGATAGATGATAGATAGATAGATAGATAGATAGATAGATAGATAGATAGATAGATAGATAGAAATTGATGACAGAGAGAGTTAGATGATAGATAGATGATAGATAGATAGATGATAGATAGATAGATAGATAGATAGATAGATAGAAGATAGATGATAGATGATAGATGATAGATGATAGATGATAGATATAGATGATAGATGATAGATGATAGATGATAGATGATAGATGATAGATGATAGATAGATAGATAGATGATAGATAGATGATAGATAGATAGATAGATAGACAGATAGATAGATACAGAAAGAGAGAGATGAGAGAGAAAGAGAGAGACAGAGAGACAGACAGACAGACAGAGACAGAGAGAGATCTTGTGGGTGTGAAAGGACTCAAGATTGATGTGTTTGACCCTCCCTTGGGCTATGCCTGGTCATTTCCTACAGGTCCTCAGTTCAATCCTTGGCTTCTTCAGGTGACACTAGGAAGATCTATTGTTCTAGTGTTCATTTATTTATTTGATTTGTATCCCGCCTTTATTATTTTTTATAAATAACTCAAGGTGGGAACCTGCACAATACTCCTCCCACTTTTTCCAACAACAATCTGTGAGGTGGGTTGGGCTGAGACAGAGGGACTAGCTCAAAGTCATCCAGCTGGCTTTCATAGCTATGGCAGGACTAGAACTCACAGCTTTCCTGGTGATTGGCCCAATGTCACAGCTTTCATGTCTAAGGCGGGACTAGAACTCACAGATTCACAGAAACAAATTACAGCAAGTTCAAAGGAGGTTACTGAGGAGGAGGAGGAGGAGGAGGAGGCTACTAAGAGATTTGGAAAAAAAAACCTAATAGGCACGGTGAAAGGATATGAGTTTTTATTTACTTGTTAAACAAATTAATGTGGCTGCCCAACTTGCACACAGGTGATTCCAGTGATTTACAACATGAAAAGTCTATCACATAAGAATCATAAACTCTGGGCGGAGTTTACAATCCAACATTCAAACAAGTATTCAGTTAGGGAGGCAATACCTGAAGGAGGCAGAGATCAATTTTGTTCATCATCAAGGCACTGGATTTGCCACTCTAGAGTCATGCCAGAACACGAATCTCTGAAAGCTTCACGAGCTCATATAGAATTGCTTATGTTGGTAAGTGGATTAACTGGCAGCTGAGGTTTCCAGAGAAGGAGCTTTTAAAAATTACATATTGCATCACTCCATTCCTCCTGTGTGTGAGTACAGGAAGGTGTATTTCCTTTGTGATCCAGGAAGGTGAGCCTGAAATCACATCTTGCATTTGGGGACTTGCTAAGCATCTCTATCTTCCTCTCTTCCTCTCTCACAAACTCTTTCTTTCTTTCTCTCTCTCTCCCTCTCTTTTTTCTCTCTCACTCTCTTTCTCTTTTGCTCTCTCTTTTTCTCTCTCTCTCTCTTTCACTCTCTCTTTCTCTCCATCTCTCCCTCCCTCTTTTGCTTTCTCTCTTTCTCTCTTTCTCTCCATCTCTCCCTCCCTCTTTTGCTTTCTCTCTTTCTCTTTTTCTCTTCATCTCTATCTCTCTCCCTCTCTCACACACACACATGCACGTGCTCTCTCTTTCTTTCTCGCTCTGTCTCTCCATCTCTCTCCTTTCCTGCCTTTCACTCTCTCTCCATCTCTCTCTTTCTTTCTCTCTCTCTCTTCCTTTCTCTCTCTTTGCTCTCTCTCTTTGCTCTCTCTCTCTCTCTCTCTCTCTTCCTTTCTCTCTCTTTGCTCTCTCTCTTTGCTCTCTCTCTCCATCCTCCATTCCTTTGGCTGATATTGATCTTACTTGTCACCCTTCCTTTTTCCCCCCCAAAAAAGTTCACCTCCAACCCCAAACTTAGCACTAGTGTGACCCTACAACTGAAGATCAATAATCCTTTCGATTTTCTCCTTCTGTTCCTCTCACAGTCCCAACCGTAATATCAATTTTACGAATCAGCTCCTGGTATTTTCTTTTCACGTGGCTAATTCCATCTAAACCAATCTGACCATTCATTTTCCCCCACCCCACACCCAAAAAGACACTCTTCAGCGCCTCCTCCCACTGTGTTTCATCCCCCACACCTTCACTTCAGCATTATTTACAGAATGTTGATTCAATAAAAGCTGAACAATGGCAACTCACAGTCCATAAATCTCAAAACAATTACCTACAATGTGTGTGGGGTGTAGCCAGTGCTGGAGGTAAAAACTTCTGTATTTATTTGGCTGTCAGAAGAAAGGCAACAGGAAAGAGAAGATGGGATGAGAAAACAATCTCCCAAAAATCCATTAAACTCAGGTCAATATCTTTAAAAAGACAGAGATTATATGGTAAAGTTCCTGGTGATAAAATTCACACAGAGAATCTGACCTCCTGTTTATCTGTCCAGAAAATCAAGTTAGATCTATATCTCATATTCAAAAAAGGAAAATCACATGAAGCATTAGTAGCTCTTTTTAAAACCCTAGTAAGACCACACCTGGAATACTGCATCCAGTTTTGCTCACCATATTACAAAAAAGACGTTGAGTCTATGGAAAAAGTGCAGACAAGGGCAACTAAGATGATGAGAAGCTTGGAGACCAAAACATATGAAGAGAAAAGAAGGACTAAGGCAGGGGTGTCAAACTGGGGGCCTGCGGGCCAGGTGTGTTATGCGCAGGCCACACCCACCGCAGCTCTGCAGAGGCAAAACACTTCGTGATACATCACGATACGTCACGTGACGCGATCAAGTTTGACACCCGTGGACTAGGGGGACATGATAGCAGTATTCCACTATTTAAGGGGCTGCCACAAAGAAGAGGGAGTGAAGCTATTCTCCAAGGCGCCTGAAGACAGGACAAGAAGCAACGGATGGAAACTAATCAAGGAGAGAATCAACCAGGAACTAAGGAGAAACTTCCTGACAGTTAGAACAATTAACCAGTGGAACAACCTGCCTCCAGAAGCGGTGAATGCTCCAACACTGGAAGTTTTTAAGAAGGGACTGGACAACCATTTGTCTGAAATGGTATAGGGTTTCCTGCCTGAGCAGGACTAAATGACCTCTAAGGTCCCTTCCAACTTTATTATTATTATTATTATTATAATAGGGGGTCAATTTATTTTGCAAAGCACCAGAAGGCAAGATAAGAAACAATGGATGGAAACTAACCAAGGAGAGAAGCAACCTGGAGTTAAGGAGAAACTTGTGCTTACAATAAAAGAACCTGGGATCAGACATGATGAGACAAATAAAAGGAGATACTTCTTCATTTTAAGAATAGGACAAGGTTGCAGAATCTTTGATTTGCCTTACATTATTTGATTATGGTCCCCGTCCTCCATGGAGTATTAACCATTCGCTTTGGAGTTCCAGATCCAAGTTCATAGAATAAAGAGTTGGAAAGGACTTTGGAAGTCTTCTAGTCCAACCCCCTGCTTAAGCAGGAGACCCTATACCATTTCAGACAAGAGGCATCCACAATTTCTGAAGGCAAAGCATTCCATTGGTTAATTGTTCTCACCATTAGGAAATTTCTCCTGAGTTCTAGGTTGCTTCTCTCTTTGATTAGTTTCCATCCATTGTTTCTTACCCTGCCTTCTGGTGCTTTGGAGAATAGTTTGACCCCCTCCTCATCTTTGTGGTAGCCCCTCAATTATTGGAACACTGCTATCATGTCTCCCCTGGTCCTTCTCTTCAATATACTAGACATACCCAATTCCTGCAATCATTCTTCATAGGTTTTAGCCCCCAGCCCCCTAATCATCCTTGTTTCTCTTCTTTCCAGCTCTTATGGTCCCTGTTCTTGGCCAATTGAAATTGTAATTTAACTGCCTCTCCCTTTTCAGCCTCCAACTTGATGCTATCTCCATATTTTCTAAAAAGCAAATTTGATAGTTTGGCTATTCTTAAAATGAAGAAGCATTTCCTTTTATTTGTCTCGTCATGTCTGATCCCAGGTTCTTTTATTGTAAGCACAAGGGGGGGAAAAAAAACTTCCTCTCATCACAGTTCTTCCTTCATCTTGGCTTCTCATCTCAGGCCAAAGGAAGTGGTTGTTGCTCTTAGTAACTCTTCTTCGTTCCTCACAGGAAGCTAGAAATGAGCTTTAAATGCCTGGTGGCTCTTTCAGTGGCTGTCAGTGTTGAATGGAGAGTCACTTGCAACATGCCCAACCTTCTCTAGGGGCAAATTGAAGTTCTTTCAGGGAAAAAAAAAAGTCTTTGCCCTTAGTGACCTTCTCACAGAGGAACCTCTTATCACTTTTGGAAGACAGGAAGCTCATCTGTCCCATGGATGACCTCTTGTCCGTTGCTGAAGAAGAGGAAATGCATCTCCGAAAAAGAATCCCAGATGTACACAAGATGTGAACTTGCTAATTAATAAGAATAGAGGGGCAGCCTGGAAGTACCGTAACTTGAACAGATGCTATTATTAGCTGCTGTACTTGTGTGCTATTCTCCTTCCTAAAGGAGATTTCACTCGTGGTACAATATTGGGGAACCCAAAGGTGCTTAAAAACATTTTAACAACGACAACAACAACGACAACGACAACGACGACAACGACAACAACAACAACAACAACAACAACAACAACAACAATAATAATAATAATAATAATAATAATAATAATAATAATAATAATAATAATAATAATAATAATAATAATAATAATAATAATAATAATAATAATAATAATAATAATAATAATAATAGAAATAGAAAGACTGTGGCAAAGGCAAGCAAGGGTAGTACCAATAGTAATAGGCGCCTTGGGTGCAATCCCAAAACAACTGGAGCACCACTTGAACACCACTGGCATTGACAAATTCGCCATTAGTCAATTGCAAAAGGCGGCCTTACTAGGAACTGCTTCCATCCTGCGACGAGATCTGTAATACTATCAAACATCCACATCTGCCTATCCCAGGTCCCTGGTAAGGACTCGATAGGTAGACAAAAATGCCAAATCCAGTCTGAACATCTGGCTGACTGTGCGATGATCAATAATAATAATAATAATAATAATAATAATAATAATAATAATAATAATAATAATAATAATAATAATAATAATAATAATAATAATAATAATAATAATAATAATAATAATAATAATAAATAATAATAATATTAATAATAATATATATAATAAAGTTGAAGGATCTTGGAGGTCATCGAGTCCAACCCCCTGCTCAGGCAGGAAACCCTATACCATTTCAGACAAATGGCTGTCCAGTCTCTTCTTAAAAACTTCCAGTGTTGGAGCATTCACCGCTTCTGGAGGCAGGTTGTTCCACTGGTTAATTGTTCTAACTGTCAGGAAGTTTCTCCTCAGTTCCAGGTTGCTTCTCTCCTTGGTTAGTTTCCATCAGTTGCTTCTTGTCCTGCCTTCGGGTTCTTTGGAGAATAGCTTGACTCCCTCTTCTTTGGGGCAGCCCCTGAGATATTTGCTTTTCATCCATGAAGCTTCTTTAGTTCAGAAGAGGAGAAGCTTCTTGGATGAGAAGCATAACATTTTCAAGAAAAAAAAAACCCCAAGAAAGTCCAGTTGCCTCCTGGAAAAGCACCTTTGGGATAACCATGACCTGGATGATTGAGAATTCCCATAGAGAACCGTGAGAAACCCACTTGGGCTTCTGCCTCTTGGGGGAACAGTTCAAAACAAGGTGATTTCACCCCAACAACATGTCTACAGAGATGACACAATTCTGCTCTTCAGGGTAAGAAGGTAATGAGATATTCTTCCACTTGGGTTTTGCATCACTTCAATACCCCTTTAGCAGTTTAGTACTTGGAAAAGGCTTCTGCACAACCCAACACTTTTAGTGGCTGACTGCAAATGTCTCAAAAAATGTAGATGCTTAGTCCAGCTATTGGAACAGCGGGGTTTCCCGAGGAAAGATAAGCAAAACAATATGGTTACTTCATTTATAAAGAGTGGGGTTTGTTTCATTTCATTCATTCATTCATTCATTCATTCATTCATTCATTCATTCATTCATTCATTCATTCATTCAACTTATATGCCGCCCATCTCCCCTGGAGGAGACTCTACACAGCTCCCAATCATTAAAAACCAATTAAAAAACATTAGAATATTAGGATTAGAATAGAATTAACAGAAGGGAATATTTGTAGCTCGGGGTTGAACTGTGGGGTCCCTGATAGGAGCAGTAGCACAACTCTGCCTAGGAGTGTTGCATTATATCATGATTTGCATTGTTGTAGTGATCCAATTGCTCTAGCCTGTTGCCTTAAAATCAAAGTGTTGAAGGAGGTGGATTTGATTTGACCAGCTATTTTGCTCTTGTTCAAAAAAAACCAAAAAACAAATAACCCAACCCTGTACATTCTGTACACTTTAGCATCCAGATTAGAATGGGACAGCTGTTCCAAGGTGGCATTTGGAGGAAAGATGCTGCTTAAAAGAAACACTTGAAAGAAACTATAATTAAATTGAATAGCCATCTGAACATTGCCTCATAACTAGTTGGGAGGCCCTAACTAACTTTGGTTGATCTTGAGGAATTAAGCAGGGCTGCATTGGAGCCCTCACTAAATTGGCCTACATTGGGAAGAGAAAAACTATTGGAAGCAGATAGTGGACAACACCTCATGTAGAGTTGTTAAAAACAAAAAATGCCATACCAACAGTTCCATGAAGTACTCAGGGGTCAAGCTCCATTCAAAGGAGTCTCTGCATTTTTAAAAGTATATTTGAAAAAAAAAACCAGATAATTCTTGACTTTTGATTCCAGTGGAGTTGCAATAAAGAACAAACGAAATTTACTAGCTGAGACTGAGCATTCTGAAGTCTATAATAACAGAATAACAGGGACACTGGAGGTCTTCTAGACCAACCTCCTGCTCAGGCAGGAAACCCTATACTATTTCAGACAAATTGTTGTCCAATCTCTTCTTAAAAACTTCCAGAGTATCCACAACTTCTGGAGGCAAGTGATTCCACAGATTAATTGTTCTGTCAGGAAATTTCTCCTTAGTTCCAGGTGGCTTCTCTCCTTGATTAGTTTCCTTCCATCTTGTCCTGCCTTCAGGTGCTTTGGAGAATAGCTTGACCCCCTTTTTGTGGCAGCCCCTCAAATTTTGGAACACTGCTATCATGTCACACCTAGTCCTTCTTTTCCTTTAACTGGACATACCCAATTCCTGCAACCATTCTTTGTATGTTTTAGCCTTCAGTCCCCTAATCATCTTTGTTGCTCTTCTCTGCACTCTTTCTAGAGTCTTAACATGTTTTTTATATTGTGGCAACCAAAACGTGATGCAATATTCGGTCTTACCAAGGCATCATAAAGTAATATTAACACTTCACATGATTTTGATTCTGTTAATGCAGTCTAGGACTGCATTGGATAATTTGACAGCTCAGCACACTGCTGGCTCATTTGTAAGTGATTGTTTATTAGGGCTAATAATTTATGTAAAATTGGGTCGAGGGAGTTGGAGCTGGTTGCTGCAGTTATGTTGTTCTTCAGATATGTGAAAGATGTTCTAAACCCTGATGGATCTGCCGTTTGATTCCAAGGGAAAGAAGAAGCCAGGGCTTCGGGACTCTGGAGGAGAGGTGGCAGGAGGTCTATGTTTTACTGCCCTCTTTGTCCTTTTTGCCATGAACCCTAATTAGGCCTTTTAACACTTTAACCACAACCCCTGTTCAATTAAAGGAGAAGGAGAGAGACGGAAGGGTGTTGTGGGACACATGGAAGGAATTAAACTTGGGTTCTCTTTCACTGATCTGTGTCAAGCAGCAACAGTGGAAATAGGACGAGGTGAAAAGCCAAACAGTGAAGTTGTCCTGAGGCAAAGCAGAAGCTTGAAATAAAAGCGGATCTTGTGGCTGTCTCTGCTTTTGAACACATTTGCTCAGAACCAAAGTAACTAATCCACAATGGCTTGCCGGCAGTCCCCCAACTGTTTTGTTTTAAAACAAATCAAAACTGAAAGCAAGCACAACTCTTTTAGTTGAAACTTTTTTCCCCCCTTTAAGATGAAGAGGACAAGGCTGGACAACACATACAGGTCCACCTGGTTCAATGAGATGGTTTCTCTCAGACGTCTGGACAGATGCTTCCAAGATGTGTGCTGGATCTTGATGAGCATATGACTCCTGCCAATTTTGAGCCATTCTGAGTTGGGGAATTGGATTATTTCAAGGACTCTATGGGGCCATTCCTAAACCCTGTAGGCTAATTTAAATACAGTTGGTGCTATGGATGAACCGTATATGAATTGACCAAATGATGTCATCAAATGCCTTCTCAGTGTTTGAAGGTTATAAGTACTTGAATGGGGAGGTATAGACTCAACCACTGGAAAAGCCAGGGGTTAGACTCCTGGGATCTTCAGGAGCTGGGACTGAATGGAGTAGCACACATTCAGACAGAGCTGTTACACAGTTTGAGAGTCCTCTAAACCACGGGTGTCAAACTCGCCACATCACGTGACATGTCGCGACGTATCGTGACTCTTTTTGCATGGGGTGAGCACGGCTTCAGTATGATGAAACCGGCCCACGGGGCCGGCAGTTTGACACCTCTGCTCTAAACTCTTGATTATTGCTTGAGGAGCAAGTTGCAGCTGTGGCTGGAAGAGCCTTTACACCTATCCATTTTGTGTGTTAGTTGCACCTGTGTCCAGACCATGTCAAGTTGAAGCCCAAAGATGACACAGCGGGATCCGCAGCAAGATCCAATCCTTTAATTGCTTATACCTAACAAACAGTATCTTGCCAGACTAAAATTATAACCTTCGAGCCTAGTAGATATCCTGAGAGAGTCTAGGGTGTGGCTACTCTGAACCTCTTCCTTCCTCCCCCATCCAGCTTGGGACTGCCAAATCCATGCGTCTCTCTGGGAAAACTCTGTATGGTCAAAACTCTCCCCCCATTGCTTCTCCAGGTGCACATTCCATCACAGACCAAGGGGCCCTAAACATTGTCACTCATGTGTTGGTCACCTCTACTTTCAACCAATGCCATGTGCTGCAAATAGGGCTGCCCTTGAAGACCACTCAGAAGTTGCAGCTGTGTGTTGCAGAAGAATGCAGTGGTGTGGATAGTATGTCTTCATTCATCCATGTATCACAGCTAGAGCTGCATGTCATTTGGAAGGCATGATGACGATGATGATGTCATCACTCAATCATGTCCAATTCTTGGCAATTCTATGGGCCAGATCTCTCCACATCGTCTGATCTTGCTCTACTTCTTTGAGTTTTTTCATGCCCTGGCTGGTGTCAGCTTTGATGGTGTCCAGCCACCCTGCTCTTTGGCAGCCTGGTTTCCTTTTACCACTAACTCTTCCAAGTATAATTGTTTTCTCCAGTGAATTCCCCCCACATGACATGGCCAAAGTGAGTGAGACACAGTTTTGTGATTTTGCATTCCAGTGACATGTCTGGTGTTCCAGTACTTGCTTGTTAGTCATCTTTGCTATCCAAGGAATATGCATGAGCCTTTTCCACAGCTCAAATGAGTCAATTTTCTTCCCATCTTGCTTTTTTAAGGTTCAACTTTCAATCAATCAGAGAGTAGTGAAGAAGCACTTGGAGGTCTTCTAGTCCAACCCCTTGCTCAGGCAGGAGACCCTATACCGTTTCAGACAAATGGTTGTCCAATCTCTTCTTAAAAACCTCCAGTGATGAAGCACCCACAACTTCTTAAGGCAGGCCATTCCACTGGTTAATTGTCTTCATTGTTAGGAAGTTTCTCCTTAATTCCAGGCTGCTTCTCTCCTTGATTAGTTTCCATCCATTGTTTCTTGTCTTGCCTTCTGGTGCTTGGGAAAATAAGTTGACCCCCTCTTCTTTGTGACAACCCCTCAAACTTTCACACCCATAATTAGCTACATTTGGTTGCCAGGTTGATGTCCTTGCTGAAGGCCGTATAAATCAAACCAATTAACCAATCATGGCTAAGGTTCTCCCAAATCTGGCAACAATTAAAGAGCCCTTTCTTGCAGTCACTCATGGTTGGGGTTTTTCAGTGACTTTCACTTTTAGAGGCTCTTCCTTCTGACATTCATGAAGTAGCTACTATTAAACCTTTCCTGTGCCTATTAAAGAAATAGCTCTTCTCCCTTTGTGAATACTAAATGAATAATTGTGGCTTTCACAGAATATACGTTTTCATAACTGAGGTTCATCGATGAAAGGACCACTAGATAATATTGTGTGAAATAACACGTTGGGGTTTTTTTTTTTTTTTTTAATCAATATTGGCTTAGTCTCAAGTTTTCTTTACTTCTTTCACTTTTTAAACTGAGCATATCATTTAAGCCCATTTCATGCTGATTTAGTTTCCCTCTTTTTTTGTGTGTGTTTTTTTGGTATTTTAAATGACTGTAAACTACTTCAAGATTTATAAGACGGGGAAGTAATATATAAATATGCTAAATAACTAAATAATAAATAATCTGTCAAAACCTGTAGCCTGCCTTTCCATAAACAGTGAAAGTTTTGCCTCACTGGTTTGTCACCCGAGAGTTCCTAACAAATTTGATACTTTCTTTTATGAGTGCTTTGCATTGTTTCTGACTTTACAATTTATTTTAAATGGATTTGTTTTGAAACACTGCACTCATGAGCTTCGGGAGCATTTTTCAATGCAACAGCAAGGTACAAAGGGTTTGACAGATTGATTAATTCATTAATGGTCCCCTTGGCACAGCATCTGATTTTATATACCCAGAGCCACCCACTCAGTGATGGCTAGATGGAACTCAAAACTGCCACAACCCAGTCCTGTTGCATCCACATGTACAGATTTTCAAATTAATTTTAGAAAATTTCCATACTTAAAACTGGGTTGAAGAGGAATGGAATTTATGAGGAGTATAATATGGGGAAATAGTGCAGGAATAAAATATCTTCTCATATGTGTGGGGAAAAAAAACAGCTCCTTTGGTCTCTGAAAGAAAACAATCCGTGTGAGGAAAATTTCAATGACTGGGTCACTTTTCTGGGGGAATTGAAATGTACCATTTCAGAAACCTGTTTAGATTTAGAAGACTGGGAAAAGCTCTGGGAGAGAAATATTAAACTTACCAAAGCAGCTTCATATAAAGAGAATTTATATAAAATGTTTTATAGATGGCATATGACACCAGTTAGATTAGCGAAAATGTTTAAAAATGTATCGAATATTTGTTGGAAATGTAAAGAAAAACCAGGTACTTATTATCATATTTGGTGGATGTGTCCTAAAACTAAGAAATTTTGGTTTAAAATTCATAAATGGTTAGAAAAGATGACTAAAATACAAATAGAATATAAACCAGAATTATTTTTGCTAGGAATATTAGGATCTAACTATGGTAAAGAGAATGAATATTTAATATTACATGTATTGACAGCAGCGAGAATTGTATTTGCTCAATTTTGGAAAAATGAAAATCTACCACACGATCAGATTATAATTATGAAAATTTTAGAATGTGCAGAAATGGACAGATTGACGTTGGAGATTAAGGAGAAAGAGGATTCAGTGTATTTTAGGACATGGGAAAATTTTTATCAGTGGTTAACATTACGTTAGAGCTGAATTATATTTAATTAGTAAGCTTTTATTTTATGACTATGTTTAGTATTAAATTATAATTGTTTAGTATTGTACTAATTACTGTTATTCAATACGTGTACCCGGACGAGAGTCTGCTTGTGTAAGCGTTGGATTTTTTATGTGGGGGTAACCCCACTACTGTGCCTATCCCTATCCCTATTCCCATCCCTATCCCAACTCCACTCCCTAACCCCATCCTCTACCCATATTATCCCTATCCTTCCCATACCCATATAAAATTTAATAAAATATATTTAAAAAAAAAAAAAAGAAAGAAACCTGTTTAAATAATAATAATAACAACAATCTATTAAATTTATATACTGCCCAGCTCCCTGGGCAGGTTTATAATGGTTAAAACTTTTAAAAAGAAAGAACAATACAAAAACATAAAAACAAAGCCAGACAAAAGAACAGCAATGGCAAGAAACGAAATATATTCATTAACATTGTTGAGATAATACCAGACTCTAGCATAGATCTCTGTGTACCACTTCATGATAGAAGTTCATTTAATTGGTTCATTTTTATATGTTTATCGCCGTGACCCTTGTGTGTGCCCCCACACACCTATATGGACTACTAAACATTTGAGTTATCAAATGTCTTAATCCATCTCTGTTGAATGTGTGTGTGTGTGTGTGTGTATGTGTACACACACACATATATATTGTATATTCAGAGTTACTTTGTGGTAAGATGGTGGCCAATACATTTTAATAAACAAACAAACAAATAAATAAATATTGTGAAACAATTTTCCTATTTCTAATCAAGCTGGGTAATCCTTGTTCATGAATGTTTTGGAAATAACCAAGAATTTTGTGTAAACCTTCGCTTAGACGTTAGTAATATTCAGTATTTGGTATAGGTAGTCCTCAACTTACAACCGTTCATTTAGTGACTGTTTGAAGTTACAATGGCACTGAAAAAACTGACTTATGACCAGTGGTGGGATTCAAATATGTAAACAACCAGTTCTCTGTGTGGATGCCGCTTCCGGAAGTCCATTCTGGGCCTGGGCAACAAAAAATTAGCTACCGATTCTGCCGAAGTGGTGCAAACTGGCTGAATCCCACCACTGCTTATGACCATTTTTCACACTTATGGCCATTGCAGCATCCCCATGGTCACGTGATCAAGATTCAGATGTTTGGCAACTGACTCATATTTATGACGGTTGCAGTGTTGAGGGGTCACATGACCCCCTTTTGTTAACTTCCGAGAAGCAAAGTCAATGGGGAAACCAAATTCACTTAACAACCGAGTTACTAACTTAACAATTGTAGTTATTCACTTAACAACTGTGGCAAGAAAGGTTGTAAAAAGGAGCAAAACTCACTTAACAGATGCCTCAGTAACAGAAATTTTGGGCTCAATTGTGGTTGTAAGTCAAGGAATACTTGTATACTATTTTTTTTCTAAGTAAAGGTTTTGTATGATACTAACAGGGATGATGCACAATTCATAATTTGATTTGCTTCTGCAAAGACACAAAAGCCATGTTTAGCTCCTGAAAATCTTATCCTCCTGATTTCAGAGAGAAATTCCTTTACCTGCCTAGTTGCTTCCAGAGCAGTATTTGAAAATATAATGGAAGGAAAATGCTAAATGTTAAATCTAATGGGAGGAAAATGTCAAATGCTTTGCCCTAATTGTCTATTATTTTCTACTACTCACAATTTCTAAGGGCAAGTGTCCAGTCTAATGGCATGTTTCTTGCTCTCTCCTGTTTAATGGTGGAGCTCAACCAAAGCTATTCAGAGAATGAATTAAGCTCTTCTGACATCTTCATAAAATTATAGTTCCCAAGTTCTTTGGAAGAAGTGAAAGCAATCAATCAGAGATCCCTGTGAAGGACAGGTTTACCAAGGACTATTAATCTTGAAGAGCCAATGCTCCCTCCAGGTTGACTGCAGCATTTTTCCCAATAAAAGTTACAGAGGAACAATGGAAGGAGAGCGTGGTGTCTCCATCTCCCGCTTGTAAAAACTTCAGAGGCATCTGATGGGCCTGTGTGAAAAACATCAGAACCAGTTTGGACCAGTGGTTAAGGCAGGGGTCTCCAAACTTGCCCCTTTTATGACTTGTGGACTTCAACTTCCAGAGTTCCTCAGCCAGCATGCCTGGCTGAGGAATTCTGGGAGTTGAAGTCCACAAGTCATAAAAGGGCCTAATTTGAAGACCCCTGGGTTAAGGCACCAGTGTAGAAACCAGGAGACATTGATTTCTGGTCCCACCTTAAGCATGACAGCAGGCTGGGTGACTCTGGACCAATCACCAGGAGATGGTGAGTTCTAGTCCCACCTTAGGCATGAAAGCCATCTGAGTAATTTTGGGCCAATCATTGGGAAACTGTGAATTCCAGTCCCAATTTAGGCATGAAAGCTGGCTAGATGATCTTGGGCTAGTCATTCTCTTTCAGTTCTACCCACCTCACAGTGTTGACGTTGTGGGTAAACTATGAGGAGGAAGGAGTATTGTATGTGTGCTCTAACATTGATTACTTGTAAAAATAATAAAGGTGGGATATAAATAAATAACAATAACAATAAAATATCAGATTAAGAAGGCCTTGGCCTGATCCAGCAAGATCAGCCTCTCCATACCTTAGGAATCAAATGCAACCCACCAGGAATTTAGAAGAATTCCTCTTTTAGCTACCTGCTTGGGGTTATAATAACTGGATGTTTTCAGAAATTTGGAAAGCTTTACTTCAGTAGAAATGAAGCTTTCCTTTATTCAATGGTTCACAGCACCATTTTTTAAAATGGTCTGCATTTGAGCCAATTCTATCTGCGGTAGGGTCTCTGAAACACCTATATTTTCTTCCAACAGAAGAAAACATTTTAGAATCACACATTTACCTCAGAGAAATGAGAAATACTTCCCAAGGGCAGTACTATAGATGTTGGATTTCACACAATCTGGATGAGGCAGAATGAAAATAAAAGAAGTGTAACTTATAGAATAGAATATGTATAACTCAGAGTTGAACTGTAGAGTCCTTGGTACTCTCTGAGCGTGGTTCTTTGTTTGCAGACATTTCATAACCCAACTACAGTAGGTACCTTCATCAGCACTGATGATGTTACCTAGTTGGGTCATGAAATGTCTTCCAACAAACAACCAAGCTCAGACAACATCAAGGACTCCAAATTATAACTTACATAATGGATTAAAGAAGACTGGCGCCAGTGGCTTTGCCTCACCACAATCCCTGTGTCCTGTAAACTCAAGGTTTTGTCTGTAGAAACCACCCCCAAAGACTGAATAACTTTGTTATTGGCATCCTTTTAAAATATGGCTTCCTACTTTTAAGTCTTTGTTTCTCCCACAATCGGAAAACAATCCCATCCCCCCCCCATTTTCCTCTTAGTTTAGTGGCTCTGGAGAATGTCTTTCATGCTGTTAACTCCGGTTGTTACCCGTTTCCCATCCCAGGTCTTCAAAGCCTTGTTTCTTGTCAACAGAGAGCCCCATGTGACGTCCACTTCTCCCGACAGAGACCATCCTAGGGACATTATTGTTAAAAGCAGGTCTCCCTCTGTGGATAAGATTGCTCGCTTTCCAAGCAACAAACAGAGGAGCACAGCTGGACATCTAAGTGGGCCCCTGGTCATTAGCAAGACAAAAAGGGAGATCTCGATGGAATGTAGACCTTCAAAGTCCACTCAGTCCCTTGAGATGAAGGATTCTTAAGGAAATGGAAGCACAGAGTTGCAGGCTTCCTTCAATTATGGAAAAAAACAAGGGATGATTGGTTGACTGACAACCAATCTCGGTTTGGTTAGGGGGAAAGTGAGAGAGAAGAGAAGGAAAACCTCTGGTTTCCCCAAAGAAAGAAATGATGAAACAAAGCACAGCTTTGTTTCTTTCATTACAATCAAGTTGTATTAGCTAATGAGACATTTAGGGAAGTCAATATATGGAAGAAGACTACCTATATTTCAAAGGGACTTGAAGCAAAATCATTTAGATTGTTGAACTGCTTGTTATGTTATTATTTAGTATATGATTTTTCCCGCATTGGGCCAAAGGCCACAAAGCTCTTGATTATTTCCAACTAAACTTCACTCAGGTTTTCACTTTTTAAGCTTTAGCATTCTGATAATATTTGTGTTTCTAGGTCATCAGAATGCTGAGCAATGAAACAGGCTGTGTTTAGTCAGACAATCTAAATTTCAACCCTTAAGGCCACACAAAGCTCTTAAAAACCTTGGATGTAGCCCCAGGAGTTATTCCTAAACTCTCTCTCTCTCTCTCTCTCTCTCTCTCTCTCTCTGGGTGTGTACTTTCTCTCTCTCTCTCTCTCTCTCTCTCTGGGTGTGTACTTTCTCTCTCTCTCTCTCTCTCTCTCTC